>JBAIZL010000386.1:3487500-3497500 GCA_036971475.1 Prosapia bicincta | reverse complement strand
CAATAGAACTAAAAATTTGGTTTCTGTTTGTGATGATATGCTCAAAAGGCAACACATACTCGCAAGGTGCCCAGTAGCTATGGTCTATCAGTAGACCTACACATATTTTGACAACATATGTGTTACATACAACATAAATGTTGAATTAATAACATTAATTTATTTTTAATTATATGTGTCCTAAAATTAGGTTAATTAGAGCTTAGCTCTAGAGTGAGAACTTATTTCACACTAAATCTTCATACACACTAGTTTAGTAAAACATATCGACCAGTTTCGACGACGTTTTCATCAGTGATAGGCTACTACTAACAAATTTCATAAAGCCACGTCAATATAAATTGTGTGTAGGCTTCGTATCGTACAACTATAAAACAAACCAAATAATACATTTAAAACTCAAACAATAAATATTTTCTAATCTACAGAACTCCAAACTCCTTACTCACGAGAGTTATCTATTTTACATTAGTATTTTTTGTATCATCAATATACAGGCAATACTATTCCGCACGTGTACTTCTGTGGTAAATTTATCAAGAGAAAGAATCAATTAAGTTCCAAATACATCATCGACATACAGGGTCCAAACCTGAGGAAGAAATTTCTTTGTCTCTTTAGCATTGCTCTTAAACTTGCTCATTAAAAAAAGGCCAAGAAATCAGCTTGTGAGAAATCGGAAATTTACAGCGTCAAATGTGTGACGGAGTATATATTAGTCAAAGAGGATATAAGTCAATTTCAAACATTTTCTCTTATTATTGTATTAAATCTTTCTCTTGGTTTTCATTTTTTATTAATTATGTTCCATTTTTTTTAATAGCTACAAATAAAAATAAGGAAGTGACCGAAGAAGCAGTTAAAAAAATCGCCATAAAAAAGCTCCTTGTTTTACTATGTATACAGATTACTGGTAAAAACTAGCGATGTCGATCTTATTGTTAGTGTAAAAGAAGATGCAAAAGGTTTTGACTGTTTTTTAGGTTTTTCAATTTTTTTATTTGTGTATTTATTTTATTAACTGATTTTTCATCAATTAACACAATTGTTTATAGTTAGTATCAATTAATTTTACATTGAACGTAAGGTTCATACAATATCATACAATATTGTTTATGATACCATATCAAGCGAATTGTTTTAAATAAACTAAAGTCTAAACCTCTCCAAGGTGAAAGCCTCAACCTGATCACGGCATTTTGTGGCCCCACAGCCCAATGTTGGTATAAAAGTGTCCACAATATAATCTACGGGCGATGATCACTATATTAAAAGTATTCTCATTGCACATGACGCAGATCTAGCTTCCTGCACTCAAGCATTTTCGTCTCTTTCTTTCGATTCGTAGGTTAAACGTGAATCACTAAGGGCAGTGGGTATTGAATAACCCTCCGAAAGATTTGGAAAGGTTGTATTTATAATAAAACAACACCAATAGTTTTGTTCGATATAATGTACTTTTCTCTCAAGTAAAGGAATATAGTTATATATATTTTCTATGACTTTTGAATATAACCAATTTCTCCCAATGTTGAAATATTTATATATAGATGAAAACATTATTTGTATCTATCATTTACTTCAACGTCTGATTTCCTATATTTTTGTCTATTTATCTCTTTAATGTAAGCATAGAAATTAACACTTAGTAGACATATGCTGGGCACATTAAATGGTAACATGAATGCAATGATACGATATTGTAACAATATACTATTCGTTTCTATTGGATATTGCAACATACTAACCCCAGAGTACAATAGTATTGCAACTTTAGATTATGGAAAACTCTCCATACTCCCATCCTATTCTTGAAAAACAAGATGTATTATTGCACTATCAAAATGACACCGAAGATTTACTTCTGCGTTATTCGTTTAATTTAATTGTTTAACATATTACCAGGATTGTTCGTGTTGAGTTTGTTGTAGATCCATCTTCAGTGCTCCGCCCCAGAGGCCTAGGGGGGTTCAAAAACCGTTGTATATAAGTATGTGTGTTGTATGTATGCTATTGACGCCTAAACCGCTGAACTGAAGTTACCGAAATTTAAAGGGATTATTTAACATATTCGTAGGATGGGTCATGTGCATTTGGTGTAGATCCATCCTCAGGGCTCTGCCGTAGAGGCTTAGAATGATTCAAAAACTGATGCATATATGGATATATCTTATGAACGACTAAACCCCTGTACAGAAGTTGATGAAATTTAAAGGGTTTATTTAACATACTCTTAGAATGGTGCGTGTGAATTTTGGTGTAGATCCATCAACAGGGTCTGCCCCACAAGCTTGGGATTTTTCATAAGTGATGTATGTATATATGTGTGTATGTAATATCTTATGAACGCTTAAACTGCTGAGCAGTAGTTAATGAAATTTGGAAGGATTGTTTAACATACTCTCAGGATGGTTTGTGTGAGGTTTGGTGTAAATCCATCCACAGGATGGTTCAGTGTACAGCCTTCAATAATTCTTATGTTAAAATGTATATCTATACTAGCGTCACTTAAATTAATTTAATAAATTACAAACACTATGTAAAAATAAAAATACAATAATAATTATTTTAAACTCTTTGATATTGCTAAATTCTATGTAAAATTACTGCTATCACACTTATTGGTGCTAAACGTAGGATCGCCGATATTATTCTTGCGAAATTTCATTCCACCATAGCTGTCCAACGTAGCCAGTATGAGCAAAAAAAACTGACACCCAACACAGTCCTAGCAGAAATCAGAGGTGGCAAGTTCAAAGGAGAGATGGTCTTAATCCCATGAGTACCGATGATTTCAACAGATTTGCCCACTGATTACAAACAACTACAATTTCCTTTGCGACTCTCATGTGCGATATCGATAAACAAGTCACAAGAACAATCATTGACCCTTGTTGGACTAAATTTGGAACATTCGAGCTTTTACCATGGATAGATTATATGTTGTGTTCTCACGTGTCGGGACACCTGAAATTTATATGTTTATACGCCTAATGAAATGAAGAAAAACGTTGTCTATCCTCTACCATTGCAGTAAATGAAATATAATTATTTAGATGATATATATATATATATATATATATATATATATATATATATCACTTCCACTCTATGTACTTAAAGAAGAATCTTACTTGGTATTCATGCGAGTTAACTTTCAAAGATTGATAGAAGATTGACAATGAAGATACTATCAATCTTTGAAAGTCAATTCGAATAAATAACAAGTAAGTTTCTTGTCTAAGTACATATAGTGAAAGTGATAAGTGAATACAAGAAAACAGTGCTTCAAAGTTATATATATATATATATATATATATATATATATATATATATATATTGTAACATTTTTTTTTAAAGAGACACAATACAATATAATTATGTTTTACTATTTAATAAATTGAATTTTTTATTTAAAACAAATAAAACTACTCAAGAACAATTCAAAACTTTATTAGAACAATTTTATTTCAACATCTAAACACAAAACAAAAATTTACAACTTAACAAGTTTTAACCCAATATACTAAAATTCGATTCTTTAAATTTGAGTTACAAGGTTTTTATACCCTTGGCTAGTTTAAGATCTCTTGATATCTCGGGGTTATAGCATGGGCTATATTTTTTTTTAATTCTTAGGTTAATTAAATAAATTTTGAACAAACAATATTAGATTTTGAAATTAGCTTTAATAAATATTTTCCGGATGGAAATACTTTAATTTTGAATATACAAAAAAAACTAAACTATTTGAACTGGATTATTTCTTATTACTTACTATTAATTAACTACAAGATATTCTAATATACAAAATTACACTTCCTTATTATCTTAATGTCCATTAAAATTGATTTTTATAGCGCTAATAACTTATCAAATATCGAAATTTCAGTTAGCTTACGTAAGATTCCGTTCTCTCCAAATTTGACCTTTTCACACACTTAAATTCGTTTTATTTACTTCACTTTATATTAACACAGTATTACATTTTGTAATTCACTTCTCCTTAATTTAGTTTGGCCAATCTTCTTAACAAAACGGTATAATTTAGACGAACTCTTTCCAAATAAATAGAATTTTGACTGCACAGCAAGGTCTGCTTCCTCTAGTAGCGTCACCCACGCTAGAATGCTCTATATACCCGTCCTTAGATTTTCTTTTAAAAATGTTACAAATATGGCGGCCTCCTCCTTCTTAAAAACAAAATCAGATGGTTTATAATTTAGTTCGATTTTTTTTTCACTAGAATCGATTGTCACACTGACCTATTTCCTTGCTTTCACATCTGTTAATGTCAATGAACTATTTTCACCAGTTTTAATTTCGTTAAACTTTGGTTGAAACTTACTGTTTCAATTTTCCGATCCTTAATAAAGTTTCCAGTGTTTATTTAATTATTATTTTTAGTGTGTGGAGTGTCTTTGTGTTTTACTTTTGTAATATTTCGAAATGTGTGTGTTTTGACTGTACTTCTCCAAACATAACCTTACAATCTCATTGTTTACAATCGTATTTCACTTTCTCCTTCAAGTAATTACTTATGCCCTATTTTACTAATATTTACAATTTTGTTTGAATATAATTATTATTAGATTATCTAGTTTTAATTTATGTGTTAGGTTATTTGATATAACAAATTTCCTAATACATTTCCAGTTCAAAAACCTTGTTTACAATTCTATGCTTTTACCTAAATTTAGTTTTCATTTAACCTAACCAATCTTTTAATGAATTTCTTTTTTAAATTTTGAGTGAGCTATTTCTAATATATTCTTCCAATTCTTAAATAATATTATATAGCCCATTCTATAAATGTTACAATGTCCCCTAATTTAATTTAAATAAAAAAAAAATATTCCTAATATCTACATTACACATTCTTTACAATCTACAAGCTTGTTTAAATATACATATTTTTTTTTTCTTTTTTTTTTTTTTAAATTAAATTTAAATTAACATTTATACTTTAAATTGTCCATTTATACTTAATTCCTACGACACAATTTTATCTTAATTCTTTAACAATCAAATACTGAGCTGAACACTTCAAGCTACATATTACTTAACATATCTTCTAACAATACAATATACTTATAACTAACATTCAATCGACAATTCTTTAACAATTCTAACAATAAATCATGTTCTGGTATTTACAATTCCTTCTATAATTATTATTATTTTTTTTTAATTTTTTTTTTTTATTACAATTGGAAACCTTCCAATCATAAGTCTGATTCAATATTTATTTAACATATATTCTCTGATACCGTGTCTTTAAATCCCAGCCTATCCGAGTTATAGTATGTCTAGATTTGGTCAAATTGGTTATAACATTTCTCTTTCCCTTATTTCTGTTTATTCCTTGTTTATTATTGATCTCATATTTATTTTGCTTTTAGCTTCATCTAACTCTCAGTTCTAAGTTAGTATTTTATCTCCCCTTCCAATCTCACATCCAGTTCAATTATTTTCTTATATCATTTCAGTTTATTTTGTATGAAGTTTAACATCTAATATTTTTAAAGGTTGCAATTTCATATCCTCTATTTGATCATATCTACAGTTCCTTCGATTACACTGTCCCTATATCAACGAATATAAATTTTGTTTTAATACTTATTTATCAACGCAGATTCTCCCTTACAATACGACGAAGTTTAAATACACAATTACCATATTTTTATTACAACGATGCTTTAATATTTATTATCATAGATTCATATTTCTTTTATAATATATAATATATACGACGAAGTTCCATTATTTATCAACGCAGATTCTCCCTTACAATACGACGAAGTTTAAATATACATAATTTTATCTTTATTCATTACTCGACGAAGTTTCTAATAAATTATCATAGATATAGTTACCATCCCTTAAAACTTATCTCCTGCTAACGTTTTCTTATACACATAATCACCTAGAGTTTATTCATATTGCTTCCTTTACCTATATTTAATATCTCCCTTCCTATTTTATTATTATTTTTCTTTTCCAGTTCTCCTTGATACATGTCATATTACTGCCTGTGTCTATTAATGCCTGTAAACTTGTTTCCTCTATTTAATTTCTATTCCTGGGTTTCTCATTGTCTTAGTATTCCGATTGACTGTGGGCAAGCTGCTCTTTTCTTGTCCCCACGCCTGTCCTTGCCTTAACACCGTTTACATCTCCATTGTATCTTTCATCTGCTTCATAAGTTCTATTTTCTGTGTTTCTCTCATATTTAAATTCCATTTCCCATTTTCCAAACTTGAGTTGTGCCTCCATATCCATTAACATATCCGTACCTATGATCATTTCTCTCAACAAGCTTTGTACCACTATGCATTGAAACGGATATTTAACTCCTTCCATTTCTCCTATTACCATTTTCATTTTATTAATCTGTTCAGTCTTCCTTTTAGTTGCGGTTTGAATTGTTATATTTTTTATTGGCAGTACCTCCATCTTTCCACCTTCATTTCTTAATTTTAACTCTCCTAACTCTTCTGTGTTTTTCTTTGTTATATATTCGACTTTCTCTATCTCTTTTTTATTAATTTCTATCTCATCAGCTATTATTTCATTTGTTTTCTCAAAATTTTCCTTAATCTCCTCTAATTCTCCATCTTTCTCCTCTAAGTCTCTTCTCTCATCCTCTACTACAGCATTATTCTTTTTTCTCCACTGTTCCCTCATATCCTCTATCATTCTCCTATTTTCTTCCTTTAGGCTTTCGAATTTCTTATCCAACCTACTCATTTCCAACCTACTTGAGGCAAATCCTATGTTCATCTCTTCTCTCCCTTTTAGACTCATTTCCATGAGAGATCTCATCATTTCCCTCAATTCGTCATTCTCATTATTTCCCCGTTCTTTTTGTTGAGTTTGCATAGGTGGTAGTCCCCTAGCTTCTTCTACCTCAATGTCTCCTATTGGCATATCTGTGCCTTCCATTTCTTTCATTTCCAAACTTGTCCCTTTTTCCTGGTCCCCTACAACTACCAGCTCGCCTATAATATTTTCTTCTTTTTTTTTTCTGTAAGTAACTTATTATACAAACATAAATAATTTTTATATATACTATAAACCTAGCCTTGATTCTATTCAACTCAGTGCTTAATTTTACAAAATTTTTTCTAAATCTATTTCCAGTTCAAATGTTTTACATATAAAAAGTTCTAAATTAATTTTGTTTCAAAATCTCTCTAAATAAATTTTATCGAGCTCCCACGTTGTTGCGCCAAATGTAAAGTTATTTTTATAACACACAACACAACTCAGGCATTTGTAATTTAAATTCTTTATTACAATTATTTATTAATTCAACAAGTAAACAATTAACACAATAAACAGAACAAAAATAAACTTAACAACTTTTAACATAATATACTAACTCTTATTTTCTTTTAATTTTTTATAGTTACAACATTTTAATACCCTTGGCTAGTTTAAGATCTCTTGATATCTCGGGGTTATAGCATGAGCTATATTTTTTTTTAATTCTTAGGTTAATTAAATAAATTTTGAACAAACAATATTAGATTTTGAAATTAGCTTTAATAAATATTTTCCGGATGGAAATACTTTAATTTTGAATATACAAAAAAAACTAAACTATTTGAACTGGATTATTTCTTATTACTTACTATTAATTAACTACAAGATATTCCAGTATACAAAATTACACTTCCTTATTATCTTAATGTCCATTAAAATTGATTTTTATAGCGCTAATAACTTATCAAATATCGAAATTTCAGTTAGCTTACGTAAGATTCCGTTCTCTCCAAATTTGACCTTTTCACACACTTAAATTCGTTTTATTTACTTCACTTTATATTAACACAGTATTACATTTTGTAATTCACTTCTCCTTAATTTAGTTTGGCCAATCTTCTTAACAAAACGGTATAATTTAGACGAACTCTTTCCAAATAAATAGAATTTTGACTGCACAGCAAGGTCTGCTTCCTCTAGTAGCGTCACCCACGCTAGAATGCTCTATATACCCGTCCTTAGATTTTCTTTTAAAAATGTTACAAATATGGCGGCCTCCTCCTTCTTAAAAACAAAATCAGATGGTTTATAATTTAGTTCGATTTTTTTTTCACTAGAATCGATTGTCACACTGACCTATTTCCTTGCTTTCACATCTGTTAATGTCAATGAACTATTTTCACCAGTTTTAATTTCGTTAAACTTTGGTTGAAACTTACTGTTTCAATTTTCCGATCCTTAATAAAGTTTCCAGTGTTTATTTAATTATTATTTTTAGTGTGTGGAGTGTCTTTGTGTTTTACTTTTGTAATATTTCGAAATGTGTGTGTTTTGACTGTACTTCTCCAAACATAACCTTACAATCTCATTGTTTACAATCGTATTTCACTTTCTCCTTCAAGTAATTACTTATGCCCTATTTTACTAATATTTACAATTTTGTTTGAATATAATTATTATTAGATTATCTAGTTTTAATTTATGTGTTAGGTTATTTGATATAACAAATTTCCTAATACATTTCCAGTTCAAAAACCTTGTTTACAATTCTATGCTTTTACCTAAATTTAGTTTTCATTTAACCTAACCAATCTTTTAATGAATTTCTTTTTTAAATTTTGAGTGAGCTATTTCTAATATATTCTTCCAATTCTTAAATAATATTATATAGCCCATTCTATAAATGTTACAATATATATATATATACCATTACCGAGCGCACCTTGCTGCTCCCGAAAGTTTTGCAATAAGAAAACCAAATCAATCGTCTAAATAATTATATTTCAAACCACTGAATCTTTATTGAAGTTATTGAAAATTCCAGATATTGTTTAACATACACCCAGGATGGTTCCTATGAAATATGGTGTAGATCTATCCAGAGCCGCTTAGAATAGTTCAAAAAAAATGTATGTGTGTAATTATCTATGTATCTTATGCACGCCTAAACCACTAACATAAAGTTACTGAAATATTGAGGGATTATTTAAATATTCCCAGAATGATTCGTGTGAAGTATGGTGCAGATCCATCCACAGGGTTTCGCCTCAAAGGCTTAGAGCCTCCGCACACTGGTGGATTATTGACTCTCGTCTTGTGCGATTCTGCGGCTCGGGTGTCTGCCATCCGCACATTGGTCGACTTCAGTTGGTATCCGTTGGTGCCGGTTTGCATCGAAGTACCCGAGTACTACAATCAACGAACATAACATTTACCGATAATTACAAAAATCGGTAAAAATTAATAAAGCACAAAAAAAGAAGGAAGAAAATGACATTATAATTACCGTGCACTACCGATCGCACGAGACGAGGAACTCAGGGGACGAAGAACTGCTCGGTTTTTGACGACCACAAAACGCCCTGTCTGCGGACCCCAATGCCCCGACGTAGGAGGTTGAGTGAGGGGAGAGACGAACGTGATTTTTCTCGAGTCGACGACTTCCAGCGTCGACCCGTGTGCGGCGGCTCTTAGGACTGTTCAAAAAACCGATGTATGTATGTGAGTATGTATCTTATGGACGTCTAAACCACTGAACAGAAGTTAATGAAATTTGAAGGGATTGCTTAAAATATTCCTAACATGGCTTGTGTGAATTTGATGTAGATTTAGTGGTCCACTCTAGAGCCGTAGGATGGTTTAAAACCGACTTATGTTTGTATGTGTGTATGTAAGTATGTTATGGACGCATAATCCGCTGAACAGAGGTTATTAAAAAAATGGAGAGATTGTTTCACATATTTCCAGAATGGTTCGTATGAGGTTTGGTGCAGACCCATCCACAAAACCTCGACCCAGAGGCTTAGGATGGTTCAAAAACCGACGTATGTATGTATTTATCTTAAGGACGGCTCTACAGCTGAACAGGAGCTAATGACATTTGGAAGAATTGTTTAACATTATTCCAGGATTTTTCCCTTAACGTTTGGTGGAGATCCATCCATAGTGCCTCGCCCCAGAGGCTTATTATGGTTCATTGTACAGCCTTTCAAAAGTCTAATTTTTACTTGTG
>JBAIZL010000386.1:3155000-3482500 GCA_036971475.1 Prosapia bicincta | reverse complement strand
GATACGAGCATTCCATTTTGTAGGTCATGATTGTAGAGGTAAGGGTCCAATTCGACACTACCTCCGAACTGACCATAGGCCCGATTCAACCGTTGTTTTTACGACCCTAACAGACCGTGGGCCCAATTCAACCCTCGTTTTTATGACCCTAACAGACCATGGGCCCAATTCGACATCACCCACCAATCTAACCTCCATCATTCTCGATCTCATTAGCGTTTTAATCTCGTCGATGTAGAAAAACTCCGTTCGCTTGAAGCAACAAAAATAGGACGTGTTGACAATTCTCTTTAACAATTCGTTTAAAACAGAATCGCATTATTTATCGCAATTTATCGTACTCTTGATACTTGAAATTTTCTTAATGTGTGATATTTCCTTTCAAACTTTAATTTTAGTGACGCAGATAACGTTTTAACAAAGGAAAGCGATTTTAAGCGATAGCAAATAGTGGCGTTTGTATATTTACTAGGTCTTTGAATTTTGTCTCAGTTTGTGGGGAACTACAGTTTATAAATAACACTTCATTGGGTCATCTTTGAATTTAGTATATATGTGTGTATATATATATATATATAATTTCTTAATTCTAATTTTGAGAGACAGATTGTGGGAGCTTGGAAGGTCGTACAGAGCTGGGAGATGTCTCAAAATAAAGGTGTTGATCAGTAGGTACGGGGGGGAATATAGGTTTATCTCAATTTACCACATTCATAGGGTTTTGAGGAACTTAAAATTAACAAAAACCTCCCTAAGAAGTACATTGCAATGATAAACAGTTGAGTATAATTTTTAAACAAATTAATATCAAAAGATCCTAACATGTCATTTCATATGGAACCAATTTCTTTTAAGACTTGCATTTTCAAAAATTATAAATAAGGCTCGGGGTAAAACATTCTTAAGAGCAGGGCTTCAATCGACCAAACCTGTTTTTACACATGCTCAACTTCATGTTACACTGAGTCGAGTAAATCCAAGATGGATGATAGATACATATTAAAAATATGATTGACCAAAAAATTTTAAACGCATTCACAAAAATATAGTTTATAAGGAAATTTTGTTATGAAAAACTTGAATTGTATTAAAATAAATGTATATTAACAAATAAAATTGTTTTACAAAAGTTTAAAATTTTGTTCAACATAAATAGTGGCATTTGCCCCTCAAGCCCCTAATATAGGCCTCTATATATATATATATATATATATGATTCCTTTCCAATAAATTCACCATATATTTTAACGCTGGGTTATGGTTAAGGTGACCATGTCCTTACAACAGTACAGTTATACACTGTATAACTCACAAAAGTTTTAATAGATAATTAAAGTATGAAAAAACTTTTCTGGTCGCTAAAACAGTAGTACAAAATTATAATTTTAAAAAAAACACCATTTCTGTCGTTTAGTATTGGTGTTTATATCCATAAAATGTATTTCAAATATCTGAATACCTTGCCCTGGTGTTTTACCTGAAATGTACACATCTTACAGCTGAGCTGTAGAGGAGGGGGTTATCCCTGGCTGGACTCATCCCTGCATACATTATAAATAGTTTACAGTCTGCTATATAAATCGCTTTTCTGCTTTTACCTTTGTATTTTTACAAAGTAGCAGGGAAAATTGATTAGCTGACTATTTTTATAGCAAGTAGTAGAACTGATTTATTTGATCACGTATTTACAACCACTTTTACAAAAATTAATGTTTGCTAAGCTATCTAATACCGAAAATTATGTAGACAGAGTAATTTCAAGAAACGGGGAGATTATATCCTAGGGAAGGAAGTAATAGTCGTAATCAGTTTTCAGAAATTGTCAGTTGGCAGCCCTGAGTTAAAGTTAGACTATGCCTAAAAATAGCCATAGAATCAGAGCTTCAACTAGGATACCAGAGTACAGAACAGCGTGCATACGATGAAGTCACGTGATGCCCTTGTTCTATGGTTTAACATCCGTGGTTATTCAATCACTAATGTACATGCATCTGTTCAGAATTCGTATGTAGTTATTAAATTATAAAGTATTTTTAAATACTGTAAATTTTGATAGATTTGGCATGAATGTGATAGGAATAAATTTATACAGATATTTATTATTCCACTCTAGAAAAATTTGTCTGCTGTCTTACCAAGTCAATATAAAGTATATATAAAAATAACGATAACTTGAAAAGAATAAAATAGCCGTATTTTAGTAAAACAAAATGTACATTTGACACCTTATTTATGCAAGTGTTCGACGATAAATACTGTAAACAGTTATTAAAATTATAAGACTACCAAATTCGCTTACTACTCGAAGCTTTATGTTTATTTCTCATGGTGATACTCTACACTTGTAAGAATTTGTTAAACGTTTTCCATCTTTACGTTCACTGGTAGTCTCACAAAATTTTCTCTATATTTAATTCTCTGATTTCTCCATCAATAGCATCATCATATCATTCTGATGAAAATGCGAGAGCATCATTTTGAAATGCATATTTAACTCAAATACCTCAGCCCAGCCTCCTAAAGTCAGACTTCCCATTTGTTATGTGTTTCCCGTACTATTATACAGAATCAAAACAGAGACAGTTACCGAAATATAAATGAGAAATGTTAAGGCTTTTCAAATTCTTATATAGTGTTTTAGGAAATTCTTGGGCGGTACCACGTGACCAATGAAGACGTGACATTGGTGATTACATAACATTAATATTATTCTGCTCTCATTGGGGCGATGGAACAACCAACAACTCCGAACACACTCTCTTTGTGTGGAGAAGGTGGAAAGTAGAAAGGTCAACGCTGGAAAACGACGTAGGACCAATAAACCCGAACAAAATACGAGGCTGTATAGTGCATTCAATTGGAGAGATGTAGCGGTATACATCGAGACATTATTGCGGATTAAAATGAAACAGGAAGATGTTCGAAGTCAAGTCGTGTCACTCAATGCTTTACACTAGACCAAACAAGATAAGTTTTAGAAATAGAAACCACTGGCGTTAAAAAAGGCCTTCTGTCCAGGAAGAACTCGAATACAGTAATACCCTGCTCAGATCTACAAAGGACCAGAAAAAAGGAAGAGTTTAGTGGCTATTCGCCAGGAGTCCCACACTGAAGGTCTGATAGGGTCTTGTATAAGTAATACTTCTCATGCATTTTCGGCCTGCCTCCTTGACAACTGTCTTATATTGCAGTTCCCTATGTAACTAAGCGATACGCAGTAGCGAGCACGTGTCAACGCTCTTGTTTTTCGGCCAAAAGCATTTACGATGACTAAGAACTATATGGAATTTGGCAAGGTTATTGTTTAGGTAACAGCAATAGTATTTTTCCTTTGTACAAAATATCTTCAAAAATAGTATAACACATTTTATTCAAACAAATAAACGTTATGACTGCAAAATAGGATCAGGATTGACAAAAGGATGACTTGAAATGTAATAAAGAACGCAAATTAAACATTACGTCACAATAATGTTTTGTGTGTTTTTACGAATTTAGTTTTAAATCGTTCAATTTAATTTTACAATAATAACAGCGTAATCAAGTCAAGATCACAATACCCCATACTTATCTGAACCAATGAAACTGTAGAGAGGTGCTTCCTAATATTAAATTAATTCAAATATTATTTAAAGGATAGAATAGGGCAATACTTTTTATTTACAGAACTACAAAATTTAGTTACAACAGATACTCTTTCGATAGATTTGATGTTTAGATGTTCAGTAAAAATCATCTGAAGTTTTTAATTAAAACTCTTCCGCCAGCCAACACTTTAGCTGACTTTAGGCATCCACAAACAGTAACATCTCCCTGAACTTCTGCCCCCTCTGACGCTTCCATTTTCAGTCTCTTAGCTCTGCGTTGCAACGATTGCATCGATTCGTATGTATTTCTTCTTCGCCCCGAGCTTCTGTACTATAAACTTACAGTGAAAAGTGGACACGATGACAATCTGACTAACTAACTCAGAAGTTCAAAGTGTTGCTTACAAGCTTGAATATTAAATTGTGTGTGTGTGTGTGTGTGTGTGTGTCTACTTGGATTTGTCTAAAAATAACAAACAAAGCTTATGAAGTATTTTCTACTATTCCTTTTTCCCTCCTAATACCAAAACATTGGTAGAAGTACCGATCCTAAAACTTTAGCGGCGTGCTCCTGAGATAAATGCTGGTCATAAAGATGTTGGAAAAGAAAATGATTATAAGGCTAAAAAAATCCTATCCAGTGCAGCTAACTGTTCCACTACGTATAACTCCGAGACAGAGCAAGATACTTGAGATACGCATGAGGGGAGTTCCCTGACTAGTAGAGGTAAAAGGCTAAGCAGTTGTGACTGAGGAAGCAGAGAGTGGTGTTGCAGACAGATATGTATAGCAACGAGTCAGCGGACACCCCAATCACTCTAAATATCAAGTAAACCACTGTGATTCGATTGGTCAAGGCTTTTGCTATATCTCGCGACTTGTAAATTTCTGTACTACGTTGTATGTATTTGTCTAATTAGTCAACACCTCACATTCACACTCAAAACATAATTGAGAGATGAAGTAGGTAGATATGCATTTACTGTAAAATCCTTCCTGCAAACCTGTTAAATCCAGCCAATCTCTCTCGTGAAGTACTTGGTCGCGTACATCCAGTTCTAGGTTTTTCCGTGTGGTTTTTAACGATCAGCCATTATGACTATTATCGTTTACGAATAATAGGAAAGGGTTGTGAATATAGGTAGAATAACGTAAGATACATAAAACTTTATGGTACAGATTATAGCAGAATTATTATGGGATTGTGTGTGCAGGGTCACTTAATTGAACTAGACCTCTATTTGGGTTTTAAACATGTGTCTACACAACCCCTTGAAAGGAAGAGATAAGGAAGGGCTATAGGAAAGTACATATGAGCCGTTGTAACTGGAAATAGGAAAAACAGTAAAACTGTAGGGAATCAACGAGTAAGCTAGTAGAGTACAAAAGAGTAAGCGAGTAGGCTATATAATAAAAGAGTGAGACCGTAGAGTATACAAGAGTAAGAGAGTAGATTATTGAATAAAATATTGAGACAGGAGAGTACAAAAGATTAAGAGAGTAGATTATAGATTAAAAGAGTGAGACAGGAGAGAAAAAAGATTAAGAGAGTAGACTATAGTGTAAAAGAGTGAGACCGTAGAGTAAAAAAAGTAAAAGAGTAGAATGGTAGAATAAAAGAGAGATACAGGAGGGTACAAAATATTAAGAGAGTAGACTATAGAATAAAAGAGTGAGACAGTAGAGTACAAAAGAGTAAGAGAGTAAATTTTAGAATAAAAGATTGAGACAGGAAAGTACAAAAGATTAAGAAAGCAGACTATAGTATAAAGGAGTGAGACAGGAGAATAGAAAAGATTAAGAGAGTAGACTATAATATAAAGGAGTGAGACAGGAGAATACAAAAGATTAAGAGAGTAGACTATAGAATAAAAGAGTGATACAGTAGAGTAGAAAAGATTAAGAGAGTAGATTATAAAATAAAAGAGTGAGACAGTAGAGTACAAAAGAGTAAGAGAGTATATTACAGAGTAAATGAGTGAGACAAGAGAGTACAAAAGAGTAAGAGAGTAGATTATAGAATAAAAGAGTGATACAGTAGAGTACAAAAGAGTAAGAGAGTAAATTATAAAATAAAAGAGTGAGACAGTAGAGTACAAAAGAGTAAGAGAGTATATTACAGAGTAAATGAGTGAGACAAGAGAGTACAAAAGAGTAAGAGAGTAGATTATAGAATAAAAGAGTGATACAGTAGAGTACAAAAGAGTAAGTGAGTAGGTTATAGAAAAAAGAGAGACGTTAGTAAAGGAATGACAGAGTGGTGAAGAGAAGGAATAAAGTAATAAGACGGTCAGGAATAAAATAGGAATTGTTTCAATTTATATAATTTTAAAAATGATAATACAGTTTAGCTAATAAAAGTTCTGAATAACAAATGTGGATTTCATATCTAGAATATTTGAACGGGTATTACTTATATATTTTATTTTATTTTATTAAAATTATATGATAATTCATTGTCATAAAATTAATGGTAGGTAGCCTATAGCCCGAATTTCATTTATGTTGAGGCGATAATTATTCGCAGAGATTTTTAATGAAACACAAATAAGTTCTGGTCAATAAACTTTTAAAAATCTTTAAATATTATTCATAAACTGCACATCTAGTTAGGATCTTTACAAAATACAAATGGCATTTCTGAAGGCCATTTTAACGCTCCCGCATACGAAATGTATTTATACTTTCTTCCTAGTTCTTGAAATAACCAACTTGTCTTTGTAAACAATCGGCGCAAGACGCACGACTTCCTAAAATTTAACGACTTTTTGATACACAATTAGGTTATACTGGGAAAATTAAACTCAGCTTCGCTGGTTGCCAAAACGTTTTATTTTTAGTCGTGTGTTGTAGTTGGCAGAGGTTGGAGTTGACGTCAAATGCCGTACGGAGCATCTCAAACACTACGTGAGCACCCAGTTTCGAGCTACGCGCTACGACACACACACACACATACTCGTGTATGTATTGTATATAACCTCGTTATTTTATGTGAGTAGTGAAAAGTGGTTTACCATAATAATAGTTTATTTTAGTTTTGTTCTATTTAAACATGTGAGTTTATCTGTTTTTGTTCAATTTATTTCATGTGACTATAATTAAAGAGGCTGGGGCTATTTTTTTTTATTTAGGTTTTTTATTTATGCCTTACGGGAACGTAATCTCCTAATTCAGGTTGTGATGAAATAAAATCCAGTGCTGAAAACTTTGTCGGGCTATGAATTAAAGTATTACGATAAATACAAAAAACTTTCATTATTTGATGATCAAGATTTTTTAATTTATCAAATTATATTCTAATTTTAGCGTCCAAACGTCATTACGGGCGTTTACATTAGTTGTTACATTTCAATTGTTTTTATGCTAAATCAACTGATTTATAACTTTTTAAAAAAAAACATTGTTTGTTATGCAATTTACATTTTATATATTTGAAAGGAAATGACGGAAACATTTTAACGATTTTTATACTTGAAGGCAAGTTTACGATTTGAATACTTTTGAGCGTCAGCCATTTTGAAGTTTGTGAGAAGCTGGGTCTAATTCTACTCAGCTAAATTAAAAAGAGAAAAAAGAAGATATACCACAAATCAGTGGCGGATTTAAGGGGGGCTTTGGGCTCAAGCCCCTCCCAAAATATGGAAAAGTGAACGTTTTTAAACTATAAAATAACATTATAACACTATAAATGTAAACTAAAATGCCGTTTCCGATGATTGCGTTCGTTCCGGTTTTACATCTACTTAATAATTAGTAGAGTATGTTTACTTGGCCATATTAGTCGCTATAATACCATACTGTAATCATTAATAAATACCTCAGCCGCAATGTAATAAATAGGTGGTTTACATTGTAAATATATAGTAAATGGGGCTAAATAATGGGCCTGTAATCTCACATAGCAGGCCGAATATTTTCCGGACGGGGGGAGCCCCTGCTACAAATCAGTATTCTACTTCACTCTCTATTTGTTGTTTACTGAAACTTCTACCGTATCTAAGTTACATTTCCATGACACCAGTTGAAATACTAGTCGCAATAACAATTACGAAAGGAATGTATTGGAATCTTTAACCACAATAATAACTCCTTGTTAACCACAATAATAACTCCTTGTTAACCACAATAATAACTCCTTGTTAACCACAAATATAAAGGAAAAATTATTTATCGGTTCCAACCATGAACAAACATTTAAAAGTAATAGGCTACAGAGTGAATTAATTAAAAAAAGTATCATAGGCGATGTCAAAGTTGTTAAAAGATTTGTATGTATTCTAATAAAAGTTAAGCTATTTTCTTGGAAAACTTCGTTTGTTCAAAACAAGAATGATTTAAAATAGGCATATTAGTTCTAAAGAAAAGTTTTTTTAATGTATCATCAGCTACCTTAAAATGTCAATAAATTAAGAAATTGGTTAAATTGTAAAGTTATTTTCATTTAAAGAGATTTGTGTTGAATCTAAGCTACAATTTTTAATAGAGGATTTTAAAATTTGTTCTTGAATATTGTAGTTCATTACGTTCGGTGATTCTTATTAATCACTTAAACAATAGTTTATGACTATCCGACCTTAAAATTTAGTAAATTTGTTAAAACTTACTGAGATAGAACGTTTTCGATCGCTATGTGCGGATCTTCATAAGTGTCTTCTGCTTGGAGATGTTGGGTCAAGCGGTAACGGTTTTAAAGGTAAGTTTTCGATAGTATCAAGGAGTATGTGTGATTTGTATTATGTTTGTTCGTTTAATATGTTTGTACTTTGTATTTTTGTGTGTCTGTAAATTTCATATTGTTCTAGTGTGTTGAGATGTGGTCCTTTTTTGTTGATGTGTAGGATTTCTAGGTTATGGTAAATGTCTGTGTATTTGTATCCTGTTTCTTTTATGTGATTGTAAAATGTTGAGTTGGTGTTCTGTTTGTGTTCCTCGACTCTTTGTTTAAAGCTGCCTTCAGATTCATGCTCCATAGACTTAAAGAAGTCCCAATGACCACAGAAAACATAAACAAAAAACTAGACACAATTAAATATTTAGCATACACAAATGAATACAACACCACAATAATAGACAAACTATGGTACAAAATACAAAAAAACACTAAAATTAACACTACAGACAGGGAAAAGAAATATATCACATTACCATTCATAAAAAAACAACAAACAAAATAGCCTGCAAATTTCAAAAAAATATGATACAAAATAGCATACAAAACTAATAACAAGTTACAACATCAAAGATAACCTACAAGCACCAGGCGTACACAAACTGAACTGCGATGAATGTAACAAATTCTACATTGGACAAACAGGTCGCAGCTTTAAACAAAGAGTCGAGGAACACAAACATAACATCAACTCATACTCTTTGATACTATCGAAAACCTACCTTTAAAACCGTCACCACTTGAACCAACATCTTCAAGCAGAAGACACTGATGAAGATCGGCACATAGTGATCAAAAACGTTCTGTCTCAGTAAGTTTTAACAAATTTACTAAATTTAAAATTTGGTTTTAAAAATAATTTTAAGACATTTTTTTAGGTTAAGAAAAATTATCCCATTAGGCTGCTACTATTTTTATTGATTTGTAATAGTAAGCCTTTTATACTAGCTAGAGCAGATGATAAAATATACAATGGATTAGTAAGAAAAAGATTTTAAAAGACAGAATTCTTTTACAGAATTAGAAAGTGTTTGCACTTTAATGTGAACCCGCTGAAATTTGAGTTCTAACAAATCTTTTAAAGAGAAAAAAACTCATTTTTCCCATGTACCTGAACCTGATCTTACAAAGCTAGACATCCCTTGAGCGGGTAGTTATCGCAACAATTGTCTAGCGATTACCACAAAGGAAGAATGTGCGAATGTTTATTTCTTGTAGCAAGCTCTTTCCATGGCTAATCTGAATGTATCGAAAGGAAACAAGATGTTAGTAAGGCAAAAAGGAGGATGAAAAAAATGAGAATTAAAGAAATTTATCAAAAAATTACTCCTCTTGGTTTTCACTTAATCATATGAATCGTATATTGCTTACTACCCCCTCCCACAACAAGTGGTTGTTATTCAAACCCCAATTCTTCAGCCTGCATATTTGGGTATCAAACGTGAAATCACAGTATGGGCAAAAAGGCAAAACTCTACTTCTTGTTTCAGTCAATGTATTTCAGCAGTCAAGCCTAATTATGGTGTAATTTCAGTCCTTGTAGTGTAATTAACCAATTATTTTCTACTTTCATTTATTCCATATACAAATTTTTGTATGTTACTTCTCATTTTATTTGTCTCAATATTAAATTAATTTTATAAGAGGAGAACTCTTAGTGGTGAGAGGAGATGAAAGATCAAAGTTTGATCAGTTTTAATATAAAGTGAACATTTCTTGTTTAACTTGGAAATCCAGAAATTAGCATGGAATGAGAGTATTGTAATGTAGTCTCAAGGATTTTAGTTGATAGAAATATTAAAGAAATAAATAAGCATCAGCTCAAAGTGTCTAAAATTTAGATTTAGAATTTTGAGGTTGTTGGTGATTCAACCCATAAAAATTACCTCCATTTACCCAAAACATTACTGATTTATAAAGCATTAAATCAACAGCTATTAAATAAATATTCCATTATAGACTAAATTTTACGCTAGTCATAGCTTAAAAAGGTAATTTTAATAAAATAAATTATAACACTATGAGAGAATGTATAATGGGTTTCATTCATAATTATTTTCTATCTAATGTAATCCTAATGAGTCAATAAATGAAGTTAAAAATATCATAAAGTCTTTGACCAATTAAGCTAAAAGTAAACGATATCAAATTTAATTTAGAGGAAATAAAATTAACTAAAAACATTTGTAAATATGTTACACTTGCCTATAGTAGCACTTACTTTTTGTAATTGTTGTGGATGGCCGTTTTGGGAGATGTGTCCCATTGTCAAATCAGAAACTAGTAGCTCACGTGAAGATGGAATCAACTAATATAAATAAAATTACTGTTTACTATCAAAAATGGTTTTGATTTATTTAAATTTAAAATTTAACATCTATCCCAGTTAAAATTAACTTCAAACAGGCAGCAGAAAAATTTAAAACATGACTGAAAAATGTATATATTTTTTTCATGGTTAATGAACTTAAATACCTTAGAGGTGGTTTTATCACATTATATATTTACACTTTTCCCCTAAACTCATTTCTACTTGATAATTTAAAGCTTCATAATTTTAAAAAATATGATGAAAATTTATTTCTAATTTTAAAACCAAAGTGCTTTGGGTTTAATAAAAAGTACAAGAATCTGAAATTGTCCAACAGAATGAGCTGGAGAACTGAGTGGCATTGCCTTAAAAGCAGGTTTTTAAAACATGGCTAAACATTGTAAGAGATTTATATTTTTGCTTGTTTGCTACATTATCATTTTGTTATACATTTACAAATTTCATATTGCTGCAAAGTATTAAAAAAAAACGTTTTTTTGTGGATTTGGAGTACTTCTAGGTTTGGATTAAACTTTTTATAACTGTGGTCTTTTTCTAATATTTTATTATCAACGTTGAGTCTCTCTCATTTTTAATAGGCTGTTCCTAAATAGCTTTGTCGAATTGGGAACATTTTGTTCAATATCCAAGTAGAATTTATTGATATTAGAATTAAACTCTCTTTGACATTCACTACATACTGTTATGGGAACTAATACTAATTGCCGATTTTAAGTTACTAACCTTCTTCAAATTATCCAAAAGTCTTTTAAATTCCCCCATAGTTTATCTATTATTATGATTATTGAATAGATTACATATCTTGGTTTATATTTTATAAAGACTTGAAACCAGAGCTATATTGAAAAATACATGTTATTATTTTTGCAAACTCCCATAATTAATTAATATTATAATTATAATTTTTTTAATTTTTCATCTATTAATTAACTTCAAATATTTAATCATATATCAAGTTATTTTTTAAAGCTTAAACTGTCCTTTGCAGTAGCATATTAGAAGCCACAATATTTAATGTTTACTTTAAATAAAAATAAATCTATTTTAAAAATAAATTTTATTATGCAAAACTCTTAAAGTTCAAGTTAAAATTCAAGATAAAGGTTTTTTCTTTCAGTTTTAAACAGTTCAATTCTTAACAAATATTGATTATTTTGTAAATGAAATTAGCTAAAACTTTAAAACTTATCTGCTTTCTATTTACTCTATTAGACTAAGGTTCAATAATATCTGTAGGTAAGACAAATTGATCATTGTGGTACTTAGAGTAACTTGATAAAATTGTAATTGTAATTTATAAAAGTAAAGAAGTTATGACTTTTTTTGTAGTTTATCTTATTGTTTTCTGTCAAAAAAATTGATTTCTTGAATTTTGTAATCCATTACGTTCGGTGAATCTTATTAATCCCTTAAACAATAGTTTATGACTATCCGAACTTTAAATTTTGTAAATTGGTTACAACTTACTACAACAGAACGTTTTTGATTGCTATGTGGCGATCTTCATCAGTGTCTCTGATTAAGTGTTACTGATTAAGATCGCCACATAGCGATCAAAAACGTTCTGTCTCAGTAAGTTTTAACAAATTTACAAAATTTAAAGTTCGAATAGTCATAAACAATTAAGTGATTAAAAAAATCGAGTTCTTCAAACAGTGTACTAGGACAGTGTTCTTCAAATAATTATTTCTGCTATGGCATTTTTAGTTTTATTGTTTCACTATTCTACAACCTTCTACATTTTATATATTTATTCTTACCTTGATCTCAGCAGGTGCAATTTTGAAGGATTTGGATTGCCTATACCGAAAAGTTTTGAAAAACATTTGCAACATCTGAAAGTATAAGAAGAGTAGATAAGAAAGACAAAAAGTTCTCAATTTATTTTTTTTTTTTTTTGGAATTTTGCTACTTTAAGTTTTTCAAGGCGAACTAGGCCTGTAATGGAAAATTGCTTACATTAATTTCTCATAAATGTTCTTTCAGATTTCAAAGGTATTAAATATAAAGCGAAGGTAGTGTAACAAAGAGTAAACTGATGCAATGGGAGGAGAGTGGAGTCTACATGAGAGAGAGAAATCACCTGACCTCTGGTGGGGAAGTACACAACCAGGCACTTCAAAGAATGTATGATATATTAATTTTAAAAATGCACACACACACACACATATACACACACATATTTGTTATTGAAGAAGCACAAAAGTGACATGAATTCATGAACTTTTTAACCGTTGTAGACTTTTAAGAAAGTTATATAGTTTTTTGACAGTTTACTGAGGGCAAAAACTTGTTGATTTTATTAGTAAAGTGTGATGCAAATATAAAAAAATTGCTCTCTCATATTCTCCATTGTACAATTTAGAGATATTTGCTGTATATCATCCCTCTGTTCTTTGTATTCCTCCAAGAATGTGTAGTGAATCAATTATGTTTTATATCTCTTGTAAAAATAGGTTTAGGAGTTGTTTTTCTTAGTTCTGACTACAGCACAAAACCTATATAAAAACTGATTTCAAACATATTTAGGTAATTAAAATCAATTAAAATTTTCATAATACAATATTTCAAATAATTTATAATAATAGTCTCTTTATATAAACACTTATTGGAATATTGTTTATCATTACTGAAAAAACTTTGTTGTCTTCTTTATATTCAAGAGGGTTTTTTGTATTCCAACACTTCATAAATCAATAGCTCAAATTAGTGCAATAGAAGTTGGGAAAATACAAACATTTCTCACATTTCTGTTTTATTCTTTCTTTATAAAACTTCTTTACTCTAGTAACATATTCTCTTAACGCAATGTGATAAAACATTCTTAAAGTTGCAAAATTTTTATTCTTGAAATAACTAACTCAGACAAACCAAGAAAATTACTGTTAGCCTTCAGGCCTAATTAAAGTTTTTTGAAGGGCTAGTTTTCTCCCTCAAATTCTTCTTTAGTGTTCTTTTTGTTTCTATACTAAACCATAGCAAGTTAATAAATGCTTTTGTTGTATTAAATGAGCCTTTTTTTATCACTACCATTTCAATAACCATTCTTTGTAATAATTAATTACTGATTCCAAGTGACAACAGTTTTTTATAAAATTCTTACACCTATTCTGGTTTACTCAGATCTTTACTTTTTTTTGAGGGGATTGCGTTACACACAAATTTTGGAGCTGCTCTTGACATTGCTAGTCATTAACATTGAGAGTAAGTCCTCTTTCCCCTGGCATACTTTCCACCTCAGAATGCCAAGGTGGTGCTACCTTTATAAGTCTTCCCTGCAGTTTCTAATTAATAATAATAAAGTTTTAAAGTTTTTTATCATAGTCTTTTATTTTGTAATTTACTTATTTTCTTGAATTTTTCATGAGTTTTAGCATTGGACATTTTGAAAAAATTCTCAAACCTATAAATTATATTGATAAAATGATTCTTAAAAAGATCTCAAAAATTTTAATACAAAAAGTTTTTATAAAAGTTGTATCACAGTAGAACCCCTCAAATCTGAACACCAGATATCCAAACATGATTTGATGAAAACCAAAATTTAATAGTGTCTAAAATTTAATGAAATATATACTGAAAGCTTGCTACTATGTAAAACATTACTGAGATGTGTAAAATATTGGAATTTACACAGTAAAAACATGATATAATACAAAGACCTATACTGTACTACTGTATCATTTCATTAACATAGAATTTATTGACTGTAAAATAAAAATAAAAAAGACAAACACTAAACTATGTGTTTCACTTAAAAAGAAAAGACGCAAACACAACTATATTTTTCACTTAAAACCAGTAACCTTCATCTGACGAAGAGATGTAAACCTTCCCGAGGATGCGATGTTGTGCCACCTTCGCATTAGCAGAACATCGTTGGGTGTTGCTGCTGCATGTTGCTCTATGTAATGCAACGCAAAGTTGAGAGTGGCAGCAGTGTCGGCATGAGAAACAGCATTCGTAGAGGCATCTTTTCCGGACTGTCATTGTGTTGGTCCTGGACCATAGACACCATGTCATGCTCGGTTTACACTCTATTGTTATCTAGTGCTGTCCACTCTTCCAGGTAACTTCACCATCTTCACATCCTGGTACTTTTAATTTGTTGGTCTTAATTAATTTGTTTAACTGTAATGCCTTTTCTTGTATTAATGGGCCACTAATAGGATCTCCTTTCTGCCTCTCTTGTGTAAACCATAAAAATATAGCCTCATCAATTTTTTCATTCACAGAAACTTTCACAAGATGGCGTTATTCCAAAGACTTTTCACTTGTAGCACTGCAAAACTGTTCAATTTGTGCACGATTTTTATTCCAAACACTTATTGTAGCCTTACAAACAATAAATTCAACAGCCAACTTTGTAAAACTTTCCCCTTTGTCTAGTCACATTAATAATTTAAGTTTTTTTTAAAATTGCAAGAACTGTGTTTCTGTTTGCTAGCCATAATGGACTTTTAGACAACTAAAACTCTCTAGTCACAGAACAGCAACCATACAGCACAACAAACACTGAACAACTAACTTGTCTTGGCTAGTCATGCTAGACAGATTACTTACATGCTTTAGTCATTTACATTAGTCACTTAAGTGTATGTTCCTTATATCTTAATTTCATCGTTTTCCCGTAACAAGCAGATAGGTGAAGGTTCTACACAATCAAACCTCTAACAGTATACAAAGCAGTTCTATTAATAGGCTACAATACAGCACATTACTTAAAGCTATCATTTATAAACAGACACATCTGTTAAATGTAAAAGAATGGAATAGACTTGTTCTACAATATTTTTCTTGAATGAAGGTCTACAGTACAATATTGATACAGAAATATGTAATGAATGAGCTAATATTGTTTGTTAATAAAAAAACGCACTTCTGTCAAATGCAAAATACACAGCAAATCCGAAGAGGCTAAGCCCCAATTAGTTTTTATTTAAGGGGTTCCACTGTATTTCAAAATTTTATTTCTGATACATAAATGAATTTATAAATATACAAACAAATTTTATTTCTAAGGTATAATTGTTTAATTTGGAAAAAATGTATTTGTAAGATTTTTTATTTGATACCTCTTACTATGGACATTTTAGCTCCAATTATACTTAATTTATTAAACAAATTTTATACTTTATTTTATTTATATGTTAAAAAGACTGTTAATGAAAATGTAATAAATAACTGAAATAATCTTCATTTTAGGTGTCTTGGGGAACAGAAAATACAGAAAAAACAGAAGAAAGTGAATGTGGAAAGGTGAAGGAGGAAGAAATGGATTCATTTAAAAGGGAATTAACAAGAAAGAGAGAACTACGACATGCTGCAATAGCGTCAATCCAGAATAGAATGGAGAAACTGAAAATCGATTTAGAATCTGAGAGAATACTTCGAAAAACCATTGAAAATGAAAGAGATCAATTGGCAAACATTAAATGCAATTCAATGTTGTCTGATGAAGTTGAGAGGTTAAAATCCAAACTAGAAGAAGAAAGAAGTAAAAGAATGGAGGTAGAAGAAGAAAATAATAAATTAAAGGAAAAAGAATGTGAACTGGAGGCAGTTGAGAACCAAGTAAGAGCCTTGAAAGAGGTCACATCGATTGGAAGAGAGATGTTAAGGATTCGAGAGTTGCAGGTAATTTTAAAGGATAAATAAGAGATTCATTTAATCTCATTAGGTTCTAGTCCCTACTTTTAGTGCATAATCTTTCTATTTTCACAACAAAATTTCAAAATTTTTTTTTTCATTTCAATTCTTTATAGCACATTTATCATATGACAAAATTGTTAGTGTAAAAAATGTTTGCATTTCACTACTGAAAAAATTATTTATACACACACACATACACACACAATAATAACTTTATATATATATATATATAGGTTTAAAATATTTCTTACATTGAAAATTTAGATTTTAATATAATAATACGCTTGTTATATAGATCTTTTAGGTACATTCAAGTATTAAAAACAAATTATTAAATAATTTTCATTTCATAATTAAATAATTTTTGGAAATTTTGTTAAAATCTCATTAATCCAGGAATGCTCATGCTATTAGACTGAATCTAAAATTTTTTGTTGCTCTGAAGGAGTTATTTTATTTTTTCATTGTATGCTCCTGACCTTCTAAATATGCTTTATTGAGGATGTCGTCTAGCTACTATCTGAGTGTTGTTTTAAAGCAATAAAAAAGTTTAAGCTTATTATAATCTATACAATTGAAATTTATATTTTAAAATGAATTAATAACCATAATTACAAATGTTAGATTTGCCCCAACAGTATAAGTGTTTGTAGGAATTTCCATAGCGCTAGCATTCCCAGGTTAAAATTAAATAAAATTACTATTATATAACACTATTTGTTGATCAGAAGGAACAGTTTTTTTAAAATTCTTTAATTGAAATACAGAATACACTATTTACCGTGAATACTTGCTCAATGAATGGAATCATAAGATATTCTAAACTATCTTGTAGCATCGTTGATTGTAATATTAGGTTTAAAATAATTAGTTGAAAAGACTATACCTAGATACTTGAGACTGGAATTCTATAATTTTAAGTGGATTCTCTGTTATGAATAGGACAGTAACCAAACAATAGCATTCCCTTACTGCTGTCCCTTTGGTTAATAAATACATAATTGTGTCTAAGACCCTAAAGCTTGCTTCTTCTAGGTTTAAAACTAAATGTGTAGGTCTGTGTGCTCACTTTTGCATCCAATTGTTGTGCTTTTCTTATTACCTCAACTTTTTATTTTCTATTGTGATTCCCCAATATTCTAGAACAATTATGATTGTTTTGTATGTAGTCTTAGTTTTTTTTGTATGAGGCTGTTATAATTTTTATGATTTTCTTGTAAATTTTAATGTATTAATTTTTTTTTATTTTAGGAGAATTAAATCTTCTTGTATGAAATATTATCGCTAATGGGTTCTATTAATACATGTTTTTTTTGTGTGAATAGATAAACTTACCTCATTCATTAACAATTTTGTATTATTAATTACTTAAGATTAACAATTATGTAACTATTCCAGTAATGTAACTAACCGAATTCAAATTTCCTTCTTTAAAATCAAACATGTTATTTATGATTATCTGATTGCTTGGATTATTTACCTTGATGTTCATTTTATGACTCATAGAAATGATACCAGAACTCCATAGTTTTCTATAATTGTGTCAGTGACACTGTTATTATTTCAATGTTTCTATTTGCCACATTATTCTCCTTTCTTATGTTTTTTTTTTAGCTCTGCCATCTTATCCCTTCTTCTTTTCTACATCTTTTTGCGATCTCACAGGATTTGGCCTCATGTAGTATTCCACTACATGGTGTATTTAGCCTTCCATGATGCACTATGGTTTTGTACTTTCATTCTTGAAATTCCTGTTTCTCTGTTAAAAGTTGTTAAATCTTTTTCTTTCTATTTGATTTTTATTGGCATTGATTTTCCATGACAAATGTATTACTGGTAATAATTTTTGTAAACATTTGACTTTATCCCTTATTGGTTTTCTTTCCTAATTCTTATTATATTATTCTTTATTATCTTACTGTAATACCCTTTATATTTAATTGATGTTTTGGGTTATTCTCTCATTTAATGTATTATTAACAATTGCTTTTTAACTAGGTAAACAACCTGAGTAACTTACTGCTGATGGGTTTCAAAATAGTTGTTTTTATCAATAATGAACTGTTTAAATCTATCAGCAAAATAATTCTCAAGTTTTTAACTTGGTTACAAAGTAATATAGTATCTGAGAAATTAAGATAATTACAACAACCAACTTTTATTGAAATAATATAATAATTATGATTTTCTACATCTTCAACTTTGGCTACTAGTATTTATTCACAATAAACTAATACTTGTACACATTAAACTATAAAGAAATACTAGTATACCCTGAGACGCTTGGCTGTGCACAATGTGATTGCATGGATGAGAAATAAGAAACAAAACAGTTCATACATTTCATAGAAGGTTAATTTTGCAAAAAGTCAGAGGCTAAGTCTATGTCATTTTTTATTAGAAAAGAATAAATCTGATAGGAATTTTTTTCCCAGTTCCTCATGGTGCATGCAAGTAGAAGTCCCCCCCCCCCCAACTCAGTCATTTTATCAATTGAATTATGAAACTATAAATGCTTTTTTATTCATGTGTTAATTTGGGAATGCTTGATTGAACATGTGACTGGAGATCACTAGTGTTATATCGCTTCACTGCGAAAATCCACATCAAATAAACTAGTAGCAAATCTGGTAGGTACTGGTATTCCCAAATAATCTAGCAACTCTGGTAGGTACTGGTATTCTCAAGTAATCTAGCAACTCTAGTAGGTACTGGTATTCCCAAACAATCTAGCAACTCTGGTAGGTACTGGTATTCCCAAATAATCTAGCAACTCTGGTAGGTACTGGTATTCCCAAATAACCTAGCAACTCTGGTAGGTACTGGTATTCCCAAATAATCTAGCAACTCTGGTAGGTACTGGTATTCTCAAGTAATCTAGCAACTCTAGTAGGTACTGGTATTCCCAAATAATCTAGCAAATCTGGTAGGTACTGGTATTCTCAAGTAATCTAGCAACTCTAGTAGGTACTGGTATTCCCAAATAATCTAGCAAATCTGGTAGGTAATGGTATTCCCAAATAATCTAGCAACTCTGGTAGGTACTGGTATTCCCAAATAATCTAGCAAATCTGGTAGGTACTGGTATTCCCAAATAATCTTGCAACTCTGCTAGGTACTGGTATTCCCAAATAATCTAGCAACTCTGGTAGGTACTGGTATTCCCAAATAATCTAGCAGCTCTGGTAGGTACTGGTATTCCCAAATAATCTAGCAAATCTGGTAGGTACTGGTATTCCTAAATAATCTAGCAACTCTGGTAGGTACTGGTATTCCCAAATAATCTAGCAACTCTGGTAGGTACTGGTATTCACAAATAAACTAGCAACTCTGGTAGGTACTGGTATTCCCAAATAATCTAGCAACTCTGGTAGGTACTGGTATTCCCAAATATTCCAGCAACTATGGTAGGTACTGGTATTCCAAAATAATCTAGCATCTCTGGTAGGTACTGGTATTCCCAAAATTTCTAGCAACTCTGGTAGGTACTGGTATTCCAAAATAATCTAGCAACTCTGGTAGGTACTGGTATTCTCAAATAATCTAGTAACTCTGGTAGGTACTGGTATTCTCAAATAATCTAGCAACTCTGGTAGGTACTGGTATTCCTAAATAACTTAGCAACGCTGTTATTTACTGGTATTCCCAAATAATCTAGCAACTCTGGTAGGTACTGGTATTCCCAAATAATCTAGCAACTCTGGTAGGTACTGGTATTCCCAAATAATCTAACAACTCTGGTAGGTACTGGTATTCCCAAATAATCTTGCAACTCTGCTAGGTACTGGTATTCCAAATAATCTAGCAACTCTGGTAGGTACTGGTATTCCCAAATAATCTTGCAATTCTGCTAGGTACTGGTATTCCCAAATAATCTAGCAACTCTGGTAGGTACTGGTATTCCCAAATAATCTAGCAACTCTGGTAGGTACTGGTATTCCCAAATAATCTAGCAACTGTGGTAGGTACTGATATTCCCAAATAATCTAGCAACTCTGGTAGGTACTGGTATTCCCAAATAATGTAGCAACTCTGGTATGTACTGGTATTCCAAAATATTCTATTACCTATGGTAGGTACTGGTATTCCGAAATAATCTAGCAACTCTGGTAGGTACTAGTATTCCTAAATAATCTAGCAACTCTGGTAGGTACTAGTATTCCCAAATAATCTAGCAACTCTGGTAGGTACTGGTATTCCCAAATAATCTAGCAACTCTGGTAGGTACTGGTATTTTCAAATAATCTAGCAACTCTGGTAGGTACTGGTACTCCCAAATAATCTAGCAACTCTGGTAGGTACTGGTATTCCCAAATAACCTTGCAACTCTGCTAGGTACTGGTATTCCCAAATAATCTAACAACTCTGGTAGGTACTGGTATTCCCAAATAATCTAGCAACGCTGTTATTTACTGGTATTCCCAAATAATCTAGCAACTCTGGTTGGTACTGGTATTCCCAAATAATCTAGCAACTCTGGTAGGTACTGGTATTCCCAAATAATCTAGTAGCAACACTGGTAGGTACTGGTATTCCCAAATAATCTGCACTTATGATTTGGCGAGCAGTGCAGCTTTATCACAACATTAAGACACAAAAATATCTTAATTAAGCTGGATATTTAGTTCAGATTGTATAATAATTTTAATGGGATGCACGTGGATAATAAATAAATGTATAAATAACATTGTTAATAACTAATGTAATTGGGAACAGGTATTTTTTTCACATGGGACTATGGTTGTTAGCTAGTGTGGCGAGTAAGCCACTCGCTTGCGCCAGATGGAGTGGTTGTTGGTACACATCTGACCATTAAAAACGCTGTTTTTTTTTTTTTTGTCAAAGGTGTATTACTGACATGAAAAAAGACAAAACCCTTTAAAGGGTTTGTTGAGTCAAAATTTGGCCTCAATTGGTGCAGAATGTAAGAGTTTTGGAAGTGTACACAAACCAACTTCACATTTTTATATATAAAGATATAAGTATGACAAGTGTTCCCCTCGCTTGCGGCAGATGGTGCAGCTGTTGGTAATCAGCTAACCATTAAAAAGCTTTTTTTCTCACTTTTGCAGTATGTTGCTGACCAGAAAAATAGATAAAAACCCTTTGAAGGGGTTGTATCCCATGTCAAAATTTGAGTTAAATCGGGGGAGAATGATATGAGTTTTTGAAGCGTATACGAACCAATCTAACATTTTTACGTATAAAGATTTCTATGTGGCAAGTGTTCCCCTCGCTCCTGGCAGATGGTGGAGTCGCTGGTACAAAACTGACCATTAAAAAACTTTTATTTAAATATGTTACTGACAAGAGAAATAGATAAAAGCCCTTTGAAGAGGATTATATGTCATGTCCAAATTTGAGCTCTATCAGTGCACGTTTTTTACGTTTTTGAAGCATACACAAATCGATATACAATTCTTATATCGAGGGTAGGGTGAAAAGTTCTGGGCCTAATAATGAAAGATCTTGATTTTCAGTTATAAAAAGATTTTATTTTTCTACATAATCTCCCTTGACTTCAACACACTTGGTTCAGCGTATTTCCAACATCAGTATTCCTTTCTGGAAGTGAGAGTCTGGAAAGCTGTTAAAATACTCATTGACAGCATTTCTCATTATTCGACTCAACTTCTTCATTAGATGTAAAGCGTTTTTCACAAACAAATTTCTTCAGGTTTGGGAAGAGATGGAAGTTAGAGAATGCCATATCAAGAGAGTAGGGAGAGGACCTAGTAAATCATACCCCGAATCTCGCAATTTTCCCACACTTTTGTAAGCAGGTGTGTTGCCTTGATGAAAGATGACTTTTTTATTCTTCTCTATTCACGAATGTTGACATCAAGCTGGTAAAGAAGGTTGGATTCATATTCGCCTTAATAGTTCTGCTTTTTTCAAGGTAATCAATTAACAAGATCCTTTTGGCATCCCAAAACATACTGGCCATGGCCTTTCCAAGAGATGCGAATGAATTTGCTTTCTTTGGCACTGAACCACCAGCTTCCCCCCCACTGTTTCAACTGTTGTTTAGTTTCAGGCATATAGCTTGGTAAGAAAGTATTTTTGAGCTCATGTTTATTGAAACCTTTTTTTATTGCAGTTTCAATCAATAGAATCATTTTAAAGTTATTTTAATATTGATAACTCTTCTTCGTGAAAAAAAACATAAAATGAGATGTGATTTTGTATCTTGTGCAGACTTTTGAGACCTGTAATTGTTTTTTTTTTTTTGTCTTAATTTCAATTCTGAATATATAAAATATATAACAACTGTGAAAATGTAGGAAAGATAATCACAATTTTAAGTTATATTCTACATAATATTAATGTTGTGGCTCATTTTTAGAGTAATAATAAAAACTAATTATTTACTTAGAAGTAGAACATTAATAATTTATTTTACATTTAAATTTTAGGTGAATGAATTAAAACGAAAACTGCAAGAAATAGAGTTAACCATGCCTACTGCTCCTGAAGAACTACGATTAGAGTATGAATCACAGATTCAAAACATTCGTAAGTTACGAACTTTGTATGAAGAGCGTGCATTAGCTACAAGAACTGAACACCAGCAAGAACGAGAAAGGGATGCAGCAAAGATTAATATGTTGGAAGTAAAAGTAAATGAGCTACAAGAAGAAGTGCAAGAATATAAAGACCAAAACATTCATCTTGAATCAAAAATGACGAAGGTTGAAGAAACTGTTGAGGGAAAAATTAATGAAATCGAATCATTAGAGGATCAACTACACTCCTCTAAAATGGAATGTCATAGTCTAAAATCTCAGATGAAGATTATTAATAATTTGTTCTCACAAGTTTTATCAGGGCCTAAGTTTGATTTAGACAAGTTGACAAGACTGTTAAAGGAGAATCATGGACTGATAGCGGATTTAACTGCAACAGGTGATAGTAATGAAGTTGCTGCTTTATTGTTGGATATTGCAGAGAAAGCTGAAGAAGATCCTGATATCATTCCTGGAGGAGGTATCGGAACTGATGAGCCAGAAGAAATTTTTAAAGAAGAAAAAGAAGAAATAGCCTCAAACTTATCAAAGGTCTGGAGAGTATTGGTTGAACTCTTAAGTCATCATAAGGATGTAAATCCAAACAATGCAGGAGGTTCTGAGAGTTGTTATAAAAGTGTGGATACTCCGTCAGGTCCAAGAGTAGTTATAAGTGTTAGTCAGACGTTTCTAACATTAAAGGATTTAATTTTGGAAAAAAACAGTCTAGTAAAAGAAGTAGGCCGTCTAAAAACATTAAATAAACATTTAGAGACAAGAATGTATGGTCAAGAAAGGCGTTTATCAACTGTAACAACAGAACTTAAAAAAACATGGAGTGTTGTTAGTAAGTTAAGAGCACAGCACAAACAACTACATAATCATGAGAAAATTCTTCGTTATGAGCTTCAACACAAGCGTCAAATGTTGACAGAACTAAAACAAGAATTGGAACATTGTCGAGAAAAATGGGATCAAGCAAGGCAAAAAAATACACAGTCTGAAGAGGACTGGAAACAACTGAGAAAAGAATTTGCTTTAAGAAAAATGAGAAAATTAAGTAATTCAGCAGAAAGTGGCTATGAAGAAGAAGATTCTAATTCATCACCCTCTGAAGAAATAAACGAGTCCCCATCAGATTCCATTGATCAAACTATAAATGTAACAACCCAACAGAGAAGTGATGGAGATTTGTCAGAAGAAGATGTAGAGCATTCAGATGGAAATAGCTATGAAACTGTGATAGATCTACTTGATATTGCCTGTTTAGAATCTCAAATAAAAAATGAAAATTTATCAAACACTGAAGAGCTTATTTCTTTTCTTGAATCACAAGATACTCTACCCTTAACCGATAATGAGCTTACTGAAGGCTTAGGTCACATTGAGTCCTTTGAATTAGCTTCTGAGTTAGACATTTGTCAAACAAACATAGAAACACCAGATTTTAGGACACCATTCCTTTCTTTAAGTTCATCACCCACTCAAACTGAAGATCTCATGTCATCTGAGATAAACATTTCCGAAGGAATTCCAAGAAGCGTTTCACCATTTCATCAATTTCATTTTACAGATGAACCTATTGTTGTACCAGACATTCCACAGGATAATATGTTATTTGGTTCAAATTCAGCAAAGAATATTTCTAGATTTTTGGAAGGTTTATTATTGGAAAATGGACAAAACATAACACAGCCAGATAGTGCAGAGGAAACAAATGTTGTCAATAAAGAATCTGTGCAATCACTCCTGTCTGAAGGAATTCATACTGAACAATCATTTAAAAATGACTTGGAAAATTTACAGAACCATCCTTTTGAAACAGACTCCGAGAAAGAATCAACTAGCACTGTAGAAGATGGGAAAGAAATTCTGTCTTCTATAGGCCGTTTTTCAAACGAACAACAAATTAAAATTCATGATCCTTTACCAACAATGAATAAAGGGTCATCTAACTCAAATAAAACACATGCAACACCAGAAACAAACTTGAAAAAAAATGTAGGCTTACCGAAATCAGTAGTTAGTGGAATTGAACCTCCAGTTCAAATTAATGAAGAAACTAAAGAGATTAAAGAAAATTTAGTTAGTAAAAATTCTGTGTTTGATAGTGAAAGTGTAGCAAATGCTATCCAGCTTTGTTTGCAAGACATTAAAAAAAGTATTCCAATTGTAATCCAAAATGAGGAAGAAAGTGAAACAATTGAAGTCAATAATAATATAACTGATATCAATTTATGTGTATCAAGTGTTCATTCCATAATGAGTTCTGTTCAACTAGAAGTTAATGACAGTATGATTGATGAGACAAAATGTGTTAAACAGGAAATACTTGTGGAGGATGTAAACAAGCAATTTTTAGATGAAGATAATAAAAATGAAAACCAGACAACATCTAATGAGAAAATTGATATTCCTCTGGATGGAATGGAACAATTAATTGAACCATCTACAAGTGAATTTCATAGGTCTGCTGAAAATTATAAAAGTGATGAAATTAAAACTACAAGAACATCAAAAGAAATTCTTGAGGCTCGAGCAGCACGTTTAAAAAGACTTGAAGAGCAATGCAAATCACTGTTTACCAAAATGTCAGCAACATCTAGAAGAAGTGACTTAATATACAACAAACTTGAGGAGCTACATGAACACTATGGACCCTCACAAATTTCAAAGTTCTCAGACGGTGAATGTTTTTCAGCCCCAACTACATCTACACCTGTTTTATGTCCTTTAAAAAATGTTACGCAGCAAGAAAATTCAAGAAGAATAAAAAGAGAGGCATCCAATTCAGACCCAAAAGTTAAGCTAAAAAGATTATCAGATACTTCATTAGGAGCTACAGAAGTAGTCACTTATACTAGTGATGTAGACTCTGATCCTTGTTGCTCCAGAAGGCTAGAACCAACAATCATATTAAATGAAAATGTAATTAGTGTCAATACTAATAGTGAAAACAAAAACATTCTTGATGAAACGTTAGAAAATCATTGCAAACCCTTACAAGTTCAAGTTACAAAAACTAATAAGGAAAGTAATGATATCTGTAATCAAGTGCATGAATTAGATGAGCAATTAAATCAACGATCTTCACAGGTATCACCAGAAAATAAGACAGATTTAAGCAACAAACAAGACAACCAAACCCAAGAATCAAATTGTGAAGAAGAACCTAATTAAATTTATCAAATATGTTTTCCTTCAATTCACTTATAATATTAAAATATATCCAGTTTATATAGACTGTTTTAAAATTTAATGTCAAGTTATAGTGAGATAACAATAAGGAATTATTTTACGTAATGTTTACATAAGTTTTGTTTCTCACTGAATATAAATTTACTATATACTTTTATGTTTTAAAATATTATTTTTAGAGGAAGTTAAATTTTAGTTATAACATATAATTTCAAGCAACTTTGTATCAAAATTCGCCTTATATATATCTAGAAAAGTCTAACAATATCAGAGATATTTTCGGTTTACAAAATATCAAATTTTTCAAATATGTAGCTATTTAGATTGTTTCTAATTTTAAATGTTATTTTACAGAATTTTAAGAAATATTTCATCAATTAAGTTTACAATGAAGAGATGAGAGTTATAAACAGAAGTGGCCAGCTATACATACTAGTGTCCTGTATGTTGTAAAAAATTTCATAAATAAGATAAGAATTCTTGATGTAAGAGTTATGTCATGGATTAAAGACTTGATTTTTTACCTGACACAGTGTATTCTTTTTAACCCTAAATAAGTATATAGGTTCTATAATATAACTATATGAAATTTTTATAGATATTATAATATATAATATAATATATAATTTAACATTTCTTGATTCCATCTTTGTGTGAGCTACTAGTGATCACTAAACACTTTTAAATGTTTTAAACTTGCCTATAGTAGCACTTACTTTGCTTGTTGAGGACGGGCGTTTCGGGAGATGTGACCGTAACCGATCTCAAGGTTTACGTAGGTTAGGATGGGGGTGGGATATTTTGGTGATGTGGGTGTATATTGTGTGTATTAAGAGTTATGATGTCAAAAAGTGCATGTGAGTTGTAATGTAATTGTGTATTGAGTATGTGTGTAGGGTGTAGTTTGAAGTGTCTGTATATTTCGTATTGTTCGGTTGTGTAGCGTTGGTTATTTCTGTTGTTTATGAAGAATTTGTAGGTTAGATGTTATGTCTATGTAGTCATGTTTTGTGGAGTTGAGATAATCGGCGAAGTTTGATTGGTAGTTATTGTTTTTTAGTGCTTTTATATGTTCTTGGTAACGTGTGTAGAATGACCTCCCTGTCTGGCCTATGTAAAAACTGGGGCATGAACTGCAAGTTAGTTTGTAAACTCCAGTGGTGTTGTAAATGTCATTGATATTGTTGTTGGGATTAAATTGTTTTTTGAGAGTGTTGTGTGTGGAGTAAGCTATTTTGTAGTTGTATTTTCGTAGTGTGTTAGTTAGATTGTGGGTTTTGAATGATCTGTATGGTATTGATAAGTATTTTATGGGATTGTCATCTTGTGTGTTTGTATTTGGGTTATTTGGGATATGAAAAAAAACACCTTAATTCAATACACCCAAAACTAACATACACCATCGAAACAGAACAACAAAACTCCCTCAACTTCTTAGACCTTACAATTAAACGAACAGACAAACAAACAGAAATTCAACATATACCGAAAACCCACTAGTACTAATATGACCATACACAGTTCCTCAAACCACCCACACCAACATAAACTAGCTGCTTACAACACCATGATATATCGCCTGCTTAAAACACCGTTAGACAAAGTGAACACTACCAGGAGTTAAACACCATAAAGTATATAGCACAAACGAACAGATACAACCCAACAATGATTGACAAATTATACAACCGCCTAAAAAATAAACATAATAACCCAAATACAAACACACAAGATGACAATCCCATAAAATACTAATCAATACCATACAGATCATTCAAAACCCACAATCTAACCAACACATTACGAAAATACAACTACAAAATAGCTTACTCCACACACAACACTCTCAACAAACAATTTAAACCCAACAACAATATCAACGACATTTACAATACCACTGGAGTTTACAAACTAACTTGCAGTTCATGCCCCAGTTTTTACATAGGCCAGACAGGGAGGTCATTCTACACACGTTACCAAGAACATATAAAAGCACTAAAAAAACAATAACTACCAATCAAACTTCGCTGATCATCTCAACTCCACAAACCATGACTACATAGACATAACATCTAACCTACAAATTCTTCATAAACAACACAGAAATAACCAACGCTACACAACTGAACAATATGAAATATACAGACACTTCAATCTACACCCTACACACATACTCAATACACAATTACATTACAACTCACACGCACTTTTTGACATCATAACTCCTAATACATACACACAAAATACACCCACATCACCAAAATATCCCACCCCCATCCTAACCTACGTAAACCTTGAGATCAGTTACGGTCCGAGTTGACAAAGGGACACATCTCTCGAAACGGCCGTCCTCAACAAGCAAAGTAAGTGCTACTATAGGCAAGTTTAAAACATTTAAAAGTGTTTATATAATTTAATCTATATATATATATAGTATCAATGAAGATATTCCAATCAAAATTTAAAAATTTATAGTTCATAAAAGTAGCTATGATCTATTCAAAAGGTATATAGCTATCATTTTGCCTAGACTTAAATTAGAATTTGATATCGAGCTTCACTGACCGGGGGCTGTAGTAGACATATAGCAAAGTTGAAAAAAAAATAAATAAATATATATATATATATATATATATATATATAGAGAGAGAGAGAGAGAGAGAGAGAGAGAGAGAGAAAGAGAGAGAGAGAGAGAGCAGCATTGTTAGTTGTAGGGTTTATTATATATAAAAATAATTATACTAAAAGTTAAATAAAATTATCTTGTTTAATTGACCTAACCAACTTAAATTTCATACTCGGACTGTGTTTTATACCAAATAAAAATGAGAAAGGCCACAAACTCATGTTAGTGTTTTAAAGGAGGATGCAGAGCCTAAAATATTAAGAATCTCAGTACGAGGGCATCATTGAAGTCCTCAATGTAATTAAATTAGAAAGCCTGTATTAGAATGAGGTTTGTTCTTCCTGTAATCCTATAAGGGTATTAGTATTACAGTTAATTCTCCACTAGAATAGGGAATCATATGATTTTTTTTAAAATATATACATATTAAGCTTGTGTTTAACTTGTTTTTTGGCTGTTTGATGTATCTGATTTTCCTTTGAAAGTTAAAGATACAATTTTTTAAAAATTTACTTACATTGAAAACAATGCAAAATTACTTGTTATTTACATAGTGTTTGTTTTTGCGGTACATATTAGTCCTGTGGGTGTAAATTTGCATTGTGAAAGACATAAAGGTTATAATTCAAATTATATCACTAAAAAAAATTACATAAAGTATAGTAAATTTGTATGTTTAATAGTGTTAAAAGCTGTGTAATAAATATGATTTATATAATAGTAAAAATGTTTAGAATATTTTTATATTACAAATATCTGTCAAAAAAATTCTAAAAGGTAAAAGAATTTTTTCATTTTAAACTTTGATAAATTTAAATACTTTCTGTGTTCCTAGAAAGAAGAATGTAAAGAAATTCTAGCAATGTAAGTATTTTACTTTTATTATATTTAGTTTCAGAGTATTGATAATTTTAATATCACTAAGGTAGGATGTAAGCTGAGACGAAGGTGGCGCAGCGCAGAAAACTGTTCCACCATATTTCCTAACGGTGCCGCGTAAGCTGAGGCGCATGCACTTGTGGGCCGGTATGTCACAGTTTGTAGCACAGACACAGATTTGACAACACACGCCACACAACTAGGGATCCAAGATGTCATTAAATGCAACTGGTGCATGAGTTAACTGTGCTATATGATGTGAATCATGAAGGTTATAGCAAGAAAACATATAAAGACTCTTTGAGGACCAACATAGCCATGTGTGTATTTCGTTTTTTCATATACTCACTCTGCCACACACTTTTCACTCGAATTTTGGAAACACTGTATAACAAAACCAATTCCTCAATTTCCATAACAGATTAAATTATAAAATGGGATGGATTGTAAAAACAATGAAATTTTTATATAAATTTCGCTCATAGTAGCGCACATACATGACAAAACGTTAAACTACCACATCACTATATTGGTATGGGTATCTTACAGACAAAAATGGCATGTGAGTGCCGTGTGCTACTTCTCAACATGCTGGTAAAAGATTCATGTGTTGCACGTCCTACGCCGCAAAATGTGGCTGGTGTGTGCTGCACAGCCTGCGTCTCAGCTTACGTCCTGCCTAAAAGTGGCCATTTTTACACAGGAGCCAGATATTTTATGGCCAACATTCAAATTATTAAATCCACAACTGAACTTTTATTGTTTATACAAAGATTTTTAGTATCCATTTACGTTCTGGCATGGTGGGGATGGATAATTAATTGATGAACATCTGCAAGATCAAACCAATAAATACCAAAACTGATATAAGCAATAAAGTTGTCTGACCTGAAATTCAATGCTGAATATGATCCTGCTATTTATAATATTGTCAAAGTTAGTACCTAGGTCATTTTTCTGCCTTTCCTAACATTACAATTTTTTCCTTTGTTGACGCATTTCAGAATGAGTCCATTTTCAAAAATTAAATAGTACTGTTTGCCCAAATGTTGAGTAGGTCTTTGTATACCATTAACCACACCCCCATGACTTGCAGATCTTGCTTCCTATTGGTACATACCTACTATTTCCGATTTAGCTAATTATTAATTTTAACCTTTTTAAAATAACGTTTGACTGTGTATTAATTTGTTTTGTGTATTATACTTTCTTTCTGTTACTTTGCTTTATAAATTTCCTCCTTATATTTAAATCCCTAATAAAGGAAGAAATTTAAATATTTCACAAAGTTGGGGAATTCATAAAGCACAGTTAAAGGAAGAAAATATAATAAACAAACAAATAAATACACAGTCAGACGTATTTTTAAAAGCTAAAAATTATTAGCTAAACAAGAGGAGTTTGGAGTAGGCTTGTACAAATAGGAAGCAAGGTCTGGGTGTGATAAGGGGGAGGGACAATGGCTAACAATATATAAAGACGACACAAAATTTGTGTGAACAGTATAATTTGAGTTTTTGAAAATGGAGTCATTCCGAAACATGTCAACAAAAATTATATTGTAGTGTTAGGGAAGGCAGAAAAATGTACTCAAATATTTTAAAATATTCCTAACAGAAGTGAAGATCAGTATATTAGGAATTATCATAGACTTATAAGAATAACACTGTTTTCAAAAACTATTAATGTAACGGAACAACAAAAAACACAATTTTTATTACATAAAACTTTGAATAATTTGATTTACTAATTTCAACTGTGCCAAATAAACTTATTGCATAGTAACTAAATTTGTTCAATAGTATTTTTTTTAGTATCTTAGAAATAAATTTATAAATTATAACAACCTTTCATAAAAAGCTTAAAACTGGATTGTAGCAGTATATAAAGTTCAAAAATGTAATGAATTGATTTAAAGAAATAACCGCATATTTCTACTTAAACATTTGTGGGCAAAGTCACAGCATAGTATCCTAGTTTCATACACTAGAACTTTTTATATCCTGTAATTAATCTTATCTATTACAATATTTACTTTTTATCTTTCGCAGGCAATAACAGTCATATCGGTTAATTCCCTTCAAACCACAAAAAATGTTGATACAGACAGTGTAGAAAATAACTGGAAAACTAATATTTCTCACTTTTGAAGAATTCAAAATATTTTGGGTCATTGCAAAAAATACATTTAAAATAACAAATTTATTACTTGAGAAATGTATAATTTCACCAACTAAATCAAAGACAGAGGTATATAAATTTAATTATTTTTATAACACTTAAAAGAAAGATGTAGCCATGCTTGTGTAGCATAATGAATGAAATGAAGGATCAACAGGAAAAAACTAATAAATCAATAAATACCTTACACAATCTAATCAATTGTTATTTACATAAAAAATACTTAAACAAAAGATTATTAGTTTACACAGTAAAGATTGAAAAAATACAAATAATATACAAATTTTTCTTTCAAAGTGTTAAGTAGTAAAATAATATTTAAGTATTTATTCCAATTTGCTATAGAGCAATTGTTACTTCTTATTCCAAAATTGTTTTAAAGAATAAAAAACTTTTGTTTAACAAAATAATAGATATTTCTTAATTTCTCTTTAAAAAAAAAAAGAAAATAAACTTTCCTTTCTAAAATGTTGAGGAATAATTTTATTACAAAAAAATTAATAATTAAATTTTCAGAACAAATTATTAAGATTAGGTAAATATAAAACAGCTGCAAAAGAAATCATTTTAAAGTTAATATATTATATTTTGTAGTACCACATTAATTTATCATACCCAGCTTTATCACAGTTTTACTTGACATATTCAGAATAACATTGTCTCATAGTAAAGTTAGGTTACTGAACTGTTGTGAATGCAATAATATAATACTCTATGACAATCCTCTATGGAAAAAAAAAAAAAAAAAGAAAAAGAACATTATATAAATTAACAGATGATTTGTAATTGTTTTAGGTTTTTCTCAGTTCTTTGTTTACAGTTTTGTTTTAAGAAAGATGTGAAGTAATAAATAGTGTTTAAATATGAAATAAGTTTTATTACCAGCATAATTATATAAATATGACGAGTGTTCCGCCTGTAGCGGCAGTGTCAAAAGTTTATAGAAATAACATATGGCGACCGTGACAGGATAATAATTTGGTTACAGTTAAAATCTATGATCCATTAGTAAGTATTTTATAATGGATGCTCTGAAAAAGAAAAGAAAATTGTTTAGAACTGGATTTTCACGTTTACACAATACATTATTAGAATCCATAAAAAATGAAGATGATGTGATTTTGTTAAAAGCTAATTTAGAGCTATTACGTGAAAAACATAATCAATTGGAGGTCTTAGACCGAGAAATTATTGAAGTTTTACTAAATGAAAATGCATCTACTGAAGTTTTAGAAAATGAGGTAGAATCTGCCGATGAATACTCAGGCAAGTTTAAAATAGTTGAGTATTTAGTTGAACAGGCTATTGACAAGGCTAGGCCTAAGACAGATACTAGTGTGAATGTAGAAAAACGTAAATTTAAGTTACCCACACTTGAGTTTAAAAAGTTTGGTGGTGATATTAGTGATTGGTTGCCGTTTTGGGGCCAATTTAAGAAAATCCATGAAGACCCCTGTATTGATTCTGATGACAAGTATCAGTATCTCCTGCAAGCGACTATCCCTAATACTAAGGCTAGGGAAATTGTCGAGAGTTTTCCCCCATGTGGACGTAGTTATGAACAGGCTATTGAACATTTAAAATCTCGCTTTGCCAAAGATGACCTGTTAGTAGAGTTTTACATAAGAGAAATCTTGAAAATTGTAATAACATTAAATAGCAGTGAAAGTAAAATTACTATTTCCTCACTTTATGATCAAATTGAGTCAAAACTAAGGTGTTTAGAAACTTTAGGTGTAACAAAGGAGAAGTACGCTGCTATGCTCTTCCCATTAGTAGAATCTTGTCTCAGGGAGGATTTATTAATAGCTTGGCAGAGAAGTAGGCCTAACTCTCAACAGGACGAGACCGCGTCAGAAAGTAAAAGTAGGCTAGATAGCCTAATGAATTTTTTGAAAATTGAAGTGGAGGGAGAAGAAAGAATAAACTTAGCTAAACAGGGATTTGGTTTACAAAAAACAAAAGTATCAACAGGTGATAATCCTACGAGTTCATATAAAAGAGACTTTGCAAGTAAAGATAAGCATATTAAAAATACAAGAAGGCCTACCAGCAATGTTACAGCAGCTGGCCTTGTAAATGTAAAATCAAATACGTCTACAGTAAGCACAGATAAGACGAAGTTATCGATGTGTGTGTTTTGTGACGGTGGTCATTTAAGTGAAAACTGTTTTAAAGCTAGGGACATGTCTTTAGAAGAAAGGCAGAATATTCTTACTAGCAAAAGGTGTTGCTTTTCTTGTACAAAAGTAGGACATTTAAGTAAACATTGCAGAGCTATTGTTAAATGTATTATTTGTAATGGAAAACATGTACCACTTATGTGTTCAAAGTTGCAGAATAATTTTAATAGGTCTAACATTAAACCTAAATGCGAGGAAAAAGAAGCTGAGCCCAATTTTGAGAATTCCTTGTCCAATGTGAATGGCAATCAGGTTTACATGCAAACTCTTGTTGTCAAGGCTGTTAGTGACACAAAAGAACTCAATGTGCGTTTACTTTTTGACAGTGGATCCCAGAGGTCATACATAAGGAAATCGACTGTTGAAAAAATGAAATATGACACTTGTGGTGAAGAAACATTATTACATGGCCTGTTTGGAGGAGAGGTCACTAAGCCTCGCAATCATGCATGCTACAAAGTCAGACTACAAAGTATAGATAAAACATATTCTTGTAATTTCAAGGCACTTAGTGAAATAAATATTTGTACTTATGTTCCTGCCTTGAAACCAGGAAGATGGACTGATGAACTGATGGAAAGAGGTATTAAATTGTTTCAGGATGCAGACAGTCCAATTGAGATATTAATTGGGGCTGACATATATGGGAAACTTCTAACTGGAAGAAAAGAGGTTCTAGATTGTGGTATTATAGCCCTTGAAACTCATTTAGGATGGGTTTTGACAGGAAAATTTCAAGAAAGTAAAGAATTTAGTTCTATGACAGCACTTTCTATGTTTGTACAAAGTAATTCAATATGCAAGCTGTGGGAAATGGATGTTTTAGGTATAAAAGACCCACTACAGACCAGAAGCAAACAAGAAATTGAACATTCTGTTCAAACACAATTTTTGGAAACTGTGAGAGTAAATGAAGAAGGACGCTATGAAGTCAAATTACCTTGGTCCGAAGACCACCCAGAAGTTCCAAGAAATTTCAATCTTGCAAAAAAAAGGCTTGAAAACTCAGTGAAAAGGCTAACAAATGAAAGTTTATATAATGTATATAACAATGTGTTTTCAGATTGGCTGGAAGATGGTGTTATTGAGGAAATCCCAATAAGCAAATGGGATGAAGGTCACTATTTACCTCATAGACCAGTGATAAAAGAAAACAGCACCACTGCAGTAAGACCGGTTTTTGATGCCTCGTCTAAAGAAAAGGGTTACTATTCCCTTAATCAGTGTTTGGAAATAGGTATTAACTTAATTGAAATAATACCAGCTTTGCTTTTACGTTTTCGACTTTATAAAATAGGAGTTATCGCTGACATAAAAAAGGCGTTTTTGCAAATAAGTTTGTATGAAGAGGACAGAGATTTCCTAAGATTTCTGTGGCAAAACACAGATGGATCACTCAAGATTTTCCGACATAGAAGAGTTGTTTTTGGAGTCTCAAGTAGTCCATTTTTGCTCAATGCCGTCATCAACTACCACCTGCAGAAGTATTTAGTACCGTGTGCTGAAGACAATCAATTTTCTAAATGTACAATAGAAAAGTTGTTTAAAAGTTTCTATGTTGATAACTGTGTTACAGGTGTAAATAATGAAAGGGATTTGAAACAGTTCATTTCAGAAGCAATACAAATATTTTCTTTGGGAAAGTTTGAGCTGCGAGGATGGGAATATACTGAACCTGGTCTGGAAGACAAGACAGAGGCTTCAGTCCTAGGTCTCACCTGGGACAAGAAAGAAGACACAATTTCTGTGAGTTTTCATAAAATAGTAAATTTAGAAGAGAACTTGGTAACACAACGTGTTATATTGTCCACTGCACACAGATTGTTCGATCCTATTGGATTCACTTGTCCTATTTCCATATGCCCTAAGTTATTATTGCAGGAATGCTGGAAAGATAATTGTGGGTGGGACAAAGAAGTACCAGAAGAAATCAAACAACGATTCAATATATGGTTTCAGGAACTCGATCAATTAAAAGAGATGAAGATTCCACGATGGCTACAAGGTGTGGATGACGTAATCATTTCTGTATCAGTTCACATATTTTGTGATGCCAGCAAATTTGCGTACTCAACAGCAGTATTTATGCGTTTTGAACTTAGTACATGTATTCAATTACAGCTAATCCAGGCAAAGTCACGTGTAGCACCTGTAAAGAAGATGACAATACCCAGACTTGAACTAATGGCTGCTACTATAGGTGCTAGATTAGGTTCTTCAGTAGTGCAAGAATTAAGAGATGAAAACAAATTTGAATGTAATATTAAATTTTTTTATTGGAGTGACTCTTCTACAGTAATAGCTTGGATTAAAAGAGAAGAAAACTGGGGAGTATTTGTTAGAAATAGAGTTGAAGAAATCTGCAGCCTCACTTCCAGAACATCTTGGCGGCACATTCCCGGCACTATGAATCCAGCAGACTTGCCCAGTAGAGGATGTTCAGTTTCCAGGTTGATTAGTTCCAGATGGTGGGAGGGCCCGTCATGGTTGAAGTTGCCTGAAGATACCTGGCCATCAAATGAACCTGAACCTGACGAAGAATTAATTTCTTTAGAAAAAAAGAAAGGACCTACACCTTCACTTTTAAGTAATAATTACCCAAAAGATTGGTTTTATTACTTTTCAAATGATTTTGATAAGATTGTGTGTGTTTTTGCATGGTTGCTGAGATTTATTCATAATTGTAACCCCTCAAAGAAGGAAAAGTGTGTGAGTAAAGTTTTGTCATGTAAGGAGATTATTGAAGCTAACAATTTTATAATTAGAATTGTTCAACAGCAATCATTTGAAGGAATAAGGGAGCCTAAATTGGCTTCATTGTCACCATTTATGGCTGCTGATGGTATTATAAGGCTAAAGACAAAATTAACAGAAAGAAAGGATTTGGAAAATTTTAAATTTCCTGTTGTTCTACCATCAAAACATGACATTGTAGATATTCTTATTCTTACAATACATAAGAGATCATGTCATGTGGGAGTTCAAGGTCTCTTAAGTTTATTAAGAGAAAACTATTGGATATTGAGAGGAAGAAAAACAATAAGTAATACTTTGAAAAAATGTATTCCTTGTCAGAGACATAATTCAAAAAATGTAGAAACAATCACTCCACCCTTACCTGAAAGTAGAGTACGAGATGCCGCAGTATTTGAAGTGGTTGGAATTGATTTTGCGGGACCTTTGTTTCTACGAGATGGCAGTAAAGTTTGGATCTGCATATTCACTTGTGCAGTATACCGTGCTGTTCATTTGGAGTTAGTAAAGTTTCTTTCTGTCGAAGCATTTATAGATACACTTAGAAGATTTATTGCAAGGCGAGGAAGACCATCAATAATATATAGTGACAATGGTACCAATTTCACAGGTACAGAAAAGGCATTTAAAATTCTAGATTGGAATGCTATCTTAAAATATAGCTCATGCCAACAAATTGACTGGAGGTTTAACCCTCCCTCTGCTGCATGGTGGGGCGGATGGTGGGAGCGACTCATCCGACTCATGAAACAGTTGCTACGCAAAACCTTGGGCAAAACGTCATTGGATTATGAGGAAATGGAGACAATCTTATGTGATTGTGAAAGTATCATGAATTCTAGACCTTTGACATATTTATCTGAAACTTCTTCAGACCTAACTGCTATTACTCCAAATATGTTTTTACATGACTTAAAAGAAATTGGAGTTCCAGATTGTGACCATGTAAATACAAAAAGTCTTAACAAGAGAGTACGTTATCGACAACACCTGAGAGAAGCATTGCGAAAAAGATTTAGGATTGAGTATTTAGGACAATTAGCTTTAAAAAGTAAGAAAAACGGCAGACAGTTGAAAGTTGGAGAATTAGTACTGATTGAAGTTGAAAATAAAAAAAGAATTGATTGGCCAATAGGACTGATAGAAAAGACTATCATTAGTAGAGATGGAGTGTGTAGATTAGTGCAATTGAAGACTGCTTTTGGAAGTTTATTGAGACCAATACAAAGACTATATCCTCTTGAAATGCAAGAAGAAACCATCCAAGAACAATTAAAAGAAAAGATTAAACCAAAAGTGACAAAAACCAATGAACATGAACTACACCTGGAAGAAGATAATGTGACAAAAGAAAATAAAATTGTGACATATTCAAGAAGTGGCAGACAAATTAAGCTTCCACAAAAATTTGTTGATTAATCTTTTAACAATATACTATTTTTTAATGTTTTGAGTTAAACCATAACTCAAAAGGTGGGAGTATGTTGTGAATGCAATAATATAATACTCTATGACAATCCTCTATGGAAAAAAAAAAAAAAGAAAAAGAACATTATATAAATTAACAGATGATTTGTAATTGTTTTAGGTTTTTCTCAGTTCTTTGTTTAGAGTTTTGTTTTAAGAAAGATGTGAAGTAATAAATAGTGTTTAAATATGAAATAAGTTTTATTACCAGCATAATTATATAAATATGACGAGTGTTCCGCCTGTAGCGGCAGTGTCAAAAGTTTATAGAAATAACATGAACAATCCAAAGATCCGCATAAAGTCTATAACAAAGGTAGGAATGGCAGATTAACATGGTAATATGAAATGTCCAAAAGATCTTTGCAGTAAATATGAAAATTACATCAAATTTAATGTAATTAACAGTCTTAATTTTAAGACTGTTAGTCTTACTCTGGTCACATAACTGTACAGTGATTCATATATTTTGAAAATGCTAATAATGTAAATTAGCGAAAAGCTTCAATGAACAATAAAATGAAGTAATATTCGTATATTCTTGTTTATGAAAATTATTTTATGTCACCATATATATATATATATATATATATATATATATATATATATATATATATATATATATATATATATATATATATATATATATGTATATATGTATACATATATATATATATATATATATATATATATATATATATATGTATATATGTATACATATATATATATATATATATATATATATATATATATATATATATATATATATATATATATAATTTCACAATTAAAACTTTAAAAAATCATTTACCAAATGTTACACATACATATTTATACTTAGAAATATGTATTTATAATACTTATTTCTTCTTCAAAAGCATACTTCTGAAGTCGGCATTTGAAAGACCAGTGCTCTTTTCAGGTTTGGCTCTATCACCTGAGAGTATTGAATCATTTTGAGAAATGTCATCTTTACTAGTTTTACTTCCAGAAAGAATAGTATCCAAATCCAGCTTTGGCTTCTTTTGTGGTATTTTAACATTAGAAGGTATTAGTGAAGTGACTGACCTGTAAATTAAAAGCCACTTTATGCCAAACTAAAATAAAAATAATTTTTAAATATCAATCTCTTTTTAATTTTAAAAAACAAAGTTTAAAGATTCATATATATTTCATTGAATTTTTGTTTATATATATATATATATATATATATATATATATATATATATATATATATATATTGTAATCATTAGATGAATTATTTTTTTCTTGTTGAATATGTATGGTGGAATAAAATAATTTTCATAAACAAGAATATACGAGTATTACTTCACTTTATTGTTGATTGAAGCTTTTCGCTAATTTACATTATTAGCATTTTCAAAATTTATAAATCACTGTCCAGTTATGTGACTAGAGTAAGAATAACCAGTCTTACTCTAGTCACATAACTGGACAGTGATTTATTAATTTTGAAAATGCTAATAATGTAAATTAGCGAAAAGCTTCAATTAACAATAAAGTGAAGTAATACTCGTATATTCTTGTTTATGAAAATTATTTTATTCCACCATATATATATATATATATTCTTGATATTTTATGTTATCCATTATTTTTCCGTTGCACTGACTTTATGAAGTTAATATATTACTATTGTAAGTAATTTTATCCACTCATATGGTGGATAAAATTACTTACAATAGTAATATATTAACTTCATATATATATATATATATATATATATATATATATATATATATATATATATGATCTTAAACATGATCATATTTTGCACGTCCCCTTGCTGTGCCTGCAGATCTCATGAAGTGGTAAGATTCTTTGAAAATTTTGTGTGTTTATATAAATGTTGTTTCTTTCCAGCTGACTATTTTACTGACATGTGTGACTATATACAGACCCAACAAACTTGCCAACCATCTTAGGGGAGGTCATACAAACGTTAAGGTAGAAGTCAGCGGGCATAGGCTTGCATTTAGGCGTGGTCCATTATAGAAGACAAAATTTAGGGATCTTAACACGGTACACAAAATGGTGTGAGCAGCAGATATATAAATATATAATAAATATGTAATTGTGCCAGCGAAGCTGGGGGACGTTGCAGAGTGTACGGGAAAAATACTATGAGTATTATACAAAATTAAGCAGCCTTCAGACTAAATATTATATTGATTTATTTGTTTGGAAGTTGGAACACTTTTATTGCAGTCTCACCACTAGCTCTAGAATTAGGTAACAGTTTTTGCCTTGTGTCCATGACAAGTATAACCCAAAAAGTTGCTGACATTTTATTTCCATTTAATTCTACAATTTTTCCACTTTTCTGTCAATTTTCTTAAAGAAAAATGCACATGAACTATTATTTGAAAATTATTTGTGATTATTATAAAATATTTTAAAATGTCAAAATCCCTTCTACTTTGTATGCCAGTTTATTTTGAAACTTTAGTAGCTAACCAAACACACTCCCACTAGAGGTAAAAGAAGTTATCACAAATAATAAATTTTTTTCTGGTGAGTTTAAGGAGTAGTTACTAAGAGATGAGATATTTTGACCTTACACATTTATCTGTAATGTATATTTTTGAAAAGTGTACGGTTGTGAATCAACAGTGGAGTTAATAATATTAATTTTTATTAATATATATATACCAGCACAGTACTTGTCTTTCAAATGGGGTTGACGAATATTTGTCTTGATTTAATTTGTTTGTATCTGGGTTAAATTTAATTTAGTGAAATTAAATCCCATAAATATATCAAACTATAATTTATTAACCTACCATTAAGGGAGTTTCCAAGGCCAGTGGGGTGGTGCCCTGATTGAATTTCTAAATAAAAATAGGGCTATATGTTAACCAGGGACCCTAAAAATGTCAATGTAAAATTTCAGGTATTTATTTCCTATGTGTTCAATAGGGGAAAAACTATACCGGGCAATGCAGAACGTCATCAGGGATACGAAAAAATAATGAAAATCTCGTTCTGGGAAATAAATAAAATTTTTATCAAATTAAAAGTTGGACGTCTACTTCCGCGGGCTAATACTTCGTCACCTATCTCTATTCTAGCCTTACATGTGTACATTTGGTTAAACGTATAAAATTATAACCAAATCTATTCTGACTGGATGCTTCATAGGTATATAAAATTAACCTTCTGTGGATGTAACAAACAATAATTATCAATTTAGCTTCAGGACACCTTTTTGATTCATTTTATATGCATTATATTTGGGGTGGGCATTGTGCACTTTTACCATCACTATTAGCACAATGTTTGGGGGGGGAGTTACAATTGTTCAAAATTGTAAATTTTTGGGGTGTGAGCGAGAGGTTTTATACTTTTTTTTCGTATCTCTGACAACTTTTTGCTTCGACCGGTATAATTTTTATTGCTAAAATAGAACACGTGGGCGAAGTAAATAGTTAAATTTTTTCGTGTCCCTGATGAACTCCTATACTACCATACATAATTTGTTCTTGTAATATTGACGATGTCTAGATAACCAAAACCTATTCTTGATTTTTATATTTATTTGTTTATACTTTTTAACAGTTATTTAAACCCGTGCTTATTGGAAGTTTTTCAGATTAAAAAGTAAATTTTGTTTCCTTTTTCCATCATGAACTTATAGAATGTAAAAACAGAGCTATTATCCTAACTGGCCAACTTGTTGCAATGTATGTAACTTTACATACTTCTTGAATAATATAGAATGTAAAAACAGAGCTTTTATCCTAACTGGCCAACTTGTTGCAATGTATGTAACTTTACATACTTCTTGAATAATATAGAATGTAAAAACAGAGCTTTTATCCTAACTGGCCAACTTGTTGCAATGTATGTAACTTTACATACTTCTTGAATAATATAGAATGTAAAAACAGAGCTTTTATCCTAACTGGCCAACTTGTTGCAATGTATGTAACTTTACATACTTCTTGAATAATATAGAATGTAAAAACAGAGCTTTTATCCTAACTGGCCAACTTGTTGCAATGTATGTAACTTTACATACTTCTTGAATAATATAGAATGTAAAAACAGAGCTTTTATCCTAACTGGCCAACTTGTTGCAATGTATGTAACTTTACATACTTCTTGAATAATATAGAATGTAAAAACAGAGCTTTTATCCTAACTGGCCAACTTGTTGCAATGTATGTAACTTTACATACTTCTTGAATAATATAGAATGTAAAAACAGAGCTTTTATCCTAACTGGCCAACTTGTTGCAATGTATGTAACTTTACATACTTCTTGAATAATATAGAATGTAAAAACAGAGCTTTTATCCTAACTGGCCAACTTGTTGCAATGTATGTAACTTTACATACTTCTTGAATAATATAGAATGTAAAAACAGAGCTTTTATCCTAACTGGCCAACTTGTTGCAATGTATGTAACTTTACATACTTCTTGAATAATATAGAATGTAAAAACAGAGCTTTTATCCTAACTGGCCAACTTGTTGCAATGTATGTAACTTTACATACTTCTTGAATAATATAGAATGTAAAAACAGAGCTTTTATCCTAACTGGCCAACTTGTTGCAATGTATGTAACTTTACATACTTCTTGAATAATATAGAATGTAAAAACAGAGCTTTTATCCTAACTGGCCAACTTGTTGCAATGTATGTAACTTTACATACTTCTTGAATAATATAGAATGTAAAAACAGAGCTTTTATCCTAACTGGCCAACTTGTTGCAATGTATGTAACTTTACATACTTCTTGAATAATATAGAATGTAAAAACAGAGCTTTTATCCTAACTGGCCAACTTGTTGCAATGTATGTAACTTTACATACTTCTTGAATAATATAGAATGTAAAAACAGAGCTATTATCCTAACTGGCCAACTTGTTGCAATGTATGTAACTTTACATACTTCTTGAATAATATAGAATGTAAAAACAGAGCTATTATCCTAACTGGCCAACTTGTTGCAATGTATGTAACTTTACATACTTCTTGAATAATATAGAATGTAAAAACAGAGCTTTTATCCTAACTGGCCAACTTGTTGCAATGTATGTAACTTTACATACTTCTTGAATAATATAGAATGTAAAAACAGAGCTATTATCCTAACTGGCCAACTTGTTGCAATGTATGTAACTTTACATACTTCTTGAATAATATAGAATGTAAAAACAGAACTTTTATCCTAACTGGCCAACTTGTTGCAATGTATGTAACTTTACATACTTCTTGAATAATATAGAATGTAAAAACAGAGCTTTTATCCTAACTGGCCAACTTGTTGCAATGTATGTAACTTTACATACTTCTTGAATAATATAGAATGTAAAAACAGAGCTTTTGTCCTAACTGGCCAACTTGTTGCAATGTATGTAACTTTACATACTTCTTGAATAATATAGAATGTAAAAACAGAGCTTTTGTCCTAACTGGCCAACTTGTTGCAATGTATGTAACTTTACATACTTCTTGAATAATATAGAATGTAAAAACAGAGCTTTTATCCTAACTGGCCAACTTGTTGCAATGTATGTAACTTTACATACTTCTTGAATAATATAGAATGTAAAAACAGAGCTTTTGTCCTAACTGGCCAACTTGTTGCAATGTATGTAACTTTACATACTTCTTGAATAATATAGAATGTAAAGACAGAGCTATTTTGTGAAAACAAATTATTTGGTAATGTATAAATTTTCCAAGAGAAACAAATTCATAATAATGTTACTATAAAATATTCTTATCTATTGTTCAAATATTGTCTTTTTACAAAGGAAATTTACTACCTAATTTTTTCACAAGGCTTTTATCCACATACCATTATTGATTTCTGTTGCAAACTTCAAGTTTTCTTCCAAATTAAGTTACTGATTGAACTTTAACTTGAGTAACTAAGTTACTTATTGATTTTCAATTTATTTTTCACCAGATTAATTTTTACACATGAAAAAAACTTATTCTTACTTTTTAAAGAATTTTTCAATGGGTTCTTCAGCTGGCATTCTATCTCTACTCAGTGAAGGTTGGCTGATAGCAACAAAAATTTTCCGTGAATCTAATTCAATGCCATTTGTAGCCTCAAGCGCTTTACTAGCCTCTTCCTAAAATCAAAGAAATGGAATTCAAAATTTATTTTGTAAATTACTACACTAAATTTTTTAAATAAAAATATTTAAGGCTCCATAACACATATCTACGACTAGAAAAATTATTTGCAAATTAAAAATTTTGTTTTAAAGCAATGTAATGTATTAGATAATGTCACACACAAAAAGATATATATTGTAACATTTTGAAGTAGTATACATATAAAAGGCACTTACCAAAATAAGATAAATATATAAAAATAAATTCAGTATGTAAAAAATTACTAAAATATACCAGGAACGAATTGTAAACATAACCTAATTTCACTTGTGTAGAAAATTCACACGGCCACATTTTAGATCTAATCACAAGATTTTATATAAAAGAAAAAAAACACACAAATCACTATTTATAAGAAAATGTATTAGAAATAATTAATAGGTAACAATTTAAATAGAACTATGTAAAAATACACTTAAAACTTTCACACGGCAAGCTAGTGAAATGTGCTGTAGTAAACACGATGCATAACGGATTTGTGGAGTTGCGTGCGCATTGACCGGCAAAAGATATTCGTTTTAAATATTTCTCGTGGAGATATAATATAAAACAGTTTTGGATTTAAATGCAAAGAAATTTAAGTGCAGTTGTTAAGAAGAAGAAGTGTATCCGTAAAGAAGAAGAACATGACATCCGTAAAGCTGTTACTTGCAAGGAATAAACGAAAAAATAGCGGAAATTCACGACTTGGCCATTTTTTTCTAACAAAGGTAGCGTCAGTAAGTAGTTGGAACAAAGCATCGGAACGAGGAAGACGTATTCAGAATTGGCTATCGAAAATTTATTTTTTTAACTGGTGCGGAAAGTGCAGTATCGTATTCAAATTATAATCACAGAGTAACAATAAGCCAAACCATTGAACTGATCAATTAAGAAGACATTATTCAGGAAATTATTTAATTAGGAACTAAAATAACTTGTAAAAATTTTAACTTGTAAGAATTGTAATTTAGATATTTTTTGAAAGTGCCAACTCAAAATTTATTAGTCAAAATTTAGAAAACCCACCTATTTAACCCGAGATAAAGAGAGCTCAAGCTCAAATTAAAATAATTAAATCAATTTCAATTCATATTAAATTTTATAACTAAACTTCTTGCTGCCATAACAAAATTTAGACTTAGGCTAATAAAGCTTAATTTTTTGTAATTCTTTGTAGAGGAATTAAGAATTTTTAATTAGTAAGTGACTTTGTAAAAGATAATAGGAATGTCATTTTAAGATATTAAAAGTTTATTGTAAAAAAAAGCAGCATTGAATTGTTATTTCTTTTAAATTATAAATTTTATTAAGACTTGTATAAAACAAAATTACAAATTATTACATTTGGCACACAAACGTGGGGCTCGATTATAAAAAAAAAAAATTTAAGAATTAACCTTAAGGCACTTTAGATAAGATTATTAATTAAATATTTGTATTAATATTGTTTACTTTTCAGGACTTTGCAACCATAAGTCAATAATTTTTTTAATTTTCAAAATTTAAATAGAATAAAGGGGAATTTTGAAATTTTAGATAAAGAAATTAAAAAAAAAAATGGAATCTGAAACAGGTACATATAATTTAAGGAGGGAGAAAGCGAAAAAAACAGAAAAATTAGAGGAATATAACAAACATAGTAGGTCTAGGAAGGGTACAGCAATTGAGGAAGCTGCAAAAGGAAAATATGTGACATTAAAAGAAAAAATAGATGAAAAAGAGGAAGAAGCTACAATAGGCCTAATAGAATTGGAAGAAGGGACAAGCCTAGAAATACAAGAGACAGAAACGGAAGGCACAGATATGCCTATAGAAGAGAGTGAGGTGGAAACCCAAGTAGATGAGGCTAGGGGATTACCACTGATGCAAACCCAACAGAAAAAGGGAAATAATGAGAATGAAGAATTGAGGGAAATGATGAGATCTCTCATGGAAATGAGTCTAAAAGGGAGAGAGGAAATGAAGGAGGATATGAGAGAATTAAAAGGGGAAATGAAAGATATGAGTGAGGATATGAGGGAAATAAACAAAAAATTAGAAGAAAATAGAGACGAAATGAGAGAGATGAAGGAAGATTTCAAATTCATAACACAGGAAATAAGGGAGGAAAGTAAGAAAATGATAGAGGATATGAGGGAACAGTTGAGAACAGAGAATAATGATGTAATAGGAGTTATGAGAAGAGACTTAGAGGAGAAGATTAAGGAGAATTTAGAGGAAACAAAAGAAATAATAGCTGATGTGACAGAGATTAATAAGAAAGAGATAGAGAAGGTAGAAAAAATGACAATACAGAACAGGGAAGAGTTAAGAGTTTTGAATAGGGAGATAGCGATTGAGAAAAACAATAATAATGATAGAATTGATCGATTGGAAACAGAAGGAAGGAGGAATAATGAGAAACAAGGGGAATTGACCCAGAGAATGGAAAAGGTAGAAAAGAAGGTGGAAGAAAGTAAAGGAGGAGAAGGCCTAAGGATAATACAGGTGTCATGCGGGAATCAGGAGGAGATGCCAAAATTTAATGGTAGGAATGGTAACCCTATGGAGTTCCTAAAAAGACTGGATAGGTATGTGGAGAGAAAATTTGGATGTAGGACAGGGGAAGGATTTGAAAATGAATGGAGAGGAATCATAGATAGAGCCTTGGAAGTAGGAGCGGCAAGATGGTGGGAATCAATCAGAGAGGAGGTGGAAAATTTTGCGGATCTACAAGATAGATTTATAGAAAGATACTGGGCCAAAGAAATACAGGAAGGCATCAAAGAGAGAATAGAAAATGAAAGGTATATAGAGGGAAATGGAAGAGCCAGAGCAGATTATTTCATAGAAAGAGTCATAGTTTTAAAGAACATGACACCACCGCAAAATGAGGAAGAGATAGTCCGGAGATTAAGCCGGCATTTTAATGAAAGGATACAGTTGTCAAGAAGAGTACAAAATATAAAAACGATCCGAGAGATGGAAAGGATGCTAAATGAGGAGGATATAGAGGAGAGAAATAAGGAAATAAGACAGAGAAACAGGGGACCATGGAATAGGCCTACCCCTAGAGAGGAACAGAATGGAAATAGATTTCCACCCAGAAGGGGTGAGGAAGGGATGAGACAGCAGGGAAATAGAAGATTTCCAGGACCAGGAGAATTGTATAGAAGGAATGAATATAGAAGTGAAGGACGGCCATATGTCCAGTTTTTTAACAGAAGAATAGATAATCATATGAGGGGGAATAGTGAACCAAGACCAGGGCAGGAAAATAGTCGAGAAAATAGAGGAGACAGGAATTACAGAACAAATGACAGGAGCCAGAAGGAAATAAATCAGATAGAGGCAAGGACAGGCGTGGGGACAAGGAAGGAGGATGGTGCACATAGTCAAACGGAAAACTAGAGAACACTGGTATCGTCGCCTTGGATCAGGAAAAGGAGCATCAAACAGAACAAATGAGGTTGCCAGTGATAAAATTTGATAAAAGCTCCTACGATAAAATTAAGTTAACTATAAATAATGTATTAATCAGTAGAAAATTTTTAGAACAAGAAGATGAGGAGAGAAATTATAATTTAGGAATTGAAAAAAAAATCATAAACCCAGAGATAGAGATTAAGATGGAAGATACAAGTTTACTAGCATTAATAGACACAGGCAGTAACGTAACATGTATCCAGGAGAAATGGATGTTAGAGAATAAAAATAAAATAGGAAAAATAGAAATCTTACCAATAAAAAATTTAACCATTCGGACTGCAACAAATAAGAAAACTAAAAAGATAAACAAAATGATCATGGTAATAGGAGAAATAGGAGGCTATAAGTATTTATTAGTAATGTTAGATGTATTTACAAAATTCGTTCAAATCTATAAATTGAAAAAGGCAACCACAGGGGAGGCAATTAAATGTTTAGAAAATTATATAGAAAATTTTGGGAGAGTAGAAAGAATACAGACTGATCATGGAACCCAGTTTAATAATAAGAAATGGCTGGAGTATATAAAAAATAGAGAAATGAAACCAATATTTTCTCCAATAAGGAGGCCACAAAGCAATATCGTTGAGAGGGTGAATAAGGAGATCATTAGATGTTTGAGAACATATTGTCATCATAACCATAGAGAATGGGGAAAGTATGTAGAGGTTATTAACCAGGCAATTAATGAAATTCCTCATGAGACTACAGGATACACACCTAACCAGCTACAACTAGGAATTCAGGATGAAAGGTTTTGGCAAAAGGAAATAAAAAATTTTGGCTGGAGTTCAAAATTAATAAATTTAGAAAGACATTTAGAAATTGCTAGGAGTAGAATTAAGAAAAAGGCTCATAAGAGAGCAGAGAAATTTAATAAAACTCATAAAATAGAAGAATTAAATGTTGGGGACAAGGTATTAGTAAAAGAAAATTGGCAACCACAGGGTATAAGAGGTGAGATGGCAAAATTATTTTATATATATGATGGACCTTATGTGATCACCAAGAAATATGGCAAAGCGACTTATGAAATCAAAGATGCTAGAAGCAATAAAATTAGAGGAATTTTCCATATTAGCTTGTTAAAGAAATTTTATGAACCAAGGGAGGCACACCAGGGAGAATCAGATAAATTTCAGGTAGAACAAATTAAATAAATAAAGGGAGAAGTCGAGAGAAAGGAAAATAACAAGGGATAATAAGATGGTAACAACAGGAATGTCTCAGGATATAAAAGTATTAGGAGAAGGAAGCGAATGTAGGAGGGATAGATAACAAATAGACCAGAAATGACTTAATAATTAAACAAACACTTGAAAAAAAAAATATGTAAAAATAAATAAAATAGGAAGGGATGAATGAATAAGAACAAGGACCTAACCTACAAACAACCTAGACATGCTATGACTCGGTTAGGCTAAAATTTAAAAAAAGGAACACTGTGTCAGAAGATAGATTATATAGATAAATAAAAAGACTTATGATTGGAAGGATTCCATTCTATTAAATTTAAAATAAAGAAAGAAAAAGAAAAAGTTTATAAAATAGATTCTAAGAATCAGAAAATGATTAATGTACGAGATGTTAAGAGTAAGAGTATTGTTGATTAAATGTTAATTGTTAATTTATTGTATTGTTAGTAGTTAAGTATATCATATGTAATTAGATGGCAGCAGACAAGCAAGAAGGATAGAGTAAGAGTTTACTCCCAAAATGTGAAAATTGAGATAAAAAAAAAAAAAAGGAATTTTGGAATCAAAATTTTTTTTTTTTATCTAAATTTGGGGACTATGTAACATTTTGAAGTAGTATACATATAAAAGGCACTTACCAAAATAAGATAAATATATAAAAATAAATTCAGTATGTAAAAAATTACTAAAATATACCAGGAACGAATTGTAAACATAACCTAATTTCACTTGTGTAGAAAATTCACACGGCCACATTTTAGATCTAATCACAAGATTTTATATAAAAGAAAAAAAACACACAAATCACTATTTATAAGAAAATGTATTAGAAATAATTAATAGGTAACAATTTAAATAGAACTATGTAAAAATACACTTAAAACTTTCACACGGCAAGCTAGTGAAATGTGCTGTAGTAAACACGATGCATAACGGATTTGTGGAGTTGCGTGCGCATTGACCGGCAAAAGATATTCGTTTTAAATATTTCTCGTGGAGATATAATATAAAACAGTTTTGGATTTAAATGCAAAGAAATTTAAGTGCAGTTGTTAAGAAGAAGAAGTGTATCCGTAAAGAAGAAGAACATGACATCCGTAAAGCTGTTACTTGCAAGGAATAAACGAAAAAATAGCGGAAATTCACGACTTGGCCATTTTTTTCTAACAAAGGTAGCGTCAGTAAGTAGTTGGAACAAAGCATCGGAACGAGGAAGACGTATTCAGAATTGGCTATCGAAAATTTATTTTTTTAACTGGTGCGGAAAGTGCAGTATCGTATTCAAATTATAATCACAGAGTAACAATAAGCCAAACCATTGAACTGATCAATTAAGAAGACATTATTCAGGAAATTATTTAATTAGGAACTAAAATAACTTGTAAAAATTTTAACTTGTAAGAATTGTAATTTAGATATTTTTTTGAAAGTGCCAACTCAAAATTTATTAGTCAAAATTTAGAAAACCCACCTATTTAACCCGAGATAAAGAGAGCTCAAGCTCAAATTAAAATAATTAAATCAATTTCAATTCATATTAAATTTTATAACTAAACTTCTTGCTGCCATAACAAAATTTAGACTTAGGCTAATAAAGCTTAATTTTTTGTAATTCTTTGTAGAGGAATTAAGAATTTTTAATTAGTAAGTGACTTTGTAAAAGATAATAGGAATGTCATTTTAAGATATTAAAAGTTTATTGTAAAAAAAAGCAGCATTGAATTGTTATTTCTTTTAAATTATAAATTTTATTAAGACTTGTATAAAACAAAATTACAAATTATTACAATATATATATATATATATATTTTTAAGATCAAATAATACACACAAATACAGGAATATTTAATTTATTGAACAATAAACTCAAAGCTTTTCGTTGGCTTACATTACCAACATCTTCAGGAGTTACAATATTAAGAATGATAAAACAAACTGTCTAACAAACATGAAGCTACTAGATAAAGCATTATCTAGTAGCTTCATGTTTGTTAGACAGTTTGTTTTATCATTCTTAATATTGTAACTCCTGAAGATGTTGGTAATGTAAGCCAACGAAAAGCTTTGAGTTTATTGTTCAATAAATTAAATATTCCTGTATTTGTGTCTATTATTTTATCTTAAAAATATTCTAACAGGAAAACACATTTGATATTCTATATATATATATATATATATATATATATATATATATATATATATATATATATATATATATATATATATATATATCTTGATATTTTACGATATACATTGTTTTTCCGTTGCACTGAATTTATGAAGTTAATATATTACTATTGTAAATAATTTTATCCACCATTAAGTGCAATGATTTTACCTTGTGTGATGAGGCACCTTTTGGTCTCTTGACCATTGTCGAATCACTCATGCTCAACGTAAAATATCAAGATATATATATATATATATATATATAAACATAATCCCTCCACCTGGTATACCAATAATTGCTGGCTGCAATTCAGTAACGGAAAGAATTTCAGCTTTCCTCGACTCACACCTTCAACCCTTAGTAAAGAACCTTCCATCACATACCCAGGACACCAATCATTTCATAGATCGACTCTCACAAATATCTGTACCTCTACCCCCGGTAACTATTTTGGTCACCATAGATGTCACCTCTCTCTATACCAACATCCCTCATGCACACGGCCTATCTGCAATAGAGAATTTTCTAAACAAACGCCCAGGCAAGCCTTCTCCCACTACACCTTTTCTTGTGAACCTGACCAGGTTCATCCTCGAGAAGAACAACTTTCAGTTTGAGGGAAGGAACTACCTTCAAATAAAGGGAACCGCAATGGGCAATAGAATGGCACCATCGTACGCAAATCTGTACATGGGATTGTTGGAAGAAAGTTTTCTAAAGACACAAACACACCAGCCATTATGTTGGTATAGATATATAGATGACATCTTCCTAATTTGGACACAGGGTGCTTCAACACTTGAGGCATTTTTAGACAGCCTGACACAATTCTCCACACTTCAATTTACCTGGGAGAAATCTACATCAGCCATCACCTTTTTGGATGTAAAGGTAACACTCCAGAATAGAAATATCAACACAGGAATTCACATCAAACCGACAAACCACCTACAATATCTCCATTTCGACAGCAACCACCCAATAAACATAAAACGATCCATTCCATACAGTCAAGCAATCAGGGGTAAGAGAATCTGTTCGAATGATAGGGAATTGGAAGATTTTAATAGAAAGATATCAACAGCCTTCCAGAGAAGAGGATACCCAAAAAAACTCATTGAAAACCAAATTCATTCAGCACAATCCTCGGTTCACCATAAACCACAAACAGAACAAAATAAACTGTCTTTAATAACAGACTACCATCCTGGTCTACATAAACTCAACAAGATATTGAGAGATGGCTTCAAAATTCTTCAAGCTTCCGTTTACACCAAAACTCTTTTCACCGATCCACCGCAAATTTGGTACAAGCAACCTCCCAACTTGAAAAACATCCTAGTACATCCTAAACTACCAGACCCTGATGCAGAGAAACCACACAAACTTCCTCATGGCTCCTTCCCATGCAATAGACCTAGATGCAAGACGTGTCCAATACACCCCTCAGCAAATAGTTTCAACAGCCAAACAACAAAAATGGTCTTCAAAATACAGGGTCATCATAATTGTACATCGAAAAATGTCATATACCAGCTACAATGTAAACTTTGCTCAGCACAGTACATAGGCCTGACCACAGATGGTCTGAATATTAGAATGAATGGCCACAGACATGATGTTAAAATTATGAATATGGATAGACCAACAGCTCAACATGCTGCGAGTCACAACATCACAACTTTTGATGACTGCTATACCACAAAAATAATTAAATCACTCCCCCTGATTGCAATCCCTCAGAACTGAGAAGGTGGGAACTATCATACCAGTGGTATAGCAAGTCCAGAGAATCCCCTAACCTCAACATCAGATAAATCCATTCATTTTTTTTTTTTTTTTTTTTTTTTTTTTTTTTATTTCCCTCCAAATAGCCTTATCTCTTTTCCCCTGACAGACATATAAACTATAATCACTCATATGTTCATGGAAACAATATATATATATATATATCTTTAATCTGTGCATCTGTGACATCTGATTTCTACTCTACACAATCTGTGATTACAATTATTTTATTTCATTCTCTCATATTTCTTTTTGTGTTTTCTCTTCGATTGACAAAGACCACTGTGTGGTTGAAATATATCATTGTTTAAGTGCTTTTATGTGTTTCTATTTCAAGACTACAGAGTGGACTCTTACCAAGGTAAGTCTGTCAGTCTCCTAGTCCAAAAAATCTAAATAATCTTTACCAACCAAAACTAACCTATATATATATATATATTCAGGCATTTATCACTCCTTTTTTTCAATGAATTAATCCATATGCTTTCATTACTACACTCAACTTTTAACCTTGCACATTAACCTCAAAATTTGTTTTGCTTCTACATTGTTAATTTAAATTGACAGCTGCATTGCTGTTCTCTCTGTTCTCTTAACAACGAGTAGGATTGTAATATCAATATTCTTTATGCTCAATCAATATTCTTTTGATTTTTATGCTCAAATATCGAAAAAACTACTAATCTCGACAATGTAATAGTGAACCAAGAATGCTAACCTTTCTATACGTTTAGGAGACCCCATTAATCATGTAACAGTGAGTAAAAATTCAAAATTGTCAAAACTCAGTTAACCGATTTAAAATAAGAATTCACCAAAAGAAAAAAGATTACCAAATGCCGTGCCACGAGAAGAATGACTTCAAAACCAGGATGGCACCACATGACGATTAGAAACATGCTTATAGTTTTTATAAAGATTAATTTTTTTTTTGTAAATTACCACTTTGTTTCAAACAGTATCAATTAAAATTCGAAATTTAGTAAAAATAAATAGTATAAGAGATATAAATTGTTAATAGGCTAATAAAGTAAAAAAATTTTAATTTTCAAAATAGGTTCTCCATAAAAATGTTTACCTGTAATGGAGAGTAAGTAATTAGTTTATAATATAAATTTAAATATGGCTTTATTACATCGATGACTTATAAATAATCATTTTATTAATTATAGTTTATGATAAATAATAATTGTTTTAATAAATGTGTGATAATATGAATATTAAGTTTCAAACAGAAATTCTAAACTTAAACGTCTGGTAATTGTACAGCAAACAACAACTTTTAAATTCTAATATATTTAGGTTTATAAATTTCATTTTGTCAATTGTAGGCTATAAGGACTAATTATTTTGTTATGTATATATATATATATATATATATATATATATATATATATATATATATATATATAGATTTTTTGGACTAGGAGACTGACAGACTTACCTTGGTAAGAGTCCATTCTGTAGTCTTGAAATAGAAACACATAAAAGCACTTAAACAATGATATATTTCAACCACACAGTGGTCTTTGTCAATCGAAGAGAAAACACAAAAAGAAATATGAGAGAATGAAATCTTGAAATATATATACACACACAGAGAAAACATTTGTTGTAGAGAGGTATTCGTTATTTAGAGGTGTTGTAAATAATGCTCCCACCCCATCTTATGCATATCGCACTACCTGCAGTAATAAAAGAGATACAGTATAATATTACGAGCGTAGTTAGTGTAATAGGCCAATGTTAATAAAGGATAACGTTTTATAAAGTCTCGATTTATTTGAAATTCAAGTTGTTAAAACTGTTTTATTAATGTTTCTTTATTGTATTATATATCCACATTCAATATTTTTCATAGGGTCTACTCTACGTGTAAAATTAACACTTACAGTAACATGATAAATAAAGCAATAAAATACACACAGGATAACAAACAAAAATTAAATGAAGAATTAGATAACATTACAAAAATAGCAATAGAAAATGGATACAAAAAACACATTATAAAAAATATATACAATAAATTCACAAAAAAACCTAACCTCAAGACAACACTACAACCGGAACACGAAAATAATGAAAATAAAAAAATCTACCTAAAATATAAATACACCAATAACAAAATAGAAAAAATAACAAATATATACAACAAAGAATACTACACTCCAACATACAAACCAAACAACAAAATAATAAAATATCTTAATAACACAAACCACAAAACAAATTCAGAAAAACATAACCTATCAGGAATTTACAAAATCCCATGCAACAACTGTAACGCTTTTTACATAGGAAAAACAACCAGAACATTTAAAATAAGATTTGAAGAACATTATAGAGCATTCAAAAACAAAAATTCTAAAGTATCAAATGTTGCAGCACACCTAATATCCCATAAACACGAAATAACAAATTACGAAAATAACCTAACCATACTTGAAATAAATAACAACCCAATAGAACTAAACTCACTAGAAAAATACCACATTTATAAAAACATACACAACAATTTAATGAATCTACAAACAACATATACAGAAGACACACTATATAGAAACATCATACACACAGATCAAGAGAAAGTGCACGTAACGTCAACAAATACCAATATCACGGACCGAACATCTACAACAGAAATATATCAGTGATTCGACAATGGTCAAGTGACCGAAAGGTGCCTCATCACACAAGGTAAAATTATTGCACTTAATGGTGGATAAAATTACTACAATAGTAATGTATTAACTTCATATATATATATATATATATATATATATATATATATATATATATATATATATATATATATATATATATATATATATATATATATATATATATATATATATATATATATATTTTTAGGTTAGTTCTAGTAGAGCTTAAAGCTTAAACAGATAACAAGCTTAAGTAGATAACAATTTCTACACATATCACATATAGCTCTATATCATAAACTATAAATCTGTGAATCTGTGACATTTGGATGTTTATACACATCTGTGGTTCACTTCAATCTTTTGTTTTGTTTTCTCTTTCTTGACTGAAGAAGATCATGTTGATCGAAATATTTCAAATAAAAGTGTATTAAGTGTTTTATATGTGTTTTATATGTGCTTATTTCCAAGAGATTGCACTTTTGGACTATTGCCTTTAGGTAAGTCTGTCAGTCTCCTATCAAGTCCAAAAAAATTCCTATATATATATATATATATATATATATATATATATATATATATATATATATATATATATATATATATATATATATATATACACACAGAGAGAGAAAAAATTTGTTGTAGAGAGGTATTCGTTATTTAGAGGTTGTGTTGTAAAGAATGCTCCCACCCCATCTTATGCATATCGCACTACCTGCGGTAATAAAAGGGATACAGTATAATATCACGAGTGTAGTTGGTGTAATAGGCCAATGTTAATAAAGGATAATGTTTTATAAAGTCTCGATTTATTTGAAATTCAAGTTGTTATAACTGTTTTATTAATGTTTCTTCAATGTATTAGATATCCACATTCAATATTTTTCATAGGGTCTACTCTGTATAGGCTATTATGATAAGTTATCTAATGCTTATGAAAACTTACTGGTAAATAAGTACACTCACCAATTCATTTTCAGGAAGCATGACTTGAACGTAGTGGAATTTAATCGAAGCAATCTCAGAAGGCCGTAATTTAGTAACTGTATTATTTATTAACCGTATTAAATTTATTAACTGCCAATACTGATTTTATTTGAATACAAACAATCTATCAGTATTTTATTTTTATATACACAATTCAATTTTAAACAACACAAACTGTTTTATACACTACACAGACCGTATCCGGAGAAACAAATACTGTATTAAATTAAACATAAAATACGATGTACAGTAATACAGTACTGTAAATACAGTAACTTCGTATAGGTACTTTTTAAATCGTTTCTAGTTTTCAAAATTTTACTTGGAAAAGTTAGTAATTTTGTGTTGCACTATAAGTTTGAATAAAACATTACGTTCAATGAATGTTTCACACATTTATTCAGACAATCAAAAAAGTTGTCTGGTACACCATCTTTCAGTTAAAATCCTCGCCTGATGATTTTGAAAGCTTGTAAAACTTCATGATCTGTAGGGTTCTTCTCTTCAGGTTCATCACAATCATCGTCATAGTCGTCGTCATCATCTTTCAAAAGTTCATTTGTGTTTGTCATCTGGACGCTTTGGAGTATGTCTTCATCGTCTGGAAAATTGGAAACAGCCAAATCTTCTTCCAGACAAATAAAATCTTCAAGTGGAACGTCATCAGCTACATTTCCTGAACTCTTCAGAAAATCCCATTGCTTTTTTAATTCACTTAAAGTCATGTTGACCTCACTGTCCTCTTCATGTGTGACCGAATTAAATTTAGCTTTGAAGAAACAATTGAAAACTGTTGTTTTCTTCACGTCATTCGTCCAAACATTTGCCAATTCAGCGATGCAGTCCCTTAGATTAACAATGTTTTTGGGTACGATTTCATTGTTCTCTACGGTAGTCACAATCTTTTTTAAAATTCTTTTTCTTAAGTTTAGCTTTAAATTTTTTATTACTCCCTGATGGAGTATTTGAAGTATCGATGTAACATTTGGTGGAAAGAAAACTACACACTGACACTCTTCAGTTTGGAATTGGTGTCATGCGGATGTGCAGGACAGTTGTTGATGAAAAGTGCAATTTTCCTTTTCTCTTTGGAGATCTGCTTGTCCAGCTTCAATATCCATTCAATGAAAATTTCGTTCGTCATCCACGCCTTTTTATTAGACGCGTAATCAACTTCTAAGGACTTGACAGATCGGAAACATCGCGGAGATTTGCTTTTTCAAATCACATGCAATTTGAGTTTTTCTGTCCATAACATGTTAGCTGCCACTAATATGGTGATCCTTTCTTTGCTTCCTTTTCCTCCAAAACAAGGGTCGGTTTTAAAAGTTAGTGTCTTGGGCAAACATTTACAAAACAGACCAGTCTCATCAGCATTAAAAATGTCTTTCGATTCATAATCATTTAAAACTTGTTCCAACACATTTCCTTTCCAAAATTCATAAGTGGGGATATTAACACTAGCACTTTCTCCCGAAATGACTTTTTGAACAATGTTATGGTGTTTTTTGAATTTTTTTATCCAACCGTTACTTAAGTTAAAGCCACTGTGTCCTAATGATACTGCAAATTCCAAAGCCTTTTTTTTAATAAGATTTATTGACAATGGAAAAATTTTCTCGCACATTACCGTAACCCATTTAATCATCTCGTTATTGATATTGTCGAATGTACAAAGTTTCATTTTCTTTCTTTCCAAATTAAAAGAAACACTTTGTTTTAGAATTTGATCCCGGTTTTTTAGAATAGTGGATAGCAAACTCTGAGGTATACCGAATTTTTTTGCAACATTCAACTTTTTTACACCTTTATCAACCTCTTGTAAAACACTCACTTTTTCTGCTACACTTAAACACTTTCTTTTTGACATTTTTTTACAGCACGACAAACTCACGGCACGAATAAAAAATGAGTAACTGAGCTAGCAACATTTGTGCCACGTGTTCCACAAAGCCATAGAGATCGATAATGTAAACAGAGACATAGATAATACATATCTCACATCCGAGACTATTTATAGCCGAGATTAGCTGACATTTGTTTACTACAATCTTATGTTGACACATTACGTTTTCGGGCGTCCAAGCATTTTGTCAATGACTCATATTTACAATAGTCTGTTCCCACCTCCAGTTGGTTTATTAACTCTAATAGGACAGTTATTGTTTATTCTTGCGTTAGTTCAGAAAGCATGGTTAATTTTTATGATCGTTGTTCTTACCGGATATTCTGCCGCGTTAAATGATTCAAACTTTAAAAAAACATTAAAATATAAAAGTTAAACCAAATTAAATCTGTTCATAAAACTTCCTGAATCATTGTTTCAGTTGAAGCATCAAAAGTTAACTTGGAATGGTCGGATTTTAAAACCACTCAGGCACAATGTTCTCCAAACTCTTTTAAAGCACTGGCGTAAAAATCAAACCTTTATACAGATATCAACACTAGAGAAGTTTCAATTAGCCTGGGAGTGAGCGTGCCGGTGAGCTCTCCGTATCTAAGGAAATAAGCTGGGAGCGCATCTGTAAGGGAACCCAGAGCGTGCCAGAATGCTAGCTGTGCTGAACGTGTTAACTGAACCGAACTATAACATGCAGTCAATTGCCGAAATGTGTTTCGCCTACCATTCTTGGTTTTGTTGACCTTCCTGCTGAAAATAAACAATTTCCTGGAAATGCCATTGTTAAATGCCTATACAACACTACATTTCTTCGAATGAAGTGAAAAAAAACTTCATTATTGAAAGGTCCGAAATTCGTTACATAGAGGTAAATAAGCAGTATAACTTCTAAAATGTCATGGGACAAGATAAAAATTCGTTATATAGAGAATTTCGTTATCTGGAGGTTCGTTATATAGAGGTTCAACTGTATATATATATATATATATATATATATATATATATATATATATATATATATATATTTAATAAATTTAAAATATTTCAAACACAAGAATACTTTTAATGAATATATTTATTCAAAGCTTTTCGCCGATAAAAAAGTATCAGCATCTTCAAGAAAAATAGTTATCTAATAAAATACTTTTACAAAATTAAATCATATGTACTACAAAGAATCATATGTTTATAATTATTGCACTTTATGTAAATTTTTCTATAACATCAATGACTTTATAAATAGTTTTTATATATATATGAAGTTAATATATTACTATTGTAAGTAATTTTATCCACCATTAAGTTGATTATATTTCTGAAATGACTGATGATATGGGTGATCCCATGGGGAGTCCAGTTGTTTGTTTATAGCATTTATTGTTAAATTGGAAGTAATTTTGGTTACATATGTGTTTGATTAGCGTAATGATACTATCTATTGTGTTTCTTTTTTCGTTATTGTGTATTAGTTTTTTTTTATTATTTCTATGGTTTCTTCTATTCGGATGCTAGGGTACGTGTTAGTTATGTCATAACTTATTATTTTTGTGTTGCTGTTTGTTTTTATGTTTTTTATTTTATTAATTAATTTGTATCCATTTTTTATATTGTATGTGTTGTTGATATGTATTTTAGATCTTATTATTTTGTCTAGTATTTTTGCGATTATGTAAGATGGTGCTGTTGTGAAATTTATTAGTGGTCTAAATGGTGTGTCGGTTTTGTGGATTTTAGGTATGCCTGATAATATTGGTACACATAGTTTGAATGGGTATAGTCTTGTGTGGTATTTTAATTTATTGTTATAGTTAAGGGTATTTCAGTGAGTGACTATTAGGATTTTTTTGTAATAAGGTATTTGCTAGTTGGGTCTGGGATTTGTTCGTAATTATTTTCTTTTATGTAGTTAGTCATTGAATCGATGTATTTGGTATTTTCTATTATTACTGGTATATTTGTTTTATCGGATTTTAATATTAAGTAGTCGTTGTTTTCTAGTTTTTCTCAGAGTTTTATAATTTCTTTTTTATTTAGATATTGTTCCGTTTTTTGTTTTTTCCGTTTTTATTAGGTTAATTTTATTATTAATATTGTTTCTTATGTGTTCAGTATTTTGGTGGGTATTTTGTGGATGTTAGATTCTGTGTCAACTATTAGGTTTTTTATTATTTGTTTTTTGTTGAAATTAGGTAGGTTACATTTGAAGGAATTTGTTATTATTTTTTTTTTCAGTAAACTGTGTTTTAGTTAAGTTTATGAATTTATTGTTGTTAGAGGTGTGGATTGGTTCTAAGCTATTTTTTAGGTTATGTTGTTGTTTTGATAAATTTTCGATTTTTTTGTTTTGTCTATTTATTGTGTTTGTTATATGTTTTATTATAATTTGTTGTGTTTTTTCGTGTATAATAGGTGTGAGAGTATCAAAAGTTTTTATTATTTCCAAATTGGTTGTGTAAAGTTGTAAGTTGATTTGGCTTTTTTTATGGTAGGGAGATTTAATGTTTTCTTTAATTATGTGTAATTTGGCTATTTTTGTTGCTTTATTGATAATTGTATTTCGTTTATTTTTTAAGTGTAATTTAGCGTATTTTGGTATTATAATAAGTGTTAGGCATTTTTTTTTTAAATTTATTTTGTTAATCAAATTCTGGGGTTTGATTTTGAGGTTAAGTTATTTCCGGTACAGTTGTTTACCTTGATAGGTGTTAAATTCTTGATATTTTACGTTATCCATTGTTTTTCCTTTGCACTGGCTTTATGAAGTTAATATATTACTATTATAAGTAATTTTATCTACCATTAAGTGCAATGATTTTACCTTGTGTGATAAGACGCCTTTCGGTCACTTGACCATTGTCGAATCACTGATTACTTTTTCTCAATTTTTCTGGTGTGGATGTTCGGTCCGTAGTGTTGGTATTTGTTGACGTCATATACGTTTCCTCTTGAGTCTTGTGAATTATGTTTTTGAATAATATGTCTTCTGTATATTTTGTTTGTAGATTCATTAAATTGTTGTGTATGTTTTTATAAATGTGGTATTTTTCTAGTGAGTTTAGTTCTATTGGGTTATTATTTATTTCAAGTATGGTTAGGTTATTTTTGTAATTTGTTATTTCATGTTTATATGCTATTAGGTGTGCTGCAACATTTGATACTTTTGAATTTTTGTTTTTGAATGCTCTATAATGTTCTTCAAATTTTATTTTAAATGATCTGGTTGTTTTCCCTATGTAAAATGTGTTACAGTTGATACATGTAATTTTGTAAATTCTGGGAAGTTGGAATTGGGCCAGCCACAGATAAGAAGAGTTGGTGGTTAAGGTAAGATAAATGAAGGTCCATAAGAGTCTGTAGATAGCAACGTTTAAGAAAGTATATGTAGGGATGTTTGAAATACAACAAATGTATTTCAAAATCAATGACAATTTAAACGTAAAGTAAAAGTTGCTTAGTATCTATACACATTGTGGTGCCCCCAATAACCTGATAATAAATATATCTAGTTTCCTTTAATAAATATTTAGAACCACAGTAAAAATCAAAAAACTGTTTACTCTAAATCTCACTTTATATTAGTTTATTAAAACAAACACCCTAGTTTATTAAAAGAAACCGTCTAGTTTCAACGATGATGTTGCCTTTATTACACACTAGTAGTAGCCAAGCACTGATGAAGATGACATCATTGTAGAAATTAGTCTGTTTGTTTTAATAAACTAGTGTGTAGTGAGGTTTAGACTGAACTGTTTTAATTCTTACCGTTGTGAGTTATTCTCACTAGCTAAGCTCTAATTATCTTAAAATTAAATATTTAGAACAAAGATTTTTCAAAATATAGTTTTCTATTAAAATACAACAGTTTCATATAATTTGTTTATTGAATTATTGTTAAATAATATGAATACTTACTTCAGATTCAAAATCAACATATGCCAATCCTTTTGGCCTTCCATCTCGAAATGTTACTAACCGTATATCCTTGACAGTTCCATACTTTGAGAAAAATTCCATCAGAGATTCTCTTGTTGTATTGAAACTTAGACCTATAACAACAATGTAATTTTTTGAACTTTTTTCTTTAAAGAACAAAATCTTAATGTTCTATTCATTATCTAGTTGTAAAAAAATTATACATTTAGTTTTGCACAGTCTCAAATTTTCAACTAAAAAACTAGAACATCATTGGTCAAACCTAATTTTTTGCTTTCATAAATCAATTACATAGTACAATTTCTATTATCTATATATCGGTTACCCAAATGGTAAATTATCTGAACCAACATCACCAGAACAAAATTATAACTTCAAAAATACCGTATATATAATTCAATGTGAAAAAAAGTTATACTATGTCGTTATTATTCTCAATTATTGTAAAGGTCAGATCTATACATGAACACTAAATGTCAAGGTTATTTGTCAACGCTGAAAGTCATAACTATGCATCAGCATTAAATACAATGGAAATAATTGTATAAATTGTAGAGGCACCCATTTACAATAAAAATTCTTATAAGTAAGGCCATTAGTTGTTTAAGGTACTGATGTTTTAAAACAAATTTGTATCTTTCACCTCTGATAAATAGTTTGTTCTTTTCTTCATTGTTGCTGAATGCAAAGAAGTGTTTTCTTGTGTTCTTATCAGCATTATATTTGCTTACAAATACAGGCCTCCCTTTGATTATTGTATGGTCCATTTTAAGAGCAGCTTCTACTGAGTCCTGGAAACATATTAGCAATTTGTTACAAAACAATAACAAAAAAAAAATTATTAATCAATAACTTCAACTTTATACAACATTGAACCATGAAAAAATAACTTTTAATGCGGAATGTAACCATCTCCTTTCCATATACAACACAATAACAATGAAAACGTTTTACACAGCTTATATCAGATCCAAGATTGAATATTGTTCTGAGACCTGGGGTACTTCATATATTAAAGCTACTACAGATACAATCTGCCACAGCTAGAGTCTCTCTGGGCTGTCCAAAGACTTCTCCAGTGGCTGCGATAGAGATAGAACTGGGAGTAAATCCCTTAGACATATTTATTGTGAAGTACGCTTCAATAAGGTAACAGCGACTAAGGTCACATGGAACAACTAGCCATGTGCTATGATGGAATGATGCCACTCAAGCTGTCATTTATAGAGCCAGGGCATTAGAGGACTACCTTCCGCAATTGATTCCTCAGCTGATCTGGGCATACCTTGATAAGCCGCTATGGCAGCAAATAAAGATCACAACTGTAGAAGATTTGCTCTCAAAACCGGATAAAGCTGAAACTATTTGCGGCATTTAAACTGGGTACAATGGAAATGTTGACTACTAACTATCATATGTATGTAATTATATACATTGATGGGTCAGTCCAACTAGAGGGAGGTCTATCAAAATTAAATATGAAATAGGCCTGAATCAATTGCACTTGTTACAGATATCTGCAGAAAAATGGTCCCACCAGATGTAGAGAAGGTATGCCATATTAATCCAGAATGTTGAGGAAGAAGGTACCCCAGGGGGATTGACAGCAGAGGAAGAAGTAAACAATTACCTGGGAGAACCGTTAGCCAGTCTAGATTGTGATGTTAGCAAGTATTGGGCAGTACGAAGTGCCAAATACCCTCAGTTGAGTGTGATGGCAATAAAATACCTGTCTCCCTATTATATAATAATATATAAAGTACTTACTCTTTAATGTACTTAAACTGAGACGTAATTAAAGTTCATCAAAGTCAACTTACATGTATAACAAATAAGATTCTTATTTAAGTATATTAAAGTGTAAGTGATAAGTCAATACAAGAAAACATGTTGCAAAGTTGAAAATATATATACATTTTTTTGTTACTTACATTTGATTGATAAAGAATATATCCAAAACCTTTTGAGCGTCCTTTAAAATCCTTTTTTAATTTAACACTTTCAATAGGACCCACTGCCTTTTCAAACAGAGATTTTAATTCCTCTTCAGTAACAGTAAAATCCAGATTACTTAGAAACACAGTTCTATGTTCATCTATTGTTGTGGGTGTATACGAGTTTGTGTTTTTTATCACTTGCAACGTGTTTGATTTTTCTGCATGTTCTTGCTCAAAAATGTTTTTGTTAGTCTCTTCCATAGTATTATTGCTTCCTAGACAATTGTAAACTTTGTTACTTTTTTTTTTTAAATTACTAGTTACCAACTTATAGTATAAGAGAATAGAATGCAAATTGTAAAACTAACTAATCATCTGGTGTAATAAGAAGCAAATTTTACTTACTACTAACAATATATATGTATCAACTCGTACAATTTAGGTAAAAACTTGAAGGATGTCCTAGGACTTATTGAAAAAGACGATACTGGTACTTTGGATAAAAATATAAATGTTTTCATATGAAAGTTGACACAGCAATTCCAAAATAAAAACCAATAATTAGTCAAAATAAATTACTGTTAAAGTTATTACAAAAAGCTTAAGAAGGAGAAAACTGAATTAAAAAAATTGAAGAAATGTTCAACTAGGAAATCTGAAAATACATTAACCTATGGATACTATAATTAATATTTAAGATTAAAATTGGCTTTATTTAAGTTTGAAGATGTAATAGTTTGATTTAAATTTTATAGGGGTGTTGGTGGCAATTGTTCAAATTTTTAAAAAATATTACATTCAGAGGTAACATTGACATAGAAGAGTATCAAGTATAAATAAAAAAATGAAAGTTATAAAGGTCAAAGTGAACATATGAATATTAAATAATGCTATAGAGTGAAAATATCAAGGCAAATGAGATCAAACTTGAAAACATTGCTTATTTGTTTATTTGACGTTAATGGGATTGTTTATTCTGAGTTTGTATCACAAGGTCAAACTGTAAGTCAAGAACTGTGTTTGAGTGTTCTGAGATGCAAGCAGTTCAGACACCAATGATGACACCAGTTCACACAACCAAAGTACCCTGATTTGTGGAGATTGGAAATTTCATCACTACAACACACTGCCCACACCATCGTACGACAATGTATTGTGCCTGCTACAGTACGGCAATTTCTGCCCAAAAATAGCATGACCTTGGTTTCCTACTTTCCTTATTCACCAGATCTTATTCCGTGCAACTTCTTTCTCTTTCCCCGAATGAAATTGGTGCTCGAAGGAAATTGTTTTGCTATCATAGAAAGAGTAAACAAAATTAACGGAAACGTTGAAAGGCATTACGTTAGAAGAGTTCCAGAGCTATTTCCAAAAGTGGAAAACCCCTCTAATTATGTGCATCTTGTCTAATGAAGAGTACTTTAAAGGAGATAAAAGTGGCACTGTCTAAAATAACATATTAAAGGTATAACAAACTATTCCAGTTATTTTTGGGCATTCCTCGTATGTTTCTGAAATCTAAACTATGCTATCAGATTTAGTCAAGGAATACTTGGATGTTTTTCAACTAGGTATTACAAAATGATGTGTTACAACCTAAAAGTTGAGTTGTGCAAGTAATTTTATTTCAAATAATCAACACACGATTTTATTTTAAATTTATCTATCAACACACGAATACAGTACATGCCACACAGCATATTAAGTGTAATAAAACATATATAATAAGAGTACTAAAATTATAATTTTAGTCACGTAATACTAATTTTATAACTAATGTTTCGAGGGCTATAACTTTGTTAGTACCAAAATACACAACATATGATTTCGTCATGTACATAAAAAAATGACTGAATGTTGTGCCAATTTAAGATTTTATATTTTGAATGTCAGTAGAGATGCTCAAAACCAAACTTATAAATATTTGGAAAACGACCATTTTCAATAATAAAAAAACTATTTTTTAATAAAATAATCTATATAGATTAATAATTTTAGTTAAAGTATAACATTATTTAAATTTTTTGTAATAAATATACTACAGAATATCTGTGTTATTCTGGCACTTTTAATAATCCACTATGTTGGAAAATAAGGTATCAAAATAAAAGTTAGCAATCAATAGTATTCGGGTCTAAACCACAAAGACAAGGGCAATGCTTATTGCCATTTTGTCTAATTTCAGCTAATGTCTAGTGTTCTGTTGTATACTTGTGTAACATAATACATGTTGCTCTCTATTACAATTACAGCAATGTTTTGTTGCTTTCTGTTTTGTAGGAAGGCTGTTCAAAAACTATCAGACTTTCTTCATTCCTTTGTAAATGTATGAATCGCCGTTGGTTTATCCTTGATGGAGATGTGGAGGGGATTGTCATGCAGAATTGTGCATTGTTTCGCTCGATGAGAAAACCTCAGTCGCTGGTTTCTATGTATAAAGTTGTAAAGGAGGAACAGCTTGAGTAGTGTTACTGCATTAAATTGTGTCTAAAGCTTGGTAATTCGCCAAGTGGAAACAATTCGCAAGTATCAACAGGTTTTTGGGGAATCTCCTATGAGCAGTACTTCAAATAAGCGGTGCAATTCAAATAGGGTGGAACAGGATTAGTGGAGCTGTGTTTAGACACTCTCAAACGACAGTGATATTGAGCAGCTGCGAATTTTGGTCACTGAGGACTGTTGTATTACAATCCAACAACTAATAAACGAAAAAAATATTAGCACTGGATCAGTACATTCCATTTTAACTGGGGATTTAAGCATGATAAGTGTTTGAAAAATTTGTACCTAGACTTCTGACAATGGAGCAGAACCAATTTTGTCTTGAAATTGCACAGGAGAGGTTGTTGGAGAGTGCAAACAGTAACTCCAACATTCTGAACACAATGATCACTGATGATTAGTCCTGGATTTATGGACATGACTCAAAAACTAGACACTGACACACAGTAGAAGCACATGACATCTCTAAGACCAAAAAAGGACTGCAGGTTCGAAATCAAGTCAAAGTCATGTTGACTGGCTTTTTTTGACTCCATTGAAGTGGTTCGTCATAAACACACACCACATGGCCAAATACTATCACAAAGGTATACTATCTACAAGTCCTTCATTGCCTGAATGATGCTATATGTTACAAACAACCGAATACATGGGGATTTAAATCTTTGAATCTCTATCTCAATAATACACCTTTCTATTTTATACATCTCATTCAGGCTCATTCTGCCTTTCTTTGCCAAACACTACACTTTTGTAGTTCTTTAAATTCCCTATTATCTCACCATGGCTTCTTGTGTCTTTTGGATATTTCCTAAGCTAAAATCAATTGTGATAGGAACTCAATTTTTAAAAAAAGATGATATCTGGAATGAAAAGAAGGAGCTGAACACCATTCGAAAACTCATTCCAGAAGTGTTTTCAACAATCGCAGAAAAACATTTCCTTGATTAAATCTGATAACACAGTTCGGTTTTCAGAAACATTATACGAGGGAGGAACAAAAATGATCAGAATTTTTTTGTTATGTCTTTAATATTTAATTTTGGACACTGAAACTTTTATCTCCTTCAAAGTACTCTCCATTAGACAAGATCCACATATCTAGAGTGTTTTTTCACTTCTGAAAACAGCTCTGGAAATCTTCTAACTTAATTCCTATCAACGCTTCCGTTGTTGTTTATTTACTCCTTCTATGGTAGCAAAATCAATTCCTTTGAGCTCCCATTTCATTCGGGGAAATGGAAAGAAGTTGTACGGAGCAAGATCTGGTGAATAAGGAGAGATTACTTATTGCAATTACAGTAGGTTGCCGTATGAAGTATCCACTCTCCACAAATCAGAGTGCTTGCACTGAATCATACAAGCGTCTTGGAACAACTAAATGACCTTGAGGTACAAACTCAGAATAAACAATCCCATGAAAGGCATGGAAAAAATCGGCAATGTTTCTACATTCGATTTTATTTGCCTTCTTTTTGGGTTGTGGAGATGATAGGGACTCCCACTGGCTTGACTGTTTAGTTTTTGGGTCGTACCCATAAAACCAACTTTCATCACCAGTTTTAACTATAGAAAAATTTTTTAGTCATTTCCGAACTGGTTTTTAACTCCCTACACACTTTCACTTGATTTTTTTTTTGTTGGGCAGTAGAATGCAAGGAATGAACTTTGCCACTACAAATAAATATTTTTAGTTCTTTAGTGAGATTTCTTCGATAAAAACTCCACGAAATATTTAAATCAATTGTAGTTCGCTGGTTGAGCATAATCAATTCACATCTTTCGCAACATTTTCTTTGGTTTTTGAAGTTGAAGGATGTCCAGGCCGAGGGGCAAGTCGGCAATAGATATGTCGGCATTTTAAAATGGTAATTGTAAGCTGATTTTAACAAAACGACAGTTTTTGCTGTAGTTTTACCTAAGAGAAAACAAAACTTCACTGACGAACGTTGTTCTTGAAATCCATTCTACTTAAAAAACGTCAAATCAACTATTAGTACCTTTAAAATAAAAGCTTTCACAACCAAATGCAACCTCTTTTGCCAATGCCTGCCACCAGACTAACTAATCAAGGTCACGTTTATTCCCTGTTAGTTGCGGAAATTGATAGCAAGCACACAGCTACACGATTCTGGTAATTTTTGGATCCCCTTCATATAGTTATTTTAACTGCAGTTGTTATTATTATTCTCTATTTTATTATATTCTCATTTTATCGGTATCTTAGAAAGTTCATGATGTTACTTTTTATAAATTCTAATGAATATGAGAGCCTCTGATATCCAGTATAGTAACGCTTTTATTTCAACAAAAAGTCTAATGCTTGTGTGGATAGTATTCATAAGTAGAAGTGAAGTTGTAGATATCAGACTAGTAAATGATGACAATATTTACAATTGGCAAGTAGTCGAAACCAGAAATAATATATTTTTTATTTAGTCTCATATCAAGTGTTATCCAACAGGTTTGGGATTTTCTTTAATTAACTGCTGAATAACCATAACTTTTTAAAACAAATTTGGCTGGAATTATTTCTGGCAAAATCAACCAATATCTAACATGCTGAGGTTGAGCAACTTTTACCAAGCACTACAGAAATAGTTATAAGGGTTTTCAAGACATCAAACAAAAATATGGTACAAAAAATTTGAAAGAAAATATAGTCTTTGCTTTCAGTTTTAACACAAAGATTATCTAGCTTTTTTTATTATTTCATAGTCATTGTAAATTCATCCAATTAAAGTTTTACTATTTACAATTACCTTCCTTGTTGGAGTCAATTTTTCTCTTCACTGGTTTTTTTTTATCAGTAGATTTTACAGTCAATGATCGAGGCTGAAAAGTATTCTTGAAAAATTGCTTCTGGTAAAAAAAAATATACAAATTAGATGGTGCATAAAATCGAATGTTCAAACAAAACTATCTCCAAAGAATTATAGATTATTTTTAATTAATTCTTATTTTCCTTTTCTTACTGAATACTAAAGAGTATAATTATCTAGTAATTTGACTATTCAAGTATTGAAAGACATGTTAAATCTGGTACTACAATAATTTTTTTGTAAATAAAAGATAAGGTCATTATTGTCTAGAAAATAATTTATTCTTTGTTTAAAAAAACTATTTACTTCAGAATGAACAAAAACACGTTTTTCAATACCAGCCATGAGAAACAGAAGGATTACTTTTTAGTATTATTATTTAAATGACAAAACTCTTTTATATGAGCAATTCATGACAAATTGTCTTTTATAAAGAACCAAAAAAACTCAATAAAATTTTAAAACAATAAAAAATATTTTGTGGTAGGAAGTAGTTTTAACAAAAACTTCTCAATAGGTCTACTTCCAATTCATGTCCTAACAAAGGGATAAACAACAATATCAATCTTTAAAATTGATTATCTATTATTAATAAAGATGTCAGTAGCAATACTCTTGTTTTAAATACATTTCTTGTAAATGCTGTATCTTAAATTCATAGGGCTTTTAGATAAATCAAAGCTGTAAAACCAAGCGTTTATGAGAAAAACTCTTTACCTTTTCAAGTATGCTTTTGAAGGATAATGAAAATCAACATTTCTATTAGTCACTTTTTAGTGCTTTCTCAAAAAAACTTCCAACTTCAGATTAAAAAAAAAATTAATAATTTTACAATAATTATAAAATAATATATCTTTAACCTTAAAATACATCCAGTGATTTACAACAATAATTTTATTCATAATTTTCATATATCATTTTTAATGCATGAATCAAAAATAATATTATAGTTTTTATAAAAATATCAACTATACATCTCTTTAGATATACAGTAAAACCTCCAAACAGCGGACATCATCCGTACTCCAGCAACCAAATTACCTCCTATGTTCAGAGAGGTCAAAAAAATTGAGACGTTGAATAAAGTTACAATCATTTTATTGAAACTGAAACACATTTATAATAAAATAAAAAAACATAAAAATTTAACAATTCGACATTAATAAGCTCAACTATTTATATAAGTTTTTAGTTTAAAATAGTTTATTATTTGACTTTGAAATTTTCCTTTAGCATTGCAAGCTATTTTTTGCAAATGTGTGAATAAATTACCTGCTACTATGAATCCTATTTTGTCTTTATTTGATGAAAGAAGACATATTTATTTATAAGGACCTACCTACCTCCACAGATGCCTGCATTTTACTGATGTTATCACTATATGGAGCATGACAGAGACTCTCAAAAAGCCACCCAAAATGTTCAAAAAGCTCTAAGCAATATAAATGCTTGGACAAAAAAAGGGGAATCTAATTATCCAAGACCGAATCCTCAGCTTTCACAGCTGAAGTTGGAAGAAACACTCATCCCATTTAATAAGAACCCAACACTCTTAGGAATAACACTAGATCCTAAATTTCATTAGTGAACCCAAGTAGAAATAATGTCAAAAGAAAAGTTTGAGCAAATTAAACCTGTTGAAAGCAGTATCAAGTAGAGACTAGGGTGCAGACACGATGATGTTAAGACAACTATACACAATGTTTGTGAGATCTAAAATGGTATATAGTGTAGACATTTTGAGTGCTGCAGCTAACATGCGCCTAGACAAACTGAAGCACATTAAGAGTTCAGCTGTAAGATTCTACCTAGGCTGTCCAAGAACTACTCCTGCACATTCAATAGAAATAGAGTGGAACATCGAATCTTTAGTCATTCATCTTGACAGAATGGTCTGCACAAGCATTTAAAAAGCCTGTTGCTTCCCTAACTGGTATCTGGCTCACTAAACCAACTCAACTCAAAGTCTGGAGCAGGATATTTTGTAGATAACACCAATGAGTCATTCTATGTGCCAGCACATTCTGCATCAAGTACAGATGTGGAGTTGCTGACAAATGGAAACGAATTGACATCTTTGTGGTCCACTGATGCTGATTCACCAACTATTTTCACGTGAAGAGAAAACCATTTTTTGGACTTGTCAAAGCAGGCTTTACTTGCTGAAAATGACTGACTGTCAGTACGTTCAATACAGTTTTGAACATAATGTTCACACAAACGCCTAGTTTTCACGAATAAAAACTGAACTCAGAGGCTTTTTTTGTGATTGATCTACTATCCACACAAACAAGCCTTTTTCATTATTTTAATGTTTATGTCACAACCGACAGAGACAACTTTTGCTGATTCACAAGTCCCTTCTCTGACACTCCTCCTTATATTTTCTTCATTTTTCTTTATGTATCTCGCAGATGATTTGTTAATGCTAAAATGCTTAGCAACAGATGCTATGCTTTCACCACATTTTAACTAATCTCAACGGTCTATTTCCTTAATAAACGGCATAAGGTTTTATTGCATTTTATTACATTTTCTTGCCCTTATCAGTGTTTCATAACAACATGGCTTGGATAAAAAATTTAAAAGAAAAGATAAACTGAACAAAAATAATTCACTAAATAATTTCACAAGTAGATACGATGTTTGTAAATCTAACAGGCATGTAAAGGAATGTGACATCTGTTTGGTAACATGGGAAAAATCAAATTCGAGTTAGTTACAGACAGAATTATCAATGTTTAGAATATAAAACTACTTGCCACTAGATTGACTTGTTTGCAAGTGGCAATAACACCACTTGTTATAAAAAGAAATGCCCATCTTTTGAGTAGCATCTTTTGAATAATCAATTTCTTTGTGATAAATAACTACAGTACGGTACAAAATAAGTAAAATGAGAACACATTACCCTACAACCTGCACAGTAACTGTCTTTCTTGTCCTTGTTTTAAGATGAGATACATATTAGCAGGAAATGCTGTCATTTTGCCAACTGCGAATATCGAACTCACAAATAGCGAGGTTCTACTATATTCTCCACAAGTTGTCCTCGAGAAATGCTAGTTAGAGATCCTTAAGACAAATGGTGTGCATTAAAATATAAAACCAATAAGAACAGAATCGGTAACTGGCTCATTAAGTCCACTGAATTACTGTGTAAAAAGTCGTCATTGGGTGGCAAGTAGACACAGCGACAGTTGTTGGAATGCTTAAGAGTTATTAAGTTTAGAGAAACAGCATCAATACAGAAACAGGCTAGGACAGCTACACTACAAATCTTCTGTAACAAAGTCCGATCTAAAAGCTGAATACTTCCTGAAATGGAAATTTTGTAATTTGTCAGATGTATCTCTTGCAGACATAGGAAAATTGGATACACATCTCAAGTACCTTTAAATCTTTTATGTTACTCCTAGTACCGTTGACACTCCATTGTATCATTGACTTACAAAATGAAGACATTTATCAACTTAGCAAAGGATTTATTTGACACCCAATGGTGGTCTCTCTTTTGTTATCTGGGACATTCACTGAGGTCTCAGGCTTGGAATCCTTATATTCTAAATCCACTTGCTTGGGCATGGAATCTCAGGAAGTTTTTTATTTAGGAGAGGTGGATTTACTATGCTCTCCATTGATGACAGTTTTTTGCCACCTGATACTGTCAGTGTGGATTTAGTTTGTTGAAGAACAGAAGTACTTTTTACGATCCCAATCCCGTTACCCAACTTTGAGGTAGAAGCTTATTACCAATTGGCATTTTCTTTTACGAGAAGATACTTGTCTCAGTCAAAGATTTGCTTCGTCCACCAAGCCCCCCCCCCCACACACACACAGAAGAGCTTGGTAAAAGAGACAAATCTCGTACCCTCTTTTCAGGTTCTACTAGATTCACGAGGGACCGCATGTGACAAGCGATAGTAGATAAGTAACCTAGTCAATTAGAACTTCAATCTCCTTCGACAAGTTGGCACAGTTTGAACAGGACGACTTTGTAGTGGTCATAGTAGCGGCATAGGTTTATCCACCAACCTTAGGTTAGACCTACAATGACCTATAATGGTTATACGTCCTTTAACCATGGTGCCAAGGATAGCTTTATCCGCCTTTAAGTTAAGATAGTTGAAAGGTCACGTTGGGTGATCACCACAACAGTTGGTGCACTTTGGAGCATTAATGCAATTTTTTCCATTATGACCTTCAACACTACTGACCGCATAGATCCTGCTTCGAATAGGAAGATCTAATGCACTCAAAGCACTAACACTTAAACCATCACTGAGGGATAGCCACATTCAGCCTCACTGAGAGCCTTTGGTAACCTCCACATATGACTCCTGGTATCTCCAGTTTGCTAAATATAAGAATGAAAGAGGTTATTGCAACACTCACACCTTTGTCAGTTTTCAAAATAGGCACGTCTGTAATTGACTGAGAAAATAGTCCTGAATTGATTTTGTCAACAGAGGCGTTCATCAAATCTCTACATGAGATGATCCCCTTTGAGAAATTGAAGGACCAATGGGGAGCCATAGGTAGATACCATGACCAAGTCAAAGAAGGGTGTCATTGTTACTAGAGAATGTATTTCTCTCTAAGTACATGTTGCAACAAGCAGTGTCCCGTTTTTAAGTTTCTCAAGAGAAGTGACAGGACCTGCAGCACAGACAGTAGTTGCCTTATTAATACGGAAGGGAGACAATTTCAATAGATCTTTCCCTTTTTCAGTACTTGAAAATATTAAAAATATTGGTGCTGGCAATGATGGTGACGCTGCCACCATGAACTTCTAACTCCCATCTTCAGTGCTACGATCGAAAGGTGAATTCTGATATTACCTCTTTAAACTCACTATGTCTGACGGTTTTGTGGAATCCATAATTATTTATAAAGCCAGCTATCGTATCAGGCATTATGGACTACAGGAACGGGTATACTCTTAGATCACTTGCAATCATTTCCAATCCTCAGAACTCTGGACCTATAGTTTCCCTCCTTAGGTTGACTGGATGGGCATCAACAAGTACTTGTAATACTGTGCACTGTGCACAGGTTTCAAAACATGTGCACTGCGGACACTCCCTGACCAAGGTCCGAAGTAACTGGTAAACCAGCAACCACGCTTACGCCTTTGACATAGCAAGTTCACAGCATCCTGGACCAGACCTTCTCAAGCTCTGGTCTTTTCAGCACCAACAAATACAATATAGTTCTGACCAATCAAAAATCCCTAAGAGAGGTTGAAGTGAATATGTATAAAGATTTTGATGTCAATGTAGTGTGAGTAGAAAGTGTATAGCATATTGTCATTAGTGTCATTGTTTATGTTATACTGGGGTACTGCGAGGGATGCCAAACCCCTCTTAGTAGGTGTGGCTAGTCTGCATCTCATTGCTGGTGTACACAACAACGAACTCTATAACACTGTACTAAAGGCGAATAATGATTAATGCCCACTAACACAGTTACATTTCTGTTACAGATATCTTTATATTCTCAAGATAAAATTTTGTGTGCATAGACAACAAATTTATGTTAATTTTATGACTAGAAACAACAAATCTAGGGACTATATTTAGGTGTGTCCATTGTTTAGAGAGACTTAAGATCCATAAGTCATAGGACTGGCGATTGAAAGTTTGTCCAAAAACTATAAGAGTCCCTAAAATGTAGGTGTCCGTAAGGGGAGGTTTTACTGTACAATTTAATGCATTGTTAATATTTTCATGTGCCATACTCTTGTTATGCCTTTTAAATTAACTGTATTTAAATTTCATTACGCCGCTTATAACATTACCTCAATGCCAATTTTTTAATTAGATGAAATCGAAATTGCTTGTTTTTATCCTCCTTCTTTCTAATACAGTTGGGATTCAATTTTAAAAATATATTTTGATTTTTGTACCATTTTTGTTTGTAAATTTATAATAATTACAAAAGAAGTAACCAACCTGTCCTTTACCCCGTTTTTCTCCATCTTCCCTTGAATGCTCACGGTCTGCAACGCCCAAGTTCTGCAAACTGTTGAATAATTATTTCTAAATTTTAACGCATCACAATATAAATTGAAACAAGAATATTTGTTATGATAAATATTGGCTTTAACATAAAAAAATTTTTTCAATCAAATTAAATGTTCTAATTTCAGTAGGCATAATACTTTTGCATTCTTTGCTTTGCATTTTATTAGTATTATACAAACAATATTAACAATATATATATATATATATATATATATATATATATATATATATATATATATATATATATATAGAGATTTTTTGGACTAGGAGACTGAGAGACTTACCTTGGTAAGAGTCCACTCTGTAGTCTTGAAATAGAAACACATAAAAGCACTTAAACAATGATATATTTCAACCACACAGTGGTCTTTGTCAATCAAAGAGAAAACACAAAAAGAAATATGAGAGAATGAAATAAAATAATTATAAATTGTAATCACAGATTGTGTAGAGTAGAAATCAGATGTCACAGATGCACAGATTAAAGATATATATATTGTTTCTATGAGCATATGAGTGATTATAGTTTATATAAGTCTGTCAGGGGAAAAGAGATTGGAGACGTCTGAGGCTATTAGAGGGAAAAAAATAATAATATGAATGGATTTATCTGATGTTGAGGTTAGGGGATTCTCTGCACTTGGTATACCACTGGTATGATAGTTCCCATCTTCTCAGTTCTGAGGGATTGCAATCAGGGGGGAGTGATTTAATTATTTTTGTGGTATAGCAGTCATCAAAAGTTCTAATGTTGTGACTCGCAGCATGTTGAGCTGTTGGCCTATCCATATTCATAATTTTAACATCATGTCTGTGGCCATTCATTCTGATATTCAGACCATCCGTGGTCAGGCCTATGTACTGTGCTGAGCAAAGTTTACATTGTAGCTGGTATATGACATTTTTCGATGTACAATTATGATGACCCTGTATTTTGAAGACCATTTTTGTTGTTTGGCTGTTGAAACTATTTGCTGAGGAGTGTATTGGACACGTCTTGTATCTAGGTCTATTGCATGGGAAGGAGCCATGAGGAAGTTTGTGTGGTTTCTCTGCATCAGGGTCTGGTAGGTTAGGATGTACTAGGATGTTTTTCAAGTTGGGAGGTTGCTTGTACCAAATTTGCGGTGGATCGGTGAAAAGATTTTTGGTGTGGACGGAAGCTTGAAGAATTTTGAAGCCATCTCTCAATATCTTGTTGAGTTTATGTAGACCAGGATGGTATTCTGTTATTAAAGACAGTTTATTTTGTTCTGTTTATGGTTTATGGTGAACCGAGGATTGTGCTGAATGAATTTGATTTTCAATGAGTTTTTTTGGGTATCCTCTTCTCTGGAAGGCTGTCGATATCTTTCTATTAAAATCTTCCAATTCCATATCATTCGAACAGATTCTCATACTCCTGATTGCTTGACTGTATGGAATGGATCGTTTTATGTTTATTGGGTGGTTGCTGTCGAAATGGAGATATTGTAGGTGGTTTGTAGGAATTCACATCAAACCAATAGCATTGAGTAAAGAAGTTTTTTTAGCCAATTCATTTGAGGTAAGGGTTTGAAATTCATCCATATTTTCTATAATTCTAGCACGCATCTCTCGTCGATAAAAACTTTTGAGATTTTTAATTATGCCTTGGTCACATGGCTGAATAAATTGATGTAGTATTGGCCGGAAGGTAAATCACTTTGATGTGTTTTAGCGTAGTGCTTATGTCATTATGTCCAGTGCAGTTGTCTAGTAGAAGGACAATGTTGCGTTTGAGGCTGGTATCCCATTTAGTCAGCCATTCATTAAAAATTTTTGATGTCATCCAAGCATTGGAGTTTGAATGATATTCAATCGGTAGCTTTTTGATACCTTGAAAACACCGTGGATTTTTAGATTTACCGATAATTAAGAGTTTTTCTTTATGACCAACCATGTTAACACAACACAAAACAGTTATTCTTTGTTTACATATTTTACAGCCGTTACCACTTTCATTTTTAAATAAGTAAGTATGTTCGGGTAAAGCACGATAATAAAGTCCTGTTTCATCTGCATTGTATATGCAGCTAGGAGAATACTCGGCCAAAATCTTTGGCCATTCGTATTGTAACCAGTCCTCAGCTCCAACAAAATCAGCATTTCTTTTTTCACCACACGTTTTCTTGTAAACAATGTGTTCCCTTTTCTTCCATCGATTGAACCATCCATCTGTGGCTTTAAATCCTGTTTCCTATTTTTTTGGCAAGATCCTCAGCTTTTAGGCGAATTAGTGGGCCCTCAACTCGAGCATCTTTTTCACGAACATTTTTAAACCACAATTTCAAAGCTGATTCCACTTGCGGATCCTTCCCAGAACGATGTCTTTTGTTGTCAAAATTTGCATTACACTTTGATAATGACTTTGATTTTTTCTTTGTTGTTCAATATTTTACATAAGAGAGGTTGAGAAACACCAAGTTGAGAAGCAGCGTTTCTTTGACTCATTTTTGGTAATTTACTGTACCTATCTAGAATATCAAGTTTTTGTTTAAGACTTAAATCGCGTCGTTTCTTTTGAGATTCGGACATCTTGCTATACTGTCCTTTGAAACTTCAAGTGACACTAAACTCTACAAAACAAACGAAAAAGATCTTTAAAAATTAAATTATGTAAAATCGCACTGAAATACTGTAATAAACGTTCATAAAAATTCACTGTCAAGAAATACAGTAGGACTGTACTGTAAATGGTTCAGTAGTAATATCAACTAATGTTAACAAACAACTAAAGACGACTCAGCGAGGCTAGGGTGTTTGCATAAACAAAGATTAAGGGAGACATTCTGAGAACTGTGCTAAGTGCTGAAACCGTTATAAAGTATTTCTGTCATTCTAAAAATAAACATTCTATGAATTGGGCGTCATTGCGTGTTGCACGTGCTGTTTACACTACTTTGTAGACATTTTTACTTGGTCTATGCTAGTATACGTTGACGCATATGATTTTGAATGGCAAATTAAATGATAATAATAAGCGAACAGATGATTACAATAAGCGGCCTAATTACAATGTATTAATATACGTCCGTGTTTGTTTTTCAATGAAACGATAACAATAACCGAATGATAACATTAACCGTGATCACAATAAGCGGCGCCAACTGTATTATGAAAGTAATTAGAAAATAATTTTCATTTGTTCAATTTTTCTTTATTTTAGAATTCATACCTAATTAAATTCTTAATTTTGTACTATTCTTAAAATGTTTCTTTCTTTAAAACATACCTCTTATTAAATCAATGAGAATGCACATAACTTTTGCAGGTTAGTTATAAATTATGTAACTCTAAACTGCAATATTAAACATCTATTATAAATAGTGTTACAGTATTCCCCAAGTCTATCAAACCACACAGTTTCTTAATGTCCAGATAAATAAAAGTAGTCTCTAAGTTTTAATGTTAATGAAATCACACATCAATGACATCTCGTGTATTTCTTGATTTATGTATTCAATCGTTTTGACCCTAGATTACAACGTAACTTATAATTTCCACTTACTGCAGACCTTCAATATTTTTGCAGTTTATACTTGAGTGTTTGCATAACTAAAATGTGTAAAATCATTTTGAATCCCATTCAATTTTTATATCCATTCATGTCTAAACACTTGCAAAAGTGTAAAAATCAAGCAACCGATATAAGTTTATGAATTTAATACAAACAATTCTTTTTCCTGTATTTTTCCATTTTAAAATCACATCCAAAGTCATTCATAAATACGCTACAGTATTTGTGGATGGCTTTGTCAGTAAATTATTCTATTTGATACAAAATTTCCTTTTTTATTACTAAAATTAATGTATGTTAATTTTGATTTTTTTAATTTAATATATTTTTAAAAAGAGTAATATCAGCATAAGTTCCTGTCAATTCACCAAACTCCTATGGTATATATCAAGATTAAAGTAAATAAAATACAGGACATAGAATATTCCATCATGTTTTTGTGGCAAGTATTCTCTAAAATTTAGAAATGAACTGGAGGCATATTTGATGCATATTATCTATCATCTAAGATTATTCAATGCCAAAATACTGTTTAAAGAGATCTCTGTGACATTCAAAACTTAGGAACTACAAAATACTCTATAAAAAGCTAGTGCTCCATTGAGAAACATTGATATAGACCTCCTTTTCTAAAGAACTTTTTTTATTAACACTTTGATTAGCATTTACATACTAGTATCTGAGATCGTGCTACAGGCAGTGGTAACATTCCCGTATGGGTATGTTCTATCATTTCTCTCAGATTAGTATGGCCGTATGTTTACGATTTTGTTTTCTGAAGAGGCTCTTCTACTGTTGTTGGGTTCACCTCATCAATGCTGGATGAGATTCTGGCGAAACGTCGGAACTGCGAATTTATGGACTGCAGAATGAACGGATGTACTCCAGTTAGTAACAATTCATCATATTTTTCCATCCGTGAAGGAATACGTATCAGCATATATATATATATATATATATATATATATATATATATATATATATATATATATATATATATATATATATGAAGTTAAAATATTACTATTGCAAGTAATTTTATCCACCATTAAGTGCAATGATTTTACCTTGTGTGATGAGACACCTTTCGGTCACTTGACCATTGTCGAATCACAGAGTAAGGTAAAATCATTGCACTTAATGGTGGATAAAATTACTTACAATAGTAATATTTTAACTTCATAAAGTCAATGCAACAAAAAAACAATGGATAACGTAAAATATATAAATATATATATATTTGTAGTTATGCAACTCTGTTTTCTTGTATACCTATATATATATATATATATATATATATATATATATATATAGATTTTTTGGACTAGGAGACTGACAGACTTACCTTGGTAGGAGTCCACTCTGTGTTCATGAAATAGAAACACATAAAAGCACTTAACCAATGATATATTTCAACCACACAGTGGTCTTTGTCAATCAAAGAGAAAACACAAAAAGAAATATGAGAGAATGAAATAAAATAACTATAAGTTGTAAACATTACAACTCTCAGTCTCCTAGTCCAAAAAATCTAAATAATCTTTACCAACCAAAACTAACCTATATATATATATATATATATATATATATATATATATATATATATATATATATATATATATATATATATATATTTATATATATATATATATATATATATATATATATATATATATATATATATATATATATATATATATATATATATATATATTAATAATAATGTCGGCTACAATGAAGAGTACTGTAGAAGGTGACAAATATATTTAGAAAGCTAAATATAACCGGTACTATCCTATTTTTGTAAATAATTTTAATTGCTTAAGAGGAATTCATACGATAAAGATGACAAACTCTCAAAAATTTAATACTGCATACTATTTTTAATGCACATATAAGTAGGTTAATACAAACATACTAGCAATTGTTTGCATTTGTCTTTACTATAAAGATCCCTGTAGCAGAGACAATTTGTTTTCTAATTATAATCAACTTTGAGTCAATTAAATATCTTACCATAATTCACATCGTCTGACTGCTTGATTCAGCTGTTCAGAGCTACCATTCTGTTTTTCAAATTCCAACCACTTTTCGGAAATCTGTTTGGCCCCATGGTGTACACATGCCATGGCTTTTCCATAAGCTTCTCTTAAAGTATCAAGTGCTCCATACTTTCTGTTGAAAATCGAAACAAAAATATTTAAGAAAATAGCGACCATATATCTGTGTGTGTGTGTGTGCATGCGTGTGTGTGTGTGTGTGTGTGTGTGTGTGTGTGTATAGTAGAGTCTCGATAATTCAAGGTAAATGAGACCAACATCGCCTCGGATTATCGAAAATTCGGATTACATGGACATGTGTTCCTTTACATTAGACAAATTGGAGTTTTAATGAACTTTAACATTATAAATAAGAATGCACAAAATGGAAGGCCAACTTATTTCCTTTTCATACTGAAAATCTATAAACGTTTCTTGGAAGCCCAATTCATATCCTTTGCATATTGTATTGATATGAACATTTCTTGGAAGCCAAACTCAGTTCCTTTGCATAGCATATTGATATACACATTTCTTGGAAGCCTGCCTCATTTCCCTTCTATACCATATGGCTATAAACATTTTTGGAAGCCTGAATTATCATTTTCTTTCAAATAGATAAAATAGGCTCAAATAGAAATTGGCTCAAATTTAATGGAAGCTCAAAAAATCAGGATTCTGAATATCAAGGTATAATAAATAAATAAATATATATATATATATATATATATATATATATATATATTTGTCAAAACATTGCATACCACATATAAATAAATACAAATGTTTAATATACGAGGTCTGTTCAAAAAATACGAGGACTGAGGTCATAAAAAAAATGTACTTTATTTGGAAGTTACACATCTGGGTCTCCTTCAAAGTATTCTCCTCCCCAACTCACACACTTATCCCAACGGTGTTTCCACTTGTTAAAACAGTCCTGGTACGCTTCTTTTGTGATGGAGTTCATCTCCTTCATCGCATTTGCCTTAATCTCCAAAATCGTTTTAAATCTTCTTCCTTTGAGGGTTTTTTTGAGTTTTGGGAATAAGAAAAAGTCACAAGGAGCAAGGTCAGGTGAGTAGGGGGGTTGGGAAAGAACAGTGATCGAGTGTTTGACCAAAAACTCACGAGTTCTGAGTGCTGATTGAGCTGGAGCATTGTCGTGGTGGAAAAACCAGTCATCACTTCTCCACGTTCTGGCCTTTTGCGTCGGACGGCGTCCCTCAGACATTTCAGTACTTCAATGTAGGTAATCTGGTTGACTGTAGAGCCTTCAGGAAGGTACTCGTAGTGAAGAACACCCTTAGCATCCAAAAAAAACTGTCAGCCTCACCTTCACATTCGACCGAACTTGGCAAGCTTTTTTGGGTCTTGGGGATGTTTGACTCACCCATTGGGATGATTGGACCTTCGTTTCAATGTCGTAACCATACACCCATGATTCATCACCAGTTATAATTCTTGACAAAAAGTTCTCATCTTCATTTGAACGATCAAGCAGTTCCCGACAAACCCGAACGCAATTGGCTTTTTGGTCGTCGGTCATCAGGTGTGGCACAAATTTCGCAGCGACACGGTGCATCTTCAATTTTTCGGTAAAAATCTTGTAACAAGATCTAACTGATATCCCACACTCTTCAGAAAGCTCCCTAATGGTCAGGCGTCGATTTTCGTGCACCAGGGTGTTGATTTTGTCAACGTGTGGGTCGTCAGTTGACGTTGAAGGACGTCCAGGACGCTCATCGTCATCAATCGACTGTCAGCCACCCTTGAAACGTTCATGCCACTTGAAATATGCAGTACGCTTCATGGCAACATCGCCGTAGGCCGTGTTAAGCATGGCAAATGTTTCTGTTGCAGATTTCCCTTGTTTTACACAAAATTTCACAGCAATTCGTTGCTCCTTCAGGCTGTCCATTTTACAATCCGACAAACGAAAAAAACACTCTATACTAAACTGCGTGTAACTCATCAACAAATGAAGATATCTGCGACTGAAATACCGCGTTTTAATCAGCTGATTTATACGAACCTAGCGACACCAAGCGGATTCTCCTGAAACTAACTTGAGCCGCGAAATTCAAACAGTCTGCGTATTTTTTAACAGACCTCGTAAATACAATTTTATTACAATATCTGTCATTGTCACTGTAGTTTCATTTCTTGCAACTGGCAGAGTGAAAGATCCTGATCACCCAAATACAATTTACAAAATTAAGTCTTAAAATTACATCAAAAAAGACTTTAAAAAAGATATAATTATGGCCAAAATTCAACTAAACAGCAGTTTTTGGAGAGTAAAAATCAATATAAACATTTTTCAGTCTCTAGGAATAGAACTTGCATTCTGTATGTCACAATGAATGTGTTAATCAGTCACTATAAATGACTGTGCTAAATTCTTGTAACAATCTTAGTCATACAAGCCTCGTGTGGAGCCTGATGTACTCCACACATCAATGGGAAGGAGAGTAATCTGGCAGGATTTTTAATAGATTGCAGAGATATAAAATGGAGAACAAGAGATATACTTAGTTTCCACAGAATAATTGACAGGGCGTTAGATCAGGTGTGGGAGTTTGTCAAACAAAGTGTTCAAGAGGTGTAGGAATTTAGAAACAGATATGTTGATAGATGGGTGTTGGTAGTCCAGGATGAAAGAGAAAGGATAGAAGTTGAGAATCTCTGTGCCAACAGAAGCACTTCTGGGTTATCAAGAGCCAACTACTTTATGGAAAAATTTCTCATATTAAATTTTAACATAATTTCACCATCTGCAAAAAAGGAATGGCATGAATATTTTTGCACCTTTATGGTTTTCAGATACCAAATGTGGACAACAAACATTAGTACCAAATACCGAGTGGAATGATTATTGAAGGAGTTTAAAGATGAGAAAAGAGTAAGAAGTTGTGGCACACAGACCTCTAAACAATATAAGACTGGATCAAAGTATAAGATCTGATATGTTCAGGCCATCAAACAGGTAAGCAGGAGAAGCCCAAATGTATAAGGCGAATGGAGTTTTTACCAAGAGAACTATCTATAAGCCTTGATAATTTTATACCTATATAAATCCTGATGTTCATAAGAGGAGACTGTCAGAGATACGGAATGAATAACTGAAAACATGTTTAAATAGTATGAGGAATGAAATATCGGAGAAGGAAGAAATGAAAACAAGAGAAATGCAATAAAAATGAAAGGACCAACATACCTAAGATAGGGCAAACCAGCACCAAAATTCAAATGGAAAACTGATAAACCATGGTATACCTGAAGTCATAAGAAATTTAATGAAAAAAAAACATCATGAATTTTGGGATTTTTATTTAAAAAATTAGAAGAACAATAATCCTTTTAACAATACTTAAATGAATAATGTTTCAATAAACTGTGAATTTTTAAAAGCTGGAACAAAAGTCTAAATTCGAATTTAAATCGTTATTAATTTAGGAATCCAATTGTTAGAATAAAGTACTACATAATCACCCTTTTGATGAATACACTATGTACAAACAGAATGATTTATGGCACCAGACTAGACTAGGTTATGTAAAAGAACTACCAACTCAGAACTTTAACTTATAGGAAAAGTAATAAAATATTAACAAAAAATATTACAGAAATAATTATCTATACCATGAAATATCTAGTGATACCAGCAACAAACCATTCTAAAACTAATCACAAGATTCATATGCCATATGCTTGAGAAAATGTTAAAATAATAAAAGTAGGCACTAAAAAATATTGTTTAGTAGTTAATAAGATTATTAAGAATGTACACGAAAATAAATAGAAAATTGAGAAAGATTATAAGTCCAGCATAATTCATGATGAAAATAAAAAACCTGTGGATACTCGTATCATCCATAAGACGGATAAAAATAATATGATTTAGAGAGAGTGAGCAAATTCAGACAAGGAGAAATAAAAAAATGTATAGTCAAATTAGAAACAACCACTGTATTTTCATCGTTATTCATTCTGATGGTTTTAGAACTTACAAAAACAACTGTAATATATTTTATGAAATAAACATTAAACACTATAAATTTAATCATGTAATCATATTAGTTTAAAAAATTCATTCCCTGCGCATTTGCTTATCTGATCATGTTATATTTATCCTGTTAGGACATAACATTCATCTCTAATTCACTATCCAACCTTTATACAAGTGTTTAATGTTTATTTTAGTGCAGAAACAGTTTTATTAACAACTACTATTGTAAATATATCTTTTTATTGGACCCTAGGTACAAAAATCGTTTAAGTACCTACACATTAACAATTCGTGTAACTAATGAGTTACTATAGTAAGAAAGCTGATTTCAGAACCTTTTGAAGTACGAAAACAATCAATACACGTGTTTAAATAAATTTCTAAAATGAGTTAACACTTTTTAAAATAATGCTGAGATTCTCTTAAAAAATCTTTAATTTTATTCAAATTATTTATATTATCTTGACAACTAATTAAAAGTGTCAAATAAATCACTTGTAAAACAAAACAACAAAAAATATATACACTATCAACAAACAAAAAATTCTTAAAAATTGTAAGTATTTTAAACCAATAATTTATTTTCCATATTTGTATGTTTAGTACATTTTTCAAAATTTTATATAACTGTTTAGTCAAATTTGAACACTTTAAACCCTACGTCCAAGTATAGGTCAGCCAACGCTCGCTACCGATACCTAAATAGCTCAGGGTCCCATATTTATTTCCTTAACAGCGTATTATCAGTGTATTCTCGGTTATGGTGATATCATTCATTACATTGGTTATTCTACTTTACAAGCCATTGACTTTGGGCCAATCAGAGTGTCTTTTATGAATAAGAAATTAATTTGTGAATTGTTGCAACAGAGATTTAGCAGACAGGTGTTTTGGTTTGTTAAGATGGCACATATTTCATTGGTGCAAGTTTTTTACATTTTAGGATATAATGATTGTGATATGTATAATAGAAAAAGACACTTTAGGAAATGATTGAATAAGAGATATGTGAACGGTCCACTGTGGTTCTGTGTCCCAAGCAGGTTCAAGTTATACCACATCAAAGCAAATTATTAGCAGTGAAGTGTAGTGTTACGCATATTGTTTTTATACTTTGGAAGTATTTTTTTTAACGTTTCTCCCACCAATTATAGGATAGGTTTAAATTTATAGGCCTATATTTCTAAACTGCTTTTATTTTTGTTGTATAATACTCTATAACATCTAATTTTAATTTTCATTCCAAAGCAAAATATTTGTAGTGAAGTGCAGTTACGTAGAGTGTGTCTATTTTATTTTTATGGATTTTTTTTATACACTTTTCATGTTACCATTATCACAACTGTATTAAGGTAAATAATTTATATGTATATATTTCTTCAAAACTCGTTTTTATTACATTTAAAAAAATGTATATTATGCTGTATCTTTACTCTTTCACACCTACTCATCTTGAAAGTCAAAACCCCTTGCTACTGTGCGATAAAATTCACAACCCCCTACCGTTGACTTCTCTATAATACATAGTGCTTAATATGAAAGTATGATACATAGAACATGTTCTTGCTTAACTAATTTCATTTTATTTTCAATATATTTTACAAGAATATTATCTGTTAATAATAGGCACGTAACTCTTTATTAAAATATTTATGTTTCAAATTTCATTTGCCTTTACAAAGGCAGTGCAGTAACTTTTAAGTGCTAATAATTATAACTTTTATAAATTCACTATGCCTAAGTTTATTGATAATTCAAATTAGAGTGTGTGTGAATGGTCTGCTTTTTTAAAATTACATAGTCCAGAGACATGATACCTAAAAACAGTTGCAATGGTTGTCATTCACACATACACATACAAATACTGACTGCTTTTGACCAAAAGGGCATTTTCCAACTATCATAATTCGATCTTTTTCATTAGATCCTTCAGCTTCAAATTATTCAAGTAATAGTGTATTAAGAGAGAAAACAAGAGCTCAACAATATGTTGAGCTATATTTTTAAAGAAAACCCTATTATTACTATCAAAACCTATCTTGTAGCTAGAATCAAACTAACTAATAACTTAATATTTTTGAGTTACAGAACTCTAAATACTTTTCCTCTAGAATTGTTCAAATTTACATGATTTACATGATACTGTTACTCAATACAAATGATTCAATATTGTTCCGAGATTAATAATATTTTCTTACTTTTCAAAGTCTAAATATTTGGCCCATAGATTTCCTGATGATTTATCTTTCTTAACAAGAATTTTTGTAGTCCAGATATCTCTTGCTGATTGCAAGTCATTGAATATGTTGGTTTTAACCTCAACCCATTCCATGAGAAACTGTGCACGGGAGTTAGATTTGTGATAGAAGAAATCTGAAATAAAATTACTTTAATTACATTACTTCCTCAGTTAAATTTAAAATATTTTCTTAATGGAATTTCTAAAATGTATTCTCATGAATTCTGAACACAACAAAAATGTCAGATAGGAGAGTAAAATGTCATGAAGAGGTATAAATACTGTGAATAAAATAATGACTAACCCAAACAGAATCAGAATTTTTTCATAGATAGGATATAAATCTTTACTACAGAACATGACTAAGCTAAAAAAATTAAATCAATTTCAGAGCAGAAAAATTGATCACACAAGTCATGATCTTTCTCTAATTTTCAGTACCAGTATATTTATTTACCCATCAAATTGTTATAACTTGTTGGATAAATGCTTTCCATCGAATGGAAAGCCTTTCACCTTAAAACCAAAACTATCATAACATTTGGAAAATATATCAAGCAAGTTTTAGTTCTTAAAACTTATTCAAATGTAACTAATTATTAATTTTCAAGATATTTATATATGCCAATTTTAAGCACTTATACAGATGTTTGATGAATTTTAGGTGGGATGTTAACCATACACAAGTGTTTTGAGAAGTAATGTAGCTCAATTGTAAAAAAAAATTAATTAAAATTTTAAAAGATTATAAAAACTACATCTTGCCCTGGTAAAACGGCAGACATGGAAAGACTGGTAATTTCTCTAAAGTTGAAGAAGCTCTATACAAGAAGTTGGATTCTGCAAGAACATAAAAGGCATACATCCATAAATGGAGATGTTTGATTATTTAATTTTTTAAAAATAAATTATCAATAGTTATTGTAATTTATTGTATCATAAAATTATGTATAAAGACAATTTTCAAGCAACATTACTTGACAAATTTAAGATAAGTTATAGAACTCATTTATTATACATGGTAGGTGAGAAATTGTCATCTGATTTTTCAGGTGTACCTTCTTTTGTTTATATTTTTTTTAAAGTAAGTACACTGGGTCTTGTTCCTGACCAAATTTAAAATACTGATTAGAATGGGTTGAGATTATTACAGAATATAAATATGTTCTTCAGGGTGAAAAGAATGTACCTAGCCATAAAGTTGCAACAGATGGAATTAAGTTTATGCTCTGTTCTATTATCTGTGAGTCTAACAAACTTCATTTGTTGCTAATTATTACACCAAAAAAAAACCATGAACTTTAAAAAACACCTGTACAAATAAACTTCTACATGATCAATCGCAAGCATAGATGACTTGTGGAGTTTTTAAAAAATACTTCAACAGTTACTTTGTCCCATCTATTTGGCGGTAACTAAATGAACAAATTATATCTGAAAAAGCTGTGTTGATAGCTGTGCCTGGACATGCAAAAGATGTCAATGGTTTAAAAATTGCAACAAAAGACAGGTTTATAGAAGTTATGTACTTCCCACAGCACTCATCCAACCAACGGAACAAAACATAATAACATAAAACTTAATAACAATAAACAATAAAACGATAACACGATAAAACAACGATAACAATAAAACTTTAATGGAAGATGTTAAAAGTCAAGACAGTTATTTTTGCCACTTCATCAAATTATGTTATGGAAGATGCTTTTCTTAATGTCGCTTTCGCTTGCGGAAAAGTATCTTCTAAGTACGATTATAAATAATAAAACTGTTAAAAATATACCACCCCTTCATAAAAAATTTAACAGAAAGAGGGAAAACTAATTTAAAAAATGGCAACAATAATGAGGAAATCTATATTAAAGATATTTCAGAACGTCTGTCAACATTTTCTCTAGATCAGTAGTGAGACAAACTCATCAGACTGAGTTACAAGTTGCAATTTAGAAAAAATATTATCTTGGTTTACAGAAGAATAGGATGAAAACATTATTCTTTCTAATGATGACATATTATTCTTTCAATGACACTGATTATTGATATTGATATTCTCTAGAATGAAGGATTATCAGAATAAGCAATTGCTTAACTTCAGGCACAATTTACCACACAATGTGATGAAGTTCTATCAGCACTGAAAATATGCTTTAAATAGGCTGATGAATGAAACACCAATACTCAAAGAGAATAGGAATCAAGTTTTTTTCGTAATCATTACTTATAAAAATAAAAACCATTTTTTTCAAGTGCATACAGTGGCCACTGTAGTGTGTACTTTTGTGTAGAAAAAAATATTGTAGTGTAATTATAAACAAATATTTTAAATTTGTTTTTAATATAACCTACAACAAATACATGTATTAAAGGCATGAAAGTACAGTATTCAAAACTGCAGTACAATATTTTTACAAAGAAAAAACAGGTCTTTGATGATGTTTTCAATAAATTATAAATAAATAAACTTTATTGTAACAATACTAAACCTTTTTATTTGATAACACAATATATCCTTTATTTTAATTTATGATGCAAACTACAATTTGTAAAAACTAATGCATCCAGTAATAGAGCATTTTAAGTAATCCTGCACTACCTCAGCCCCAATTATGGTGGACTACTAAGGTTCCCCTATTTTTGGAAATCTACTTTTTAGATTCATAAAGTATAGATTCTTATAACAAAATTATATTTGGAAATGATGAAATATCGGCTGGCTAGATATAGGGTTAAGGATGAAACTTGAATTGTGTATTACATTCCATAGATCAAAAGACAATCTTTCAAATGCCGCACTTTAAAATCCTCAACAAAACCATGAAAATTTAAACCATCAACACAAAAAATTGTGGCTACAATTTTCTTGGACCATAAATTACATTTTTTTAATAGAAGTATTGTATATGCCAAAAACTTATAATAATGTCTAAGAGATATTATGAAACTTTATCTCATTTTAAATGCATTTCAACAAAAACTATTTTCGAATAGAACCATATATGACAATAATCTGTCTTAACAGCTAGGACAACAATCCTGGGTAATTATTAAGATCACTGCTCCAATCGGCAAAAAATTTTTTCGTGATAGATTTGACCTTGCTGAACACAAATCTCAAGTTTTTTTACTGTAAACAAATTTTTTAAAAAAATAATAGCCTAACCTAACCTGACGTGACCTAGTTTTCTTAGGTTAATATGTGTTTGCCATTAAAAATAACTTCAGATTCGTGTTCAGCAAGGTCAAATCTAACAGGAAAAAAATATTTGCTTAATCAGAATTAGTACGCACCAAAGCCAGGTCAGGTAAGGTTAGGTTAGGTTATTTTTTTAATGTAAATATGTGTTTGCAGTAAAAAGACCTCAGATTCGTGTTCAGCAAGGTCAAATTCATCAGGAAAAAAAAATATTGCCGATCAGAGCAGTAATCTCTGATCTTAATAATTATCTAATCCTGTGTACTATTTTGGAAGAGGTATTGGCTCATTCTCTACCTAGTCCTAATTTACACTATCATACTTTTATTCGAAGTTTCTTGTTGGAAAGCAAATTGTTCATTTTATGTAGAGTTCTTTGTTGTAGGTATCCAAAATCTAGTACAAGAACTGGACAGGTGTTAAAATAATAATGGTGACCAAGTAGAGAAATTTAAAATATATGTTTTAGCACCTTCTAAATTCTTAAAAAGAAATATTTTGTTCTATTTCAAATGGGTTCTTACTTTAAGAATTACCTCTTTTGTATATTTATACATGATACTGTTATTTTAACTTACATTCATTGAAGACATTTAAAGTATTTAAAAACAGCTTCTCCATTTCAAGGCTACAGTCAGTCCCTTCAGTATGCAATTTAACCAAGAAATGTATATAATGCTTCCACACTGTTAATAACTGTAATGGATCCTCATATGGAATTTCCATTGCTGCATCATACAATTCTGAAAAAAAATAATATTTAAATATCTAATTGCATACCAGAACAAGTAATGAAGTCATGAACAGTTTCAAGCCAATGACTCTATTTATACTTATAAAATGCTGCACAAATATTTAGTTTCTATGATTCAACTTAAGTTGTATTTATGATTTTCAGTGATATTTTATACTGGTATGGTGTTTTAATAAGTTGGTGATTTTTTTCTCTAAAAACAGGGTTTATTGCACAGAGATGCATAAATTATGACAAATTATGTCAAACAAATTGTCTTTTTCTATATTATTCAAGAAAGCTAACATGTATTGAGGTTAGGACTTTGCTAATGACAGAAATCAGTAAATATCTGACCAAACTTTATAATACTATGGAGTAGAAGGCAATAGGCTGGCAGAAAGTGGGATAAAAGAGAATTTGGAGGTAAAATAGCTATTCAAAAGTTAGTTATATGCAAGATTTTTCTGGAAATCCTGCTCTAGCAGGGTTGTATTGGTTAGCTACTGAATAATATACACTATAGAAATTTCCCCTTCAGAAAATAAAACGGACCCTGAGTAAGTCATGAAGCATTATTCATGTCTACTCAATGCTGATTACAGCATCGGTTTTATGCTGTAAAGCAATAAGAATTAAACAATTGTCAGTAGACCAGGAATCACTGATGTGAAACAATTTTACACTTCCTAGTAATAGACTTATCCAATTATTCTTAATTGGTGTAAATGACTTCACAAATATTATATTTTGAAAACATACCATTTGGTTGCTATGTACATTATTTGAGTTTGCAAGTGTACTATGATATACAATTAACTTCATATTTTAAAATTAATTCACATAGAAAAAAGTAGCAGTATTTAAAAAAGAAGAAGGGTCATACAGTAATCAGTAGATTGGGTCTTATATCCATACCATTTGGATCCAAAGCGGCTAGAGAGTTATATATTATAAATATGCAAATATACAATTAAGCATAATCGTGGTGAAAGTATAAATTCTCAAACTTGTGTCCACTTACTACAACAACATAATCAAATAACAAATAATCAAATAGTCTTTTCCTGTCTGGTACTTCAACTCACATTTACTGATACCAAAAATTAATAATTTTAGATTTCAAACTTTCAAGTAACTGCTTGACTGCTTACTTTCTTTTATTTTCTTTAACCCTACAACAGTCGCATCTACTGTGAAACTGATTCCAGTGGCTGTGGATCATAGTGACCCGCAATTTAAAAATATTATTCTAATTAGTAAATTTAATTTTTACATTTTTTTATTTATTTTATCATAATATAACATGTATTAGGAATTTTAAAAATACATGGATTCTAATGTCTACATCTTTATTGTATTGTAAAATAAATTAATGACGACATAAATATTTAGTTTTTTACAAACATGAAGAATGCAAATCCAAAATATAATATTCTTCTAATGGTTTTATAAAAGTAAAAAATAGACTTATTATGTAAATACCACATACTTATTCTAAAAAAAATCATATTTTACCTTTTAATAAAAAAAATGTTAAATTTTAAAATCACTAAATGAAAATGCCTAATAGCTAATGTAAAATGAGTTAATTTGTATCTAGACATTTCAAGCATGAAAGTTTGTAAACTTGACTATTTTCTGTAAAATTTCATTTGTAAAAAAAACTGCCAGGATTTTTAATGGGAGTTGGCATTTTTTGCTTCATATTTAGTGCAATTCAATATTCTTTTGTCTTGTAAGAATTGCTTGGATACGTTCAGCTATTTCTTTGGTTTTGTCTTTATCTACAAAGTTTCTTCTGTAAGCGAGAGGAATATCATTATCCAAAAAGAGTTTCTAACATCATCAATCATTGTATCTTCCTCCTCTTCACTCTGTTCTGTGTCAGTATTTCTAAACAGATCATCAGCTCTTTTTTCATCTGGATCAGCTTCACTTCCAAACTCAATTTGAACGATGTCTGACTAATATTGTGAAGAAGGACTGTTGTCAAAGGCTGCTAAAACTCTGTCTATTTCACTATCATCCATTGCAAAGTTGAACTAAATGTAAAATAACAACTTAAATAGCATCTACTCTACTTTATAACAAGCCAAATAACTCTTAAACTAGCAAGACTTGTGTCGCCAACTAATTTCATGCACTCACAAACAGTCTCTGAGGGTAACCATGACCTGCACATGACTTATCATTGCAGACAGCTGCACTCAGACTAAGCAAAAACAAGTTAGTAGTGTAATAAAAAATGAGGTAGGAAGATACAAGGAATGGGTGTCCGGGGATCGGCATCGATATAGGAATGAGAGAGGGTGAAAAAGACATGTGTGTCACCATGACACGCAGCAACTGCTTTAGGGTTAGTTATTTTTTTGTATACAATGACATCACAAGAAAATGTAACAAGGTTTAAGTACATATGACAATGAGCAGCAAACCATAGGCTATATTTATTGATAAATATTCATATAATTATAATAAACTACTTTGCCTATGTGTGTTTTGTAGTCTTTAATAACTGCACTATACAAGGTCTGGTCAAAAAATACGCGGAATGTTTGAATTACGCGGCTCAAGTTAGTTTCAGGAGAATCCGCTTGGTGTCGCTAGGTTCGTATAAATCACCTAATTAAAACGCGGTATTTCAGTCGCAGATATCTTCATTTGTTGATGAGTTACACGCAGTTTAGTAAAGTTTTTTTTTTTGTTTGCCGGTTTTAAAATGGACAGCCTGAAAGAGCAACGAATTGCTGTGAAATTTTGTGTAAAACCAGGGAAATCTGCAACAGAAACATTTGCCATGCTTAACACGGCCTACGGCGATGTTGCCATGAAGCGTACTGCACGTTTCAAGTGGCATGAACGTTTCAAGGGTGACCGACAATCTATTGATGACGATGAGCGTCCTGGACATCCTTCAAACGTCAACTGACGACCCACACGTTGACAAAATCAACACCCTGGTGCGCGAAAATCGACGTCTGACCATTAGGGAGCTTTCCGAAGAGTGTGGGATATCAGTTGGATCTTGTTACGAGATTTTGACTGAAAAATTGAAGATGCACCGTGTCGCTGCGAAATTTGTGCCACGCCTGATGAACGACGACCAAAAAGCCAATCGCGTCCGAGTTTGTCAAGAACTGCTTGATCGTTCAAATGAAGATGAGAACTTTTTGTCAAGAATTATAACTGGTGATGAATCATGGGAGTATGGTTACGACATTGAAACGAAGGTCCAATCATCCCAATGGGTGAGTCAAACGTCCCCAAGACCCAAAAAAGCTTGCCAAGTTCGGTCGAATGTCAAGGGGATGCTGATAGTTTTTTTTTTTTTTTTAATGCTAATTGTGTTGTTCACTACGAGTACCTCCCTGAAGGCTCTACAGTCAACCAGATTACCTACATTGAAATACTGAAACGTCTGAGGGACGCCGTCCGACGCAAAAGGCCAGAACTGTGGAGAAGTAATAACTGGTTTTTCCATCACGACAACGCTCCAGCTCACTCAGAACTCAGAACTCATGAGTTTTTGGCCAAACACTCAATCACTGTTCTTTCCCACCCACCACCCTACTCACCTGACCTTGCTCCTTGTGACTTTTTCTTATTCCCAAAACTCAATAAACCCCTCAAAGGAAGAAGATTTGAAACGATTTCGGAGATTAAAGCAAATGCGGCGAAGGAGCTGAACACCATCACAAAAGAAGCGTACCAGGACTGTTTTAACAAGTGGAAACTCTGTTGGGATAAGTGTGTGTGTTGGGGAGGAGAGTACTTGAAGGAGACCCAAACGTTTAACTTCCAATTAGGTACATTTTTTTTATGACCTCAGTCCGCATATTTTTTTAACAGACCTCATATATGACAATAAAAATATTGGAAAGAACCCCAATACCACAACAAATTTTGTGATATTGGGGTTCTTTCCAATATTTTCATATTAATATATTGTACTACTGGGCTTTTGATATTGTTTAACTGCACTATATAGTTGATATTTGATTAATTAATATGAGGTTAACAAGACTGGCAGAAAATTCTAGAAAAAGATATTACCAAAAGGTGTGCAAACTGTCAAGTGCTAAGATATTAAATTTTCAGTACACATGGATTTCTAAAAAATTAGTTGACCTGGCTGATTCCATTGGTCAGTGCTGCTATGCAAGGATCCTCGAATTGATGTTTTATTGTGAGTGTATAAGAAAGGAATATATTTATTTTTTAAATGCCACAGTTCTTAATGTCTGATCTTGTAGAAAGTAACAGATTAGAGACACAAACTGCAGCCAATTTAAATGATTGGTACTACTATCAGTCTAATACAACATATTTTAAATGATCAATTTGTTCCATTTTACAGAGAATTTTCTTTCTATAATTTGTTTAATAAACATTTATGACTTGAAATATGCTTCATTTGAAATGTTTCAAATCATATTGGAGTACTCTGATTCCAAACCCAACCTATTGTTGCTCTGGTACAGAGCAGCTAACTTGTACAAAATATAATCACATACAGTAAAACTTCGTTTAACCGTCACTCTTTTAACCGACAGTTTCTGTTAACCGTCATTGCTGTAACATCGCAATAGTACTGTAATAACAAAGTGCTTTAACACTTTAGCTGCCGTGTTGGGCCAATTGACCTGACGCCGACGGCCAGTACCCTGAACTGAATAACGTCTGGCCATTATTTTCTAGTAACGTTTAATGTTTATTCGTACTACTCAAGCTGATATTACTACTTTTTGGAAAATTTAATGCACAGTATTAAACTACAAGTTTGACACTACTTAGAAATATAATTACGATCGTTTTTGTATGATAGATAAATGCCGACGACATTAAAAACATGTTTTTCTAGGAGCTTTTTGTCAGGAGCTACGGCCAAACACCCTTAAATGTTTACAGTTTTAATAAAGTTGAGTTGATTGTTCCAAATGAAAAAAATGATTTAATGAAAAAAGTTTACCTTTATATACTTTAATAATAACAAAAATATTAATTTTTAATGACATATTATATTGATTTTCACTATTGTTTTCAAAATCTCACAAAACCTAAAAAATAAGTCGGAAATATTGACTAAATATTTAGTTGTAAGATAATCCTTAAAAACGGACTTGGTTGAAGGTAAGTACAAACATTGATACACTTAGATAACTTCATCTATGACGTAAATTCCTTAAGAAGTTAATTATTTGGTTTTAAAACTTTTACTTGTTATGAATCTTGGATATTTATCGGATCTGAAGCATTACTTGCCAGAGGGAGAATATGTTTACACTCCCGTTCTATATAGAAAATATTTATAAACTCACAAATCAATGACGTGACACATTTACATGTCTTAGTAATAACAGGGTGACCACTGATATCAATTAATGGTTTTCCCTGACTTTTCCCTGATACAAACTTATTTTCCCTGACTTGCAAAAATTCCAAGATAGCGACGTATTGCAAGGGCTTTGAGTACAGTAATTTCAATTTTTTTTTAACCAACTAGATGATAAGGTTTTTCTTAATGGTAATTTAGACTCCAAAAGAAAATAAAATACGGGTTATTTATACATTTGCTACATATTAAAACACAAAATCTGAAGATACATGATTAAAATTCAAGTATTGAAAATTTTTAAGAGAAATAAACCTATCCTACTGTAAGGAAAGATCTATCTAAATCAAAGTTAAAAGAAACAAACTTTGCAGCAATAACTCACCAATAATAAGTAGCATGATGATGATATTGAGAGTAACAAACACTATCTATAAATTGTTCACAATAAACTACAGATTAAATATTTTAAGCTGGCTCTTGGATCCTAGGTGAAAATTCTCTATTAGTCACCCAGAAAACATCAGGCACTGGTGTCCCCTTTCATTGGGGCCAAAAATCGATACTAGTGCGTCCTAACCCTTAGCCAATCCTATTGGATTTTTACTTCCACAGTTTTTATAGTATAATGAAGCCTAAATGCATAAATTCATTGGAAATAAGTATGAATTATTTTATATTAATTAAAAAATTAATTTCATTTAATTAATTTTTAAAAAATCACTGTACTTGAAAAATTAACAACCCCATTAATTCCCCGCATGAGCCTTAATGCGATGGGAAACCCTAGAGTCAATGGAAATCATTGTTTGTAGAAATAGCCTGGGAGTACTTCCACCCTCCTCCCACCTTCAGGATCTCGCCAAGGCCCGCAACCCTCAAGTGCCAGCTTAAAAACATTTTACCTGTACCAAACTACTTTTTTAACAATGTCAGTTTAGCCTCGATTTCATCTAAACTTCTTTGGGTTTCTTCTAAAATTTCTCTTTTTTTTATCGCTAATCTCTTGATTTCTTTTGAAGCCTCTGCCTGCCTTTTTCGAGATTCTACTTCATTGGTTTTTTCTCTGCATCTTCTTTTCAACTCTTAGTGGTAGCGGGATCTTGAGTTTTTGGCATATTGCAGCATGGATTTGCTGATTTCTAGATTTTCAAGTTCATCAGCAGATAATACACTGCCCAAAATGACACGTTGAGCTATCAACGACTCCGCAGTCTGGTTTTCTATGATGCATTCTTTATTTATTGAAAACCCCCTTTCCAGGGATGCATTCCCATGAGACAGTGTTAATATCATTTTTAAAAAGTTCATCATGTTATCAGATAAGTCGCTTACTGAATTAGCAACATTAATCAACCAAAACTCGTCCAATCTTTGTTTTTTCTTGTCAAACGACTTCAGTTGTTCAGCTACAAGGAGTGTTGAACAAAGTTCTGTAAACTCTCTGTGTATCTTATCCGCTGATGAACCAACAAGCCAGTTATTTTCAACAAGTGTTTCAAGAGCAAACTTCATTCTGGTTTCTCTAAGTTGATCTTTCAAAGCAATTTCTGGGTTCAGAACCGAAATACCTTTAGTAAATTTACTTTTTAAAGGCGACTTTTCTTGAAGTTTGGAACAAATTGCCACTATAGCTTCTCTACATCGTTTCCTTAGGTGGAAAATTTCCTCATCTGTGCATTTGCCAATTTTGTTAAGGGCTTGTCGGGTTCCATATCCTAAATCAATTTCTTGACATCTCTTTAGGTTTTCAGTTTTATTCAAATCAATTTTGATGATACTGTTCGAGTGTTCTGCTAACTTGTCCTTTTTAACAACTTTAGACATTAAACTTTTCAAAGTAATTGATAGAGAGTCGTAAAGGAAGGGTGCAAGTGGCTCGTCGGATTTAAATACTCGGTGGAAAGGCTTCAATGTTTCACTTAGTGATTGAAAAAATGCAAGTTTTACACTTAACAGTTTATCTTTCAACATGGTTTTGAGAGTCACAAAATTTTGACACTTAGGCTCCTTTTTGTCCTTTTCCACTCCTTCCACATACTTTATGATGTTGGGTAGGATGGACTGAGCAGTCTTTGCAACATTACTATTTTCAAGCCACCAAACAGCACAATATTTTTTTGGGAATGTAGTTGAATTTGTGTAACAAGTATAAACAGCTCTTCTAGATGGTACATGGTGAAATAAATTGTATAATATCCTTAAAAATTCAACCACACCCCATCCAGTAGCCTTGATTCCTGCTTTAAAGGCATTGTTGACAGTGTGTAAGCCACAACTACCTATGTCAAGAAGAATCTTGCAATTATCTTTTTTATTGAGGTATTCTTGATAAAGTCTCAAAAATTTAAGGTTAACATTTGGTCCATCCATTGATACTGTAAAATTTTCTTGTAGTCAAGTTCTTCAATTGCTTTGACAAATGAATCCAATAAATCATCAGCTGTACTATGGCCCAAAAACACTGAGTTGAAATACCTAAACTGTACTTTGTTATTGCTATCACAAAATTGGACTGATATATCCATTTGTCCTTTCTCTGAAACCTTGTTTAAAGACTCATCAAATCCGATGACTAAATAAGATGAATCATTCAACATTTTGTTTAGATTATGTTTAAAATATGGGGCGATACCATGAACTAGTAAATATCCTACTTTTGTTCTACCAAGCTAAAACATTTTTGCAATTTCTGAATCTGGAAACATGAGTTTAAAAAGATCTGCACTTCTCTCGCTGCTTCTCATTGATCTGTGTTGGATTACAGTGTCTATAGCCCATATTAATTCTGATTTTAGAGTAGCTTCTGACTGTAAAAATGTGTTCAAACCAGTGTTTTTGGAGCCTGAAATTTGTGGTTCAACTGTCAAGGTGGGTAAACTAATTTCTGGGGGTTTTAAGCTTTCTGAGAGGGCTGATGTAGATGTTCCGGCTATACTTGTAGATCTACTTGCTTCATCTCTAACACTGAAGAAGCCTTTGATATTTTTAGTTTCACACTTACTGCTGAGAGCTAACTTGTGTTTTTTACCAGATAAGTGGCTAGTAACAGCTGTTCTTCCCATGTTACTCAAGGAAAAAGTTGTTCGGCACAGTGTACAATAAGCTGAGTACTTGTCAGTTTCTACTCTTTGCAGCCACAAAGAGAAGCTACTATTAAGGAGCCATGTGTCATTGAAGGTGGTTTTCTTAAATTTCGACATCTGTAAACACATAACTCTAGATTACATAAAGGTTGCAGTTTCATAAATGATACACTAAACATCGAATAAAAATAACTACATAAATAGTGCTAAATATTGGGAGATGTGATACCATTAAAGCTGTTTGAAGATGTGTGTGAGAAAGTAAGAACGTAAACTCATTGTAAGATGCAATGGAGTTACTCCTAAGTTTACCCCTTAAACATTTATATTTCAAATAAAGGAGGTATATAATTTCACTTTGTTTAGCAGGCCACTTTTGGAAGTCTATTCAACTGAAAAAGTCACTTTTAGTCAAACTTTTTTAAAGTAAATTTTTCATTTAATTGTGCTGTCTCATGAGTTTAAGAATAATGTTAACCCTATAAGTGCGATAAAAATTTTTCAGTAAGTTGCATTACATTAATGATTTAATTAAAACACTATGAACTATTGAAAATTAATTTTTCGTTATCAGTTTAGTTACATTAAAAGTTTTAGCTTCTTTTAGTTTTGAGGTACTTATCAAAACTAAAACTGCACTTATCAAAACTTGTTATATGCAGTTTACCAAAGAGAAATAAAAAAGTGCTTAAATAATTTGCTAAGATGATACGAAGTGATGTTTTAATATTGTGGTTTTTAATATATTTTTTTACTTGCATAGGCCTACTTGTTTTTAAAAAGTCAAGTTATAACTAGGGGAGTTTTCATACAATTTTGTGAAAGAATAGTTTTTTGTCAATACCATGTTTTCTTGCATTTTTTATTAACTTAAGCTACCAAAACTAAGTCTACAGTAGCCTACAATAATCTTAAAAGTAAAACGCATTATCTAATCATGGAAATATTACACTTTTTTATGTCAAAGTGTAAAAAGTTTTAAAGTAACAAACTACTGAATCTATTTTTGTTTGACTTTAATGAGTCAATATAACAGAAAGTCAATGAAACGGCTGTTTTGTAAGTCAATATGTGAGGTGTCTAACTGCAAAATTTCCATTCTCCACTTTTTCCAATTTTAGGAAAATGAAAAAAAAGTTTTAAAGAGTAAACAACTGAATGTATTTTTGTTTGACTTTACCGAGTTTACGGAATTATAACCGATGTAAGTAAGCCTACATTGTTGATAAATAAATAAATACAGTATTAGTAGAAATTTTTTTTTTAGGTTTGGTTTTTGTGAGCATTTTTTATTGATTTTAATATGGCCTTTGATTAATTGATTGATTTCCTGTTATAGTTTGCTGCGAGTGTAACTTTAATAAGAAAAAAAAAAATTTTAATTTACAAAAATAATTTCAAGCGGCTTCCCTCATGGGCTTGAAGGCAAGGAGCGCAGTAATTTCTAATTCATAAATAATGTAAATATGTAGGCTTTTAATAATCAAATTTTTCATAATTAAATCAAATTTAATAAATGTAAATTTTTTTCATCTACTGTTTTCAAAAAATTACAATTATTGATGAACTGTTGGCCGAAAATTGCGGTTATTTTTTAAGATTTTAAAGGTATGTAAATTTGAGCCAATTCGGCCTACCATTCTTTTTAAACAATAATTTGTAGTTGGGCCTATCTTATATTTAGATAATTGAAAAAAAAACTGTTTAATATGTGTATTGGTGATTTAGTTCTATAAGTCTGAAGCGCGAAGTTAATATCTTGGTGTTTACCAGCTGGCCGCGATTAGTCGAGTTCGACAACACTCGGGGTAGATGCCGAACTGAGGAGCTATTTGACCCAAGGGGGGAACGGATGGATAAATCCCCCTAAAAATTAAAAAACCAATGAATTACATGGAAAATTAACGTAATTATGAGTTGAGTAATACCCCGAAATTTTCAAATGATAATATTTCTTACTGAAACACCAACCCCTCCCTAAAGCCAGAAGGTGAAGGATATATATATATATTAGTAGTCATATTAGAAAAAATATGGCTATTGTAATGAGCCAAGCGAGTGAAATTTTGAAATATCGGCTACGTTTCAAAATTTAATTCTGATTAAGTAATTAAAACCTTAAACCCTTTAAAGTTTAGGCGCTGCACGGCACGATATCTTTCAATATTTCATTTGTCTCGCCCATAACAGCACAAAAAGTAATCACATACTCGCCCCATCGAAGTGGCTTGGCCGAGCACTGACAGGTGTAATTAAAAGCCTTTGGGTGAATAGACACAGTACAATTGGGAATGTTACGTGTCGCCGGAAAGTTTATTTAAAGTATAAATATTGTTGTGCAAGACAGAATATATTGATACTTGATTTCCAATACAAAATATTTACACTCGAGCATTCATCACTTGTGACACGTTTACATAGCTTTGTGATAAGAGTCAAAACGCTTTCTGTCGACGCAGAAATTATAGTCTCCAAGTCTGACTGCTAACTACAAGTGAACCAACCGTTCAATCATATGACAAAAACATTTTCAACGTGATTTTTGCAAAACACAGATTATAATACAACGAAAGAATTAACGTTTAATCAATCGTTTTTGTTGACGTTCAAATTTAAAACAATAGTTCGTCAAGACCACTAATTCAATCTTTGTGAAATTTGTATACCATATTATTTGACTCATATTATTATGAGTTTTAAAATTTTATCTCCTTTAGGCCTACTGCAGATATTATAGTACAGCAACTTTATCTCACGACACTTTTGTCTGATCAAACTTGTTTTAAAGAATAAAATCTCAAATAAAAATTATTATAAACAGTTTTGTGTGACTTTCGATGCGTTACGTTATTGAATATTATTTGCTACAGAGTTAGTATGCACTGATGCGAAAACTGTCCGTGAACACACGGGGAATGTACAGTCTATCCTGATGGCTATAACGGGTTTTCATATTATTGTGCACAATAAAAAAAATAAATAACTCACTGGAAAATTATTGCAGCCTAGTATCATTTTAACCTTCCAATGACCAATTATGAGAAATATTCAATAAAAATATTATATTCATGAATGTAAAACTGAGTATAAAATTTAGTGAAAATAAGGAATATTCAACTATAAATATATAAATCTACAAATTATAGAATGAAATAAATATCGGCATTGTACACAAGGCACTTGCAGACAAAACGTTCACAGTCTGACTGCGCTATGTATAATAGATAAATACTTAAATTACCCAGACATCCAGGAAAAAACTAACAAAAATAGGTTGAGCCGTTTCCTATAATTTAGTGTGTAAAATAGTGAGCCGGAAACATACTAGAATCAGTTTTATTTCCAAATAATGTTACTTGAGAAGAAAAACACTTTTCATTCAAATCTGATTTAAACAGTTGGTTCCAGTGGGCCTCTCCAGTTGAGAGCGGCGGACCAGAATGTATACGCCTACTCTTACCTCGGGAGGCCGTGAAAATTTATGCTTCAGCGCACATTATCACTGTATAAAATAAAATATAAGAACTTATCGAATTTAATGTTCCGATTATATCGCAAAAAGGAGCCCTGAGATAAAGTTGTTGTAATAAATCTACAGTAACTAAAACATTAGATGAAATTTGAATATTTAGGCTAGTGAGTCTTATAATAAGGTGTAAAAACTTCACAAAAATTGGATCAGTGATTTTGACGCACTATTGTTTCAAAGTTGAACTTAAACAAAAAACGAATGATGAAACGGTACTTTTTTGCGTTGTGTTGCAAAAATTACATTTTTTTTTCATTTACGTGCTCTAACAAACGCAAAATTAAACACCCTAATTAATGGTGCAAATAGTTTTTTCTAGCTCGAACGGTTCACTGATTGTTAACGCTCAAACTCAGGGGTACATAATTTCCGCGTCTACAGTAGTCAGCTACAGTCGGGTTAGCGTGGGCAATATGAACACTTTATTTTACATTCTCTTTAGTCTAGCCAATTACGGCGACTAATTAAATTTGTATCTTACATACTTTTAATATAAATTTATACAAATACTTTAAACAAAACTTAATTTAATGAAAATTAAATGTAATAATACTTTGTCATTTTAACTTACCTTACCTTTGGTGCTAACAGCAATTCCAGACAAAACTGCAAGACGCCGTACACAGGATGGTTATCAGATACAAAACCAACGGCACAATTCAAGGTCAGCTGTCACACAGGTCCTAAACGTCGACGATTCCAAACCTCTCCTCCTCCTCCCCCCTCACATCTGCTATCGTTGCTTATCACGAACTGTTGCCACGGCTACGGCACATACTCCACTGGCTTTCACAACTCCTTGGAGAAATACGTAACGTATCACTCGAATGTGATCTTAGCGCGTCAAAACCCCAAATCATTATAACTTTGTGCAATATTACTATTCGAATATCGATCTAATTTTTCCCTAACTCTTATTAAGATTCCCTGACTTTTCCATGACAAACTGAATTCCCTGAAATTTCCCGGTTTTCCCGGTTTTCCAGGTCAGTGGCCACCCTGAATAAGCACCAAAACACTTTTATCACCAGTCAGCTTATTATGTGGGTAACTGGAACATGAAATTATTGTTTTGTTGTTTATTGTTTACACAAAACACAAAAAATATTAAGACAGTGATGTACAGATAATAAAATATAATTAAATCAAAAACAATGTCGGGTCAATTGGTCCGACGAAGTTTATTTACATATCATTTATGGTAGGAAAAAAATATGTCGGGCCAATTGGCTCAAAACGTATTTTTATAAATATTATTATAAGAAACGTGATTTCGTACTTGGATATGATAAGGGAACAAAGAATAAGTACACATTATTTAAAAATAAGCTTAAAATATTTTTTCATTTCTCTGTGAAAACGCCGATATTGTGAAGGGCAGCTAAAGCATTAAGGTGCAGTGACGCGTTCGTTCTCTTTGTTAAACTACACAAACTATTTCACCTGTAAGTTTATATTACTGTACATTATTTTGCTACATTTGTAGATACTGTGCGGATCTTTTTATCGAGTAATAAATAGTTTTATTTGCTATTACAATCTGTGTTTATGTTCTTTTCTCCGAAATATATTACATTACTGTGAGAGTGATATCTGTCTATAATATAATTGATTGAGGTTAAGTTTTGGAGGAATAACAAAGTGTTTCTGTTATCCATCTATTCGCTCAACCGTCATTACCACGGTCTCGACGATGACGGTTAATCAAGTTTTTACTGTATTTCAATTAACAAAATTATCACTTTTCCCTCTAATAATAAGTTAGAGTGTTATATAAATATCAAAGTGTTACTAAGTTTCATACATAGGTTGCATTAATCACATATAATACCATTTATTAGAGGCGAATTTAATAATGTATTGTTTAGTATGTAGTCCTGCAATTAACTGCAGGTCTAAAACCAACACATCTACCAATTGCATTGTACCAACTTAGTTCCAGAGACTTATTTATAATCTGATCGTAAACTGTTCTATTATAAGTATGGCTATTTTATAATACTTCACATCTTATGTTCACTTTTTTACCATTTCTTCTTTTTTACCAAATAAAGCGACTGGACGATTGATAACTTATTAAAATTTCAAGGAGAAAACTAAATTACATAGACACCACAACTGGATAGTAACTGAATTGTTTCTGCAGTGAAAAAGTCTTTCTTCAGTGGAAAAAGCTTTCCTGCGCTTAGTATTCTCTCCTTATTCTCCCATCATTTTTTACATTTCTCTTCTAAATAGTCAATGACTGCTTAGTATGCTGCAGTGACATCCATAGATTAACCCTTTATACTACACTTACATTCTTGTAGACATTTTAAACAAGAACTGTTGGATGAACTGACAGTATTACATGCCACACAGTAATACAGTGTTACATCCTCTGTTACTCGTCCATTTTCTGTTTTGGATAAGATATTACTGTTATGGTCACATCCTATTGCAATAACATTTTGCTCTATATGACAATATTGTAGAACAATACATTGTAATACATTTGCAAGCATCTTAATTCTTACATTTGGTAACTGGGATATAGTGGTTAAAGAGGACTTTTCATGAAAAACATCATAATTCTTTATAAATTCCTTTACACTTAATAATAAATTACCTTTAATAGCATTGACATCACTGTCTCTTTCTAAAGATTTTATATACTCCACTCTCAATTCTCCACTATATGGGCAATTTCTCACACTGCGTTCAGCCACAGATGAAACTTTACTTGTATCAGCACTTTTCAAAAACTCTAAATATCCCATCCAGGCAGAGGTTTCAATGGGAAATTGTTGAATCATACGTTCATACAAACAGGATATCTGAGCTGTTGATGCATTTAGGTGATCTTGTATGTATTCTATATACTTTGGAAATAACTTGTATTTGAAAATATCAGTTTCACTACACCTTTCCTGAAAACAATTCAGACAAATTTCAATCCAAATATATATTTTTATTAAATTTTATTATGAACATTTCATAGATATTAAATATTAAGGTTACTATTTCTCTCTTATAAATATCATGGTATAATCTTTTTACTTATTTTTAAAAGTATGTTTAAATATATTTACTTATTTCAACACAAAATGAAAATTTTTTTTACTAAATGCAAAAACTAAAACTGTATTTGGCTGCATTTTTTAATGAAACGATATTTCTTTAAACAATACATAATAAAGTCCTACAAGATATTAACACTTTAGCTACCGGCCACAATATCGGCATTTTCCCGGAGGATTGCCAAAATATTTGAAGCCTATTTTTGAATAATGTGTACTTATTTTTTGTTCCTTTATTTTATCTAGGTATGAAAATACGTATCTTGTCATGATATATATAAACATGTTTTTATAGCGTAAATGATACCTAAATAAACTCCGTTGGGCCAAAACCTTGTTTCTAAGGTATTTATATTTTCTTATCTCTGCAACACTCTCTTAATGTTTGTTTTGTTTTATGTGTAAACAATAAACAACAAAACCACAATTTCATGTTCTGGCTACCCACATAATAAGCTGACTGATAAGTAATGAATCAGGTCTGATTAATACTACACAAGATTTATAACAAGCAAAAGTTTTGAAACTAAGTAATTTACTTTTTAAGGAATTTATGTTATAATTTACTTCCTAGTAAGGATGAGTTTATCTAAGCATACCAAAGTCTGTACTTAAGCTTCAACCAAGACCATTTTTGTAATAATTACTATACAACTAAATATTTAGTCAATATTTTGGACTTTGTTTTTACCTTTGTGACATTTTGAAAACAATAGTGAAAATCAATATATTAAGTCATTAAAAATTATTTATTTTATTGTGAAAGTATATAAAGATAAACTCCTTTCAATGAACAAATTGTTTTGATTGATCAACTCAACTTTACTAAAATTGTTAAGAAATATGTGTCGGGCCATAAATCCTGACAAAAAGCTCCTAAAATAACATCATGTTTAATAATACCGTCGACATTTATCTATCAAAAAAAAACAATTGCAATTAGATCTGTGAGTAGTGTGATGCTTTGTAGTTTAAAACTCTGCATTTACTTTCCCAAAAGTACCAGACAATGTTATGCCCTGACGGTATTTGGTTCAGCCTAATTGGCCCAACGTGGTAGCTAATGTGTTAATCAAATGTTATTTCATTTATTAAAATAGGAGCTGCTTTATAAAGCCTATAAAATTATATTAAAGTAAAAAATCTGTAAAATAATATTCAAACAAATATAAAGTGTAATGTTTGATGTGGAATAAGGATATATTACCAGTTTTATTTAAACTAAGGGTGAGATAGTTTTTCAAGTAAATTTTTATATTTAAGAACATTAAATAATATCTCAAAGAAAGGGGTCTTAAAGTATAATTTAATAATTTCTTCATGCAAATGAAATATTTAAGAAGTATTGATTAGAAAAAACTTTGGTCTGTAATTGGTAAAAATGATACACTGAAATATATGAGCAAGGACAAAATAATTAAAAGATTTTCACTTTAGAGAAATATGCATCAAATCAACCTATTTAACAATTCACTTGTTAAAAAAAAAAATTATATCCACTGCCTTGTTCAACAAGCTCTGAAAACTCATTGTTTTTTGTCTAATATATAAATTTTTAAAATAGGTTTAAAATTTAAACATTAAAAGTTTTTTAATGAATAACTTCAAGGAGAAACTAATTAAAATCCAGAATTGTTCTCACCAATTTTTTTTCATGTGGTATAACTGCAGCTAATTTTTTTTTACAGTTATTAAAATTCTCTTTTATTTCATCTAAATTTTCAACTGTAATTTCATTTCTAGTAATCCAATCTATAAAACTGTTATATTCTTCTTCAATGCCAAATAATGGAAAAGATAACATCCTCTGGTATAACTCTAATACTCTGTTACAATGTTCCTTCAAAATTACTTCATTAAGATCATTTCTTTCTTCTTCCTGAAAATTGTTTTTAGTAATTATATTGTAAAGTTTAAACATTTCAATGCAGAATAAAACACTTTTTTAAACATTTTCCAAACCTCTTTTAATGAAGCTAATAATATCAATAACCCTACTGTGATCAGAACAAGGCCAGCTGCTATAGCCCTTCTAAGAGTTGTAAAGAAAAATGTTTAAAAATCATAAAAAATATACTGGAAGCAAAACACACATTATGTTTATATATATATATATATATATATATATATATATTCTTGATATTTAATATTATCCATTGTTTTTCCGTTGCACTGACTTTATGAAGTTAATATATTACTATTTTTGAGTAATTTTTTTTGAGTAAAATTACTCAAAAATAGTAATATATTAACTTCATATATATATATATTGTAACATTTTGGAATAGCAAGTAAGAAAGGCACTATGTATAATATAATATAAATATGTAAGTAAATTCAAACCATAAAATAACCAATTATGAAAAAAATGGAAAATGTAAACATAACCTAAATTACCAAAATCGTAACATTTAATCACAAGTTTAGAACAATAACCACTATAAAAAAAAAACAATATAATAGAAACAATTTAATGTGTAACAGTTTGAGAACACTAAAACAATGTAAATAAAAGTAAAAGCCTTTAAGTGTTAAGAAAGTAAAAACGTTTAAAGACCAAACGGGATGGCTGGCATATTAAGTGAGGTGCGCGCGCATTATGAACAGAACAGCTGAGAATTTAAACTTAGTCGGGAGATAAGTTAATGCAGTTACCTGCAAAGAAATTAAAATCTAGTTATTAAGAACATGAAATGTACCAAAGGCAGTGAATACAGCATCCGTAAAGCCGGTAACAGCAATTAAAAAAAGGAAATAGTTGGTTTAGCCATTTTTTTAATGCGTGGCTTAGCGTGGCTTCAGTTGTTCAAACCTACTCAAACAAGACAGACGTGTTTCAGAATTGGCCAATAAAATTTGAAGAATTTAAACTTAGTGCGGGAGTGTTAGTCTCGAATTCAATTAACACTACAAAATACTTTCAAGAAAATTAATTAAAACTATTTATTTAAAAAGATCTTATTAAATATTTTGATAAAGGCTGAAAAGTGGAATCTGCAATCTAAAACACTTAAGTATCTAGGCTAGATCCATTACTACATTTTGAAATTTTGCAATCAGACATTTATAAAAGAAAAGAAAGAATTTATTATAAAATTAAACTATAAAAGAAAACATTTAAAAAGAATATTAAGGAACAATTTTACTTAGAAATAAATTAATTTGTAACATAGTTTATAACATTTATAGCTTAGATTTTTTTTGTTCTTGTACTTTAGAGTGCCAAATAAGATTTCATTATTCAAAATTTAAAACCTACCAGATAACCCGAGATTAAGAAAGCTTGTGCTAAACCAAAATTAAAATCAATTTAGGCTAAATTAAATAAAAATTGTTGCTGCCCAAAAGAGAAATACAATTTAGAGTAATAAGACTTATTATAATAGAGGAAACTTATAGTAAATTTGTAAAACCTAAAAAAAAGAAAAAAATTGTAATTTATTAATAGAACTTATAATTGCTAAGAAATTGTTTTAAATGATACATTAAACTTGTTATTAAAAAAGAAAGCTCTAGAAAATTTATTTATCTTAAAATAAATTAGAAAAGTTACTAACCTACCTTGATTGAAATTATTGAAAAAAATAAATTATAAAGATTCATTTTATTATAATAAAAGAAACTATTACAATATATATATATATATATATATATATATATATATATATATATATATTCTTGATATTTAACATTATCCATTGTTTTTCCATTTGTTAACTTCATATATATATATATATATATATATATATAGATTTTACCAACCAAAACTAACCTAAAAATATATATCAATTTTTCTTTATATACTGGAGTAATAAAATTAAATAAAATGTTGAACATATCTTTGTGCAAACTCTTTTCATTTCATTTAAACAAAAGTATTATTTTCCTTCATTTCAATTATTTATAGCTCCTAATCCATAAGTTGTATGTAGAAATACTAAGTATAAGAAATGTTCGAGGATTCACTCAGATAAAAAAGTTGCATATACGTATGATGAAACAAAATATACAAATTTTATATTAAAACAACCAAAACTATTTATAAGTCTTGCCAGTTTGACTGTTTTGTAGCACAATTTTTAAGGAAATCCAAAAATAAATATACCTTTGGCATAAACATATATTACTAAATATATTTTTTTTCTCTTTTAAATGAGAGTATAATATAATAAAACAATATTTGGCACATATATTCATCAAAATTACTTGATTTTCAATTGCACAAACAATAAGTAAATAGACATTTTCGCCACACAAGTTGTTTTAGGCTCTAAAATTAGTTTTAGGTTAAACTGGTTTAATGCTGTATGTGACTTAGCAGCAAATGTCAACTGAATGTCGAAAAGTAACAAAAATACAAAATTTAAAAAAACAAATAAAAAACCCAACAAAACTTCCAGATAGATTGATTATAACTAATCAGTAAGCCTGTTTACCCACCTTCCGATAATAAAATGTCAAATGTTTAGCTTACTTACACTGATAAATAATGAGTGGAGAAACAGGGTGTCTAGTAAAATAGCTTGAAGAAATTCCCTGAGTTTTCCCTGACTTTTCCAGGGTGTCTAGTAAAATAGCTTGAAGAAATTCCCTGAGTTTTCCCTGACTTTTCTAAATTGTATTTACACTATATTTATAACACTTAGAATATAAACAAATTTATACAACTGTCTTGTCTTAGCTTTTTTGCTTTAGTTTTTCAATCTCTTCAGATATAAGTTCTATTTCTTTTGTAGCAACTGACATCACTTTTGCTTTTTTAGCTTCCAGTTCCTTTAGCTGAATATTATTTTTCCTCTTCTCAGCTGCTCTTCTATCTTTCTCGGTCATTTTCTGTCTATAGAAAGCCCAGTTTACATTGGGACCATCCATTGATATCTGAAGAATCTTGGATAAATCCAGACTTTGAACACCTTTTAAGAACTAATTGAGTAACTCTTTTGCTTTTGTGTATGTAAGGAACACAGAACCAAAATATCGAGCTTTCACTTCATCTGTCTCTGCATCCCAATACCTAACACTCAAATCCATTTGGGCTCTTTGTGATATTTTGTTTAAACTTTCATCAAAGCCAATTACATAGTTAGAATTTGAATTTAAAATAATTTGATAAACCGAATACAACACTATAGGAAATTTTATCTTTCCGCAATCTTATGTTCTGTACAATGGTGCTATCAGGGAACTTCCTTGGAAAGAGGCACACACTACCTTCTGCATTGCGTAAAGAAGTGTTGCATTACTAAATTCACGCACCATATAATCTATGCTTCTGTCACTTCATCTTTCAGTTTATATTTATCCTAAGGAAGGAGGGAAGGTAATGACGACGTCTGCATGACGTGATTGCCCGCTACGGCAATGAAAACCGGAACCTTCCATGTTGAAATAAACAGTGTAAAAATAATCACCGTCAAATAAAACACATACTATCACGAGTCTAGACAAATAGCTGGCTACGAATGTTTACACAGCGTTCTATGTGGTCAGAAACAGACTGAGTTATCTGTTATCCCCACCTGTCCATATGATAACAGAACCACTGCGCACCCCAAGGCCACGGTCCAGGCTAAAACTTCCCAGCTGTACCAACTCGACACGTTTAATATTTATTGACATAAGTCCTGAGGTCATAGCAACGGGCTTATCAAATAAATAATGGGCATCTAAATAAAGAAGTGTTATTTCCTGACTGCCCTGCCCCTAAACCGCTGGCTTACAATACCAAATATTCGAGAGCAATGGCCACTAGTTTTGTTTCTAATCAAAATAAATATTTCCCCGATTTTTTAAAATTTTCCCTGACTTTTCCCTGAATTTTCCAGAATCTTAAAATTCCCTGACTTTTCCAGGTTTTCCCGGTTTTCCCTGTCACTAGACACCCTGAGAAACATATATATATATATATATATATATATATATATATATATATATATATATATATTTAGGTTAGTTCTAGTAGAGCTTAAAGCTTATTTAGGAATTTTTTGGACTTGATAGGAGACTGACAGACTTACCTAAAGGCAATAGTCCAAAACTGCAATCTCTTGGAAATAAGCACATATAAAACACTTAATACACTTTTATTTGAAATATTTCGATCAACATGATCTTCTTCAGTCAAGAAAGAGAAAATTTACGTTTTTTCTCTTTCTTGACTGAAGAAGATCATGTTGATCGAAATATTTCAAATAAAAGTGTATTAAGTGTTTTATATGTGCTTATTTCCAAGAGATTGCAGTTTTGGACTATTGCCTTTAGGTAAGTCTGTCAGTCTCCTATCAAGTCCAAAAAATTCCTATATATATATATATATATATATATATATATATATATATATATATATATATATATATATATATATATATATATATATATAAATGACATGGGTTGACAAGTTTACCAACAATAAGTAAACAAAATGTACGCAAAGAACACTGTTGACAAGTCTACGAAAATACAAAGACAAACTTTGCTCTGCTCTGAGCAACCAGTAGCTGTTTTTATCATTTTACACACACACACACACACACACACACACACACATATATATATATATATATATATATATATATATATATATATGAAGTTAATATATTACTATGTAAGTAATTTTATCCACCATTAAGTGCAATAATTTTACCTTGAGTGATGAGGCACCTTTCGGTCAATTGACCATTGTCGAATCACTGATGTTTTTCTGTTGTGGATGTTCGGTCTGTGAAGTTGGTGTTTGTTGACGTAACGCGCACTTTTTCTTGATCTGTGTGTATAATATTTCTGTATAGTATGTCTTCTGTATATGTTGTTTGTAGATTCATTAAGTTGTTGTGTATGTTTTTATAAATGTGGTATTTTTCTAGTGAGTTTAGTTCTATTGGGTTGTTATTTATTTCCAGTATGGTTAGGTTATTTTCGTAATTTGTTATTTCGTGTTTATGGGATATTAGGTGTGCTGCAACATTTGATACTTTAGAATTTTTGTTTTTGAATGCTCTATAATGTTCTTCAAATCTTATTTTACACTGATTTTACATGTTAGTTTGTCATAACTTATTATTTTTGTGTTGCTGTTTGTTTTTATCGTTTTTATTTTATTAATTAATTCGTATCCATTTTTTATATTGTAGGGAACTAACATGTACCCTAGTATCCCAATAGAAGAAACCATAGAAATAATAAAAAACAAACTGATACACAATAACGAAAAAAGAAACATAATAGATAGTATCATTACGCTAACCAAACACATATGTAACCAAAATTACTTCCAATTTAACAATAAATATTATAAACAAACAACAGGACTCCCCATGGGTTCACCCATATCATCTGTCATGTCAGAAATATATTTACAACACTTTGAACAAATAATAATTAAACCTATAATAAACACACACAATATCTCACTATGGACAAGATATGTAGACGATATACTTGTAATATACCAACCTACCATTCACAACGAACACGTCATAATATTAAACAAACTAAATACATACAACGAAAACATACAATTCACCGTTGAAACAGAAACAAATAGAACAATCAACTTCCTCGACATTACTTTAAATATAAATGATAATAAAATAGAAACTACAGTATACAGGAAACCTACTTCCAACAACACCACAATACACTACAAATCTAACCACCCCTGGACACACAAAATTAACACTTACAGTAACATGATAAATAAAGCAATAAAATACACACAGGATAACAAACAAAAATTAAATGAAGAATTAGATAACATTACAAAAATAGCAATAGAAAATGGATACAACAAACACATTATAAAAAATATATACAATAAATTCACAAAAAAACCTAACCTCAACACAACACTACAAGCGGAACACGAAAATAATAAAAATAAAAAAATCTACCTAAAATATAAATACACCAATAACAAAATAGAAAAAATAAAAAATATATACAACAAAGAATACTACACTCCAACTTACAAACCAAACAACAAAATAATAAAATATCTTAATAACACAAACCACATAACAAATTCAGAAAAACATAACCTATCAGGAATTTACAAAATCACATGCAACAACTGTAACGCTTTTTACATAGGAAAAACATCCAGAACATTTAAAATAAGATTTGAAGAACATTATAGAGCATTCAAAAACAAAAATTCTAAAATATCAAATGTTGCAGCACACCTAATATCCCATAAACACGAAATAACAAATTACGAAAATAACCTAACCATACTGGAAATAAATAACAACCCAATAGAACTAAACTCACTAGAAAAATACCACATTTATAAAAACATACACAACAACTTAATGAATCTACAAACAACATATACAGAAGACATACTATACAGAAATATCATACACACAGATCAAGAAAAAGTGCGCGTAACTTCAACAAACACCGGCTTCACGGACGTAGCATCCACAGCAGAGAAAAATCAGTGATTCGACAATCGTCAACGACCGAAAGGTGCCTCATCACTCAAGGTAAAATTATTGCACTTAATGGTGGATAAAATTACTCAAAAATAGTAATATATTAACTTCATAAAGTCAGTGCAACGGAAAAACAATGGATAATGTTAAATATCAAGAATATATATATATATATATATATATATATATATATATATATATATATATATATATATATATATATATTGTTAAAGACAGTTTATTTTGTTCTGTTTGTGGTTTAATGACAGACTACCATCCTGGTCTACATAAACTCAACAAGATATTGAGAGATGGCTTCAAAATTCTTCAAGCTTCCGTCCACACCAAAAATCTTTTCACCGATCCACCGCAAATTTGGTACAAGCAACCTCCCAACTTGAAAAACATCCTAGTACATCCTAAACTACCAGACCCTGATGCAGAGAAACCACACAAACTTCCTCATGGCTCCTTCCCATGCAATAGACCTAGATGCAAGACGTGTCCAATACACCCCTCAGCAAATAGTTTCAACAGCCAAACAACAAAAATGGTCTTCAAAATACAGGGTCATCATAATTGTACATCGAAAAATGTCACATACCAGCTACAATGTAAACTTTGCTCAGCACAGTACATAGGCCTGACCACGGATGGTTTGAATATCAGAATGAATGGCCACAGAGATGATGTTAAAATTATGAATATGGATAGACCAACAGCTCAACATGCTGCGAGTCACAACATCACAACTTTTGATGACTGCTATACCAAAAAAATAATTAAATCACTCCCCCCTGATTGCAATCCCTCAGAACTGAGAAGGTGGGAACTATCATACCAGTGGTATACCAAGTCCAGAGAATCCCCTAACCTCAACATCAAATAAATCCATTAATTTTTTTTTTTTTTTTTTTTTTTTTTTTTTAATAGCCTTAGACGTCTCTAATCTCTTTTCCCCTGACAGACTTATATAAACTATAATCACTCATATGCTCATGGAAACAATATATATATATCTTTAATCTGTGACATCTGATTTCTACTCTACACAATCTGTGATAACAATTTATAATTATTTTATTTCATTCTCTCATATTTCTTTTTGTGTTTTCTCTTCGATTGACAAAGACCACTGTGTGGTTGAAATATATCATTGTTTAAGTGCTTTTATGTGTTTCTATTTCAAGACTATAGAGTGGACTCTTACCAAGGTAAGTCTGTCAGTCTCCTAGTCCAAAAAATCTAAATAATCTTTACCAACCAAAACTAACCTATAAATATATATATATTTATTTATTTATTTTATTTCATTCTCTCATATTTCTTTTTGTGTTTTCTCTTTGATTGACAAAGACCACTGTGTGGTTGAAATATATCATTGGATAAGTGCTTTTATGTGTTTCTATTTCAAGACTTCGGAGTGGACTCTTATCAAGGTAAGTCTGTCAGTCTCCTAGTCCAAAAAATCTATATATATATATATATATATATATATATATATATATATATATATATATATATATATATATAAACATTCATAAAATTCAAAATGGAAGAAGAATAAAGAATAAAATAGACTATATAAACCTAACAACAACAAGAAATACAATTAACACAGAATACTCAATTTTTAAGAAACCTACACAAACCATAAACACAATACCAAATTACTCTAACCATCCCCCACAACATAAAATTACTCCTTACATTTCACTTTTACGTAGAACATTTCTAAAACTTCCACTAAAATGAAGAAAGAAAAACAAATAATATATAAAATAGCCTGAAAATGGTTATAATAAAAAAACAATAGATCAATTACAATTTAAAATATTAACTAAATGAAAACAACCTATACATGAACCAAATTTTAAAACAATAAATTTACTTTTAAACTAATACTGAAAATATAAAAAAACACTTCAAATATTGTTCATCTAGATAGATTTAAAAGTTTTAAACAAATGGTAGGATAATATAACTTCTATTTGTGTTTGACGGTAAAAAAGTATATTGTCTTGAAATTCTTTCAGGCAAGATAAACATTTGGGATTTAAACCATTTTATCCTCCTATTCAAAAAATATGAGTGTGAACTGCATTTTTTAGTCTTTAAAGGTGAAAACTACCCCTTTTGACAAGAAATTAAAAAAGTAAAGAAGTATGTTTTTAAGGCTTATTTTTCTTGATAAATGAATCAATCTTGTTTCAATAAAAAAATAAATATCTATTAATGATTTTTAATGTAACTCATAATTTTTATTAGTGTTTAAACCTTTGTAAACAAACCTTTAAGACCAAATTTGAAAAAAAATATCAGTTCTTAATATAAGTATTTTAAAAGTGCATTTGCAAATAGTAAATTTTTTAAGGTTCTTAAATGAATTACAGTAATTTAGAAAATTACAACTCTTAACCTTCAAGGGGGCGCATAGAGTTTCAAACGGGAGCGGATGCTTGCAGAGGTTTATTCCGCACAAAAACCCATTTAAATTTAAAACTAAATTTTTATATGTTAGTGACTATACAATTAAATACTATATAAATACATTGTAAACAATTTCAGAAATCATTATAGTGAAATTTTGAATTTCTAAACGTCATATTTCTAAAAATATTTTGAATTGTTAAACAATGTGTACTAGACCATTGTTTTCATTACAGGAGAGGGGTTTGCGGGTTATTTTTCTGTAATAAAGTAATTAAACTTCTAAACATTAAAATATTTAATCGTGATGTACATATATAAATATGATTTTAATTATGATATTTAGTGAAAATAAGGAATGTTTTATTTCAAATTTATAACTCTACAAATTAGTGGATGAAAATATTATTGCCTTTATAACACAATAGGTTCTAGAGTAAAATAAAACTAGCAGAACTTACAGTCTTTGTTGAAAAAACAGCTCATAATTGTTCATTTCTAAGCTCACTAGTCACCCCTGATGTAGCATGAACATGACTCACTCTCGTGTTGCTGTCCTCCACTGCCTTACTGGTTCAGTATACAACAGTGTTTTTTGGTTTTTACTAAAAAATGCTTTTTTCTCAAAGTCAAACTACACTGTAATTGACTACACTGGATTTTTAGCAGAATTTTCTCTATAACATCAAAATCTGACAAATTGGTCATCTTCGTCATTTTTAGATTCACCTAATATATCTTCATTTGTTTAATTTTCAATTTCATTGGTTTCTTCGTCAGGTTTATGATCTGGTAGACTCGTTTTCATAAGAATTATCAAAAAGCTGTCTAACGAAATTTCTGGTAGGCTGCATTTCTTGAATTTCTTATTTTTTTGACACTACCCAGCATTTTACGAATTTTCTCCTCTTCAAATGCAACAACAGTACAATATGAAACTTAGATTCTAAAATAACACACAACACTAAAATAATAATGACGAATACTGTAATAATTTAACTCCACAGTCTTTTGTAATCTGAATAGCCACGCATAAGGAACTCCGCCCACATAAGTTAAACGAAAGGGCGCTTACCGACAAAACCTCCGCAATCTGATCGCAAGTGAAAAATATTAAATTCACAATTATGATAGAAGGAAAAAATTAACAAAAATAGGTTGAACCGTTTCCTAGAATGCAAGTTGTGGATTAACGAGCCGTAAATAAACTTCTGACAATGGGAAAGACGTTTTCTTAACAAATAATGATACCTGCAAACAAAAACTCCTCATGCGCCTTCTTGAAGGTTAAGAATCATCAACCACTATTAAGAATAAATTTTTTTTTTATTTAAAGTTTTTGCGCTATTTATTAAAAATGTTTTAAAAACAAACGTTTTTATGTAAATCCAACGCTTTTAATCATGAATAACTCAAAAACCATTTGTTTTACAAAAAAACAAAAGAAGCAAAAAAATGTTTATAAAACACGTCAAATGGGGTTGCCTGAAAGAATTGAAAGAAAATGCCGTCAAAGACCGGACTAAAGTGTGGTTCACTTTTTAAAGTGTGACAGCAAAGTGATTGAAAAACTTATGACACTTTAAAGAACTTAGAGATAAGGATCCCAGTAACCATTAGGCCCATGGTATGACTTTATAAATAAATGCTAGGATTGTGTTACTCTTCTATACATATTTTACACATACATACCTTACAAAAGTCATACATCCTTTTTTCAAAATTTATTGCTGCATTCCAAATATTTACTCCTTCTTTCACATGCAGTGCAGGAAGCAAAAGAGCATCCTCATAAATTTTCCTTAACCAATTTTTATTCCTCATCTCATCATTTAGACAAAGAGAGGCATAATTAATGTAAGAAACCCAAACAGGAACAGCTGCAAATACAAAACTAGTAATACAAAAACCAACAAAATCTATGATTATTCTTCTCTGATTAAAAATATAATATATAATGCTACGCACTCATGCACGCGCCTGCACACACACACATACCACATATTCATACTCACACTCACATACTCACACTTGCACAAACACACATACACACACACTTACACTCTGATTGCTGGCATCAGAGAGGAAAATTGTAAAAGGAAAACCATTAAGTTTTTAGCTTAGTTTTGCATTACAAAATATAGGAAACCAATAATAATCAGCTCTAAAGTGTTAGTTGCATTATCTAACACCTACAGTTATGAACCAGCATGACTGGCAACTGTTTACTACCCTATTTCGATACAAATCCTATTCATAAAATTGTATTCAATATCTAATGTTAGTAATTTATGCTAAGGCAGTTGAAATAGCTCGCCTTGTAAATAACTGACCTGGATACACAACTCTTACGTTTTATTGTTTTTAAAATTCTCAATCAACAATTTTATTTTGGATAAAGCTTGTGGGGTAATAATTGAGAAGGTACAGAATACACCATTTTGGTTTAAAATATTTACTGCAAAATGAGACATCCTATAAGCAAACTTTCTTAAATTGACGAAATGATATTTTGCATAGCGCCGCTTCATTTGATTGATTGAACTACTATCTGTTTATTGTAACTTGCTGTTGTTCGTCTCAGTATTGGTGTAAATGTAATTGTGTAATCGCTGATTGCTATTGACTAAATTTATCCAGTGCATGTATGTTTGAAATTGTGTTTAAAATTGTTGAACTTGCAGTGTTAATGTGAATCTAATTTTTAAATTATAACGATTATTGTTTATGTGTATAGATTTGAAAGCTTGAAAAGGGCCTCCTGAAATGTGACCAAAACGTTGCTTGTACAATATTAAAATAATAAACTCTGCATTGACCATCGTTTGAATTAAATTTATTGTTAAAATTGCATGCCGTTAGAAACTAAACCCATCTAGTAAAATATTTTCCAACATAATCTCATTCTTCTTTGTTACAGGACGAATATATAGATTTTAGTTATCACTATCAATTGATCTAAACCTCACCTTTATTGATAACTATAAATTATTGTTTCCTTGAGTTAACTCCACCTTGTTAATAAACTTCTAGCAACATACTTCAATGGTAACGTTGATACATAGTGAAACCTTATGTAGTATAAAGTCACATTTGCAAAGTGAACTCAACTTCATTGTTTTAGCATTAACCACATCCTTAAGAAGGAAGGCTAATCAACCTCCCATGTTCCAGCTGGTGTTATACAAAATCAGTGTCTTTGAAGAAAGAAATTTGATAAGTGCAATGATCTTTATTAACCTTGAACTTTTAGTAATATGTTTTCAATTTTAAATTACATACAGACCTTGGATTGGGAGTATTAATTATCTAAGATGGAATTATCTATCTCTGGAATTATTATTACTTCAAATTTGTTTGAATTCCATACTTTGCCAGTTTTCTCAAATCTTAACGTTTACTAAATATTCTCATCATTATAATTTTTACTAATGATATATTACAGTATATAAATATTTGTGTACATTCTATACAAAAATATTACATATAAATTAACTTTACTGTAAAGTGACTCTTCACAAAAGTCACTTTAGGCATACTATACTGATCTATCTGTGGGCATCACCAATAGCTTTCAGCTGCTAAGTACTAAAAACAAAAATAATCTGAGACACAAAAAAGATACCATGTCGCAGAAAATTGCCCCTGGAATTATTTTTTCTTGCTGTCCCAGGGATTGACTCAAGAAAAGATATGAGTAATAATTAGAAATGTTTAATGACTTGAGTGTTTTTTTACACAGAAGGTATCTATGAATTCAGCATATCTCCGATAAGAGACATTAGCAAATAGTATGTTCAAAAATACTAAGTTTATAAAAATCAGAGAAATTATAAGTTTATATTTTGATACCTTGAGCTATATGCCTGCAGCCTCTGTTGTTCTATACCTGTTGCCTAACTATCAAATTCGATTAATATTAAATACTTAATTAATTTCAGAAACTATACTTCATCTTAGCTGAATACTAAAACATTTTTAACAAAATTTCTAATTCAATGGCAAAATTTCTAGCAAATTACATGTTTAATCCACCAATTAAAATGTCACACTCATTTTCATTCTTCGATGATAAATACTCCTACTACTACTACTACTACTAAGAAAATAAAAAAATAAATCCTCAAAATAAAATTAAATTAAACTTACATAGGTAGTCTTTAACTGCAGTAGAAAACAACAGCAAAGCTTCATTTTCAGAGTCTTCTTTCTCTGTTACTATGTTAATCCAATCTAGCCAGAATTCTAGACAAATATAGTGATTGTTATAATATACATTATTGTTTATATAGGAATAGGTACTTTTAAATTGTTAAATCTCAATGTACATGCAATTATCAAAGTATAGAAATCCTAGTGAAAGTTACTATTTGAAGTTTTAAACCATGGTTAATGTCATTATGATTTACAGCTTTAGTATTAGGTTTATTCTAGAATCTAAAAACAAAACTAGACAATATATAGTTTATAGCTAGACAATATAGTCTAGAGCCAAATAATGTATAGTTTAAAGCAAGACAGTATAAATAGCTTTATCATTTGATTCCTTCTAAAAGCAAAAGCTAAAATTAAAAGAATTAAAAATGGTTCCATCTAGTAATCCTGAACATTCTCGGAACAGATCAAAGGGTTACTTACGAGTAAGTGGTTACAAAACTGAAATACAGCAGAAAATTATTTTACTAAAAACATTTCAAACTGAAATTTCCTCTCCAAAGAAACCTTTGATTTGGAAAAAGACAGGGTACATGCCATCATATGAACCTCTTCTCTGACATATTTTCAAAGATTCCAATTCATAAGATCTTCCTAGATATTTTAGGCAACTATTGACCAGATCCTTTTCTTGAATGCACAGTACAGTATTCAGTCTTTAGATGCTCAACAAAATATTTTTTTAAATTATTTAACAAAGAATGAAATCTTACTTTATGAATCATCCAACTTTGAAAATAAGCAGCATTGATGGTGATTGTGTCAGTGCTGCTGGATAGTATTAAATACACTGCAATAATGTGAGACTGGCTGCTATACTAAAAACTATTCTACTGATAACAAACAAATGTTAACATTACGTATGTGAACATGTAAATTTTATAATTTGATTGTTAAACCATAACATTACACAAATTTTGTTACAAACCGAAGAGTGTTATTCCTAATTTCCCTTATGTTGTGTTACCCTAATCAGAATCATATCTCTAATCAAAAACACCCATAATATGAAAAGAAATACATTCTAATAAAAACATTATTCAAGATATTTATATTATGGCATAGTTTAAGATAGTGTTGTGGCTTTAAATAGGTTAAATGACAATAACAGTAATACCTGATAAAAGTGGAAATGCCTTACTAAATTCTTCATAAGCCTCAATTAGTTGAGAAACATCTTCTATCTCCTTGAGAATAGTTATTTTCTCTACATGTAACTCATAACTTGGATACAACTTCATCTAAAACATTTTATCATAATTTTAGTTGTATTTTACTATGTGGAAAATAAGTTTAACCAATATTATGTTGTAGAACTTACAATAAAAAACTATCTAGTTAGAGTTCTATACTAGCTCTCATTGTCAGCATTATAAAAACCTGTAATTACATTGATTGAAAATGTTACTAATTATTGTATTAGGTGTTAAGTACCCACTAAACATAACTTGTTTTTGATAATGCTGAAACGAAAAATTAGAACACTGTATAGATTATATTATACTTTTGTTTATTAAATATTTTTAATGTACTAAAACACACATCCATATACATAATAGTTAGATCTTAAAGCTTATTTGAGATTTTTTGGACTTAATAGGAGACTGGTAGAGTCATTTCGGACATAGTCTGGTCTGTAATATTCATGTAACACTAAAATTATAATATTTTGGACACACTATATCCTTTGTCAATTACAGAGAGAAACTAAAATAAATCACATATGTGTATAGAAGTATAAATATTTAAATGTCATGAAAAGAATGACTTATAGATTAAAAAGGTATATGTCTCATATATTCTGTTGAGAACAGCGATGAGATTAAGGAACAACTGGCTTTGAATCTCTTTGCACTAGGCTAAGCACTTGACCTAGTTAGCTCATCTTTTCCTTAAGTGTTAGTTAGTCGCCCTAGTGAAAATGCGTTGGGCAAAGCTTTAACTAGTTTCCTTATGTCTTTCATAACTAAATTCGCCGCATTTAACCGCCGAAATTCGCATATAAGTATTCTCAGTAACGTTAATTGTTCGCATATAAGTAACGTGAGTGCGTAGTAAAAGTTTTAACCGCGAATTGACTATGAAACATTGTGTTTAGTAAAGTGTGCTTTGTGTTAGTGAAACAAAGCAACGTGGTGCAACCGCGCACGTTTAGTACTCTTAGTGCAATAATAAGAACGATTATTATTAGAAAGTTCTCCGCTCTTATATGTTATAAGAAAGCTAAGTGTTTAGTGACTATGTAATCCAGGACATTAAAGAACTTATACTATAAAGTGAATCTAGTTTATGTGAGTGCACTCCGTCATGACTTTGAGTATAGAATCCTGCTCTAATTTGATATCAAAGTCTTACAGGTACATTCAGTGATCCTAACTAAGGGAAGGACTCCTACGCCACCAGTTCTAGGTAAGCTGTAGTGCTTAAAACTTATTCATTTTTAAAGACTTAGTTATTGCGTCATAGTGTTCAAGATTTGTATGATTTTTAACCATTCTATTTACGTCTTAACGTATGGTCCTCCGGTATAGAGTAATCAGTGCTAATGATAATTTAATTAAAAGAACATTTCAATTAGGTTGCAAAACCAACATATTCTTTGTTTAAATATATAGTTATTTAAAATAAAAACTTAGATATTTATTTAAACACATAGAAAACACCAAGATACTCAAAACACACTTATCCACAACACCTCAAACTACTCTATCCGACACAAACACGATGCCTCCAGATCCATGCTACATAGACTTAAAGAAGTTCCAATGACCGCAGAAAACATAAACAAAGAACTAGACACCATTAAATATTTAACATACACAAGTGAATATGACACAATATACAAAAAAACACTACAATTAACAATACCTTACATGTGTGAGAAAACACATATATCACAATACCATACATAAACAGAATATCAAATAAAATAGCCCATAAATTTCAAAAACAGGATACAAAATAGCATACTAAACTAATAACAATTTACGATACAAAATACAACATGACACCAACTACAAAGATAAACTACAAGCACCAGGCGTATAGAAATTAAACTGCAACAAATTCTACATTGGGCAAACAGGTCACAGCTTTAAACAGAGTCGAGGAACACAAACATAACACCAACTCAACATTTTACAATCACATAAAAGAAACATGAGGACACAAGTACACATACATTTACCATAACCTAGAAATCTTACACATCAACAAAAAAGGACCACATCTCAACACTCTAGAACAATATGAAATTGACAAACACATAAAAACTTCAAGGAAAACATACTAAACGAACAAACCCAATAGAAATCACATATACTCTTTGATACTATCGAAAACCTGCCTTTAAAACCGTCACCGCTTGATCTAACAACTCCAAGCAGAAGACACTGATGAAGATTGCCACATAGTGATAGAAAGCGTTCTGTCTCAGTAAGGTTTTACAAATTTACATAAATTAGAGTTCGGATGGCCATAAACTAATGTTAGAGTGATTACTTAAGGTTCGTGTAATGTAATGGACTACAAAGTTCAGAAGTATTATTCTGTTAGAGGTGTTTTTAAGATAATTTTTACTTCTTCTCAAAAAAGTAAATTTCAAGTAACATGGTAGAAACTGAAGAGATTTCAAACCATGATGTGAAGAGATGGTATAGTAATAATCAAAAGGTGTTATGTTGTGACTAGTAAGTGTTGCTTAACTATATTCATAGTTCTAATGTCATGTCTGTGACCATTCCTTCTGATATTTAGACCATTCTTGTAGAGTGCCCTTGTACAGTGCCCCACAAAAATTTTACTTTTATTTTCACTATAAGTAATTATTGCATAACAAAGTGAATACTTTAGAATTTACTATCTGACAAGTTTTGAAACAATCGTTTCATTTACAAGCTGACCCTCTACTCTATACTTGAGAAACGATCCATAATGAAACGATTGTTTTAAAACGTGTCAGCAAGTAAGTTCTAAAGTATTTACTTAGTTATGCAATAATTACTTATAGTTTAATCACTTAATTCAAGATGATTACGAGTAAATATATTTTAGTTTCTTTTATAAACGAATCTATCCTAACCAGATACCATGCAGCTACATTTTGTACTATTATACTATTATACTATTATATATGTATATAGTAACGTAGTGTAATAAAGCACAGTTACACAGGTATAAAGACTTATTTCTTACATGATTATGTTTGTAAAGTGTTATGTTTCTAACACTATAATTCATGTAAAGTTTTATAAAATCACCTGTTCCTTGTTTAGGTAGATGTTTAAGTTCGTACAATTATAGAAATGTATACAATTACATTGATTATTATGTTATACAATTATATAGAAATTATAACCAATTCAAGTTGAATGCCATTTAGTTAGTATTACCAAATCGTTGATAACACGGAATCGCTTCCTAACTAATTGTTTTATGAAAATATTCAACCATGGGCCAAGTTAATGTTCCTGTTAGTAAATTCATTATTTTCTTATAATCAATCCGAACCATTCTAGACACTTTGTAAGTAAATTGTAAAATAGCTATATTTTGTTACAGAGTAAAGTACTGCTCTGTTTTATAAAGACATATTTACTTTATATTGTTTTGTGTTTATTAGTATGTATACATTGTTTCATTACTTTCAAACTTTAACCAACACTATTTAAGGTTTGCTACACTTGGGATGACATTTTTCTAATTTAAAATATATTTAAGTATAAAATGAATGACAAGGAAAAAACAGGTGATGCAGGTTTTTGTCAAAGATCTAATTTACTAAATTTTTTTCAGTGTGTTTACATTTTCCGTTTTGTGTGTGGATTAGGGTCTGGAATAGTGTTTGTTTTGTTCTTTTGCGAATTTTATAATTCTATATCATTTGTGTGCCAGGTAAAACGTCCTGTTGTAGTGATAATAGTGCTTTGTTAAAGTTGGTATTTTTTTTTAGTTTGTAATTTTTAGAGTCAACCGTGAATTTAATTACATGTCAAGGCATTTTACGAGTTATGACGTAGAAAAATAAAGCTAAAACATTAAATTAGTAACGTTTTACACGTGCTGTAAACGGGAGATTTCTATTTTCCAACATTTTTAATTTTTGGAGCGTGAGCAAAAATTTTCATAATTTTTTTTGTGTACCTGATAATTTTCTGGATAATTCGGTATAATTTTGTTCGCTAAAATGGATTATGTGGGAACGGGAAATAAATACCATAATTTTATTCTGTTTTGGGTGTCCTCAACTACTTTATTTTTTTATTATTACTTTTAATGAGTTTCCAGGAACATTCTTCATGAGAAAGTAAACTTTTCAATGCCATATCATTTATGTGGGGACAGCCAATTTTCAAAAAGCAAATCTAACACAGCTTTAACACTTTCAAGCCTACTCCCGAGTACAGATGGATCCATTTAGTTAACGCTATTTGGCAACACCCGTGTGTAGCTCAGATTCCCATATTTATTTCCACAGCAGAGTAATTCCCGCATATTCTCAATTTTGTTGATATCGTTCTTTATATTGGTTAGACCGAGAGCTATGAGACATTTGTTTGACAGATGTTGGTTTGGTCAGATAATGAATGTTTTATTAGTATGTATTGCTTACATTTCAATTTTGTTGTTGTTTATTCTAAATTTTATCTATCAGTCATTTCATTTAGGCCTATTTAATTTGTGGTTTGTGTATCTTTTGTTTAGGCTTCCGAGTGTTTTGCTTTAAATTTACCTTTCAATTATTTAGTATATTTAATTTTTATTGTTAGAGATAATAAGTTATAGATATAATAGCTAAAGACACTTTAAGAAGCGATTCAATATGAAGTATGCTGATTTTAGACAGTAACAGTAGAAATTAAACCAATCTTGGCCGAGGTACAATCGACATATCTTTCATTGATAAACTGAATGGCAATGTAAATGACCCGATTTTAGAGTTTTCTAAATTTTAAAAGAAATATGCCTAAATTACATTTTCTTTTAGCTTTGAAATAATATATAACATGTAATACTTATTTTAATTACAATGTAAAATATGTGTAGTAAAGTGCAGTGATGTACAGTGTTGCTATTTTATTATTTTTGTTGGACTATTTTATACACTTTACAAATGAGCATAACACCATTTATATGTAGGTAATCAATTCATATGTATATATTTCCTGAAAACTTGTTTCATTCCCTTTAAAACAGTGTATAATTTGTTGTAATTATGGTATTTATTATATGTCAGGAATTTTTTATATTTTACCTAAAAACTTTCAGGCAAACAGGAGTCTATTAAGGCGCTCATGTTAAAAACACTTGTTAATATTTATTTTTCTGGGTTAATAAATATTTGTCCACCACCTCTGCAAAGTGTATAAAATTAATCAAGAACATGTCCTTGAGTTATATCAATAAGAATTTTTTCACATGTAAAGGTAATTTTTACCAAATTAAAGTTTGCATTTGTTTCCTCCAAGCAGTATCAACAGCAGGACATACAACAGCAGTATACATATATTTAAATATACCTATCAAGTCTCCAATTAGGATAGATTTGGTTGTAATTTTATTCATTACCTAGAAGTCTGCTTCAGGTGAGTAATACCTTTTGCCAGGTGATGTCATGTGATCTCTATTTTTACCTTACACATGTATACATTTGTTTGGTTAAATGTATAAAATTATAACCAAATTTGGCAATAACAAAATAATAATTAACAATATAGCTTCAGGACATAGTTTTGATTCATTTAATATGTATTGCATAAGGTTGGACAATCTGCGTATTTACCTCCTTCTGTGCCTTGTTGATGGATATTACCATCATGTTTATAATTGCTAACAAAACACTAAACTAAAATATTGTTCCATCCCCTTCTATTCACACAAGTTCCATTACCTCCTCTTATTATCTTTTACGTTGTTTACAAATGTTATGTGCCTGCGTGAGTTCGAGCGTGCATGTGTGTAAATAAATAACAGATAGTAAAAATAGATATCCTCCTAGAAAAAACTGTATTACTTACACGATCTTTTACACTAGCTAATTTTTCCATTAGACTAGATGAAGGCAGACATTCCTTATCGCTATCACTCGTATGTACATCATCTTGTTCCATTATAATCAACCAAAAGTTTGCAAAATCTTTAATTAAAATACAATAACTACAATACAAAAACTTGCAGTATAAGCTACAACAAACATTTTTAAATGCTCAGTCCTACACAGTCTGAATCTATGAATTGGGACCACATTCATTTAAATTATAAAATAATACCCACAGATTGAATGAAATCATATACTATCTTACTTATTGCAACCGAATATCAATTCCTTTTATAATTTGTAATTTTTTGCGTGTCGCCATCAAGTTTTTTATTTTGGTAATATTGTCTGTGTACCTGAATACTTTCTGCATCATCAGGAGGTTTTTTTTCTAATACATATTAAGTATGGCGGTCTAGGGAGGGAATAATAACTTGAAACATAAGTTCCCTGGTTCTTTATTATACTTTTGCTATTACTTGTGACCAAACTTTTTGTAACTAAAGGTTGTTAAATTGTTAACTTACACTTAGAGGAAACGTTTTCGTCTTACGACTTCTTCAGCCTCCGAAAGACGAAAACGTTTCCTCCAACTTTAGTTTAAAAAAAGTCTGGTCGCAAGTAATAGCAAAAGTGTAATAAGTAAATACCAACCGGATCGTCATGAACAGCAGATTTCGATATTTCCTGATTCCTTAAATTAAAGTTATTCCTCAAAGACTTTAAGGCAGAAAACATACTGGATTAGCGAGTAAATCGGCTCTCATAGCGGCGAAAACTGATTAGCAGGATAGCTGATAGCGGTGCATATATGAGTCGTCTGGTTTTTACGGCCTGGGGCCAGCTGTAAGATTTCGATCTTTCCACACAGACCATGTTAACATGGGCCTGACCTTCATTACAGACTAAAAGTGAAAAGTTGTTATAATAACTTATACTTCATACAAACCCTTGGCGTATGTGTGTTTGTTGTATATTTTTTGTTTTCGCTGCTTTTACGGTTTTTTATGATGGCGCATATACTAGCCGGTCGGTCAATAGCACGAAAATCTTATAATGTTACGTATTAGGGACTACAGTGTAGCCCCTAATATCCGAAACCTAATATGATTTTGATGAAAACAAATTTTTAAAAGTATGTAAAATTTAATAAATTATATAAAGTATATAGGCTATTAATTTTTGCTACTTACATAAAACAAGGCTTAGATGTGTAATTATTAGAAATAACACTATATACACGTAAAAACAGAAATGTCATACAAAGGGTTATATCAACAAACTCCCAACTAACTCGTCTTGACTGATCATGCTAGACAGATTGCTTATATGGGCTATATATCTTATTGAAAAGATGCTGACATTATAAACAATATTTTATTAGAGACAAAATATGTTTACTTTTGTGTTCCATATACAGTAGGCCACAGAATATCTCCAAACACACTCATCACTTGTGACAGGTTTACATCTTGTGTTGATAAATGCCATTTAGAGAAGATTCTTTGTGATTCTAATGGAATATAATGGTCCACAAAGGAATAAACAATGTGTCAGGAGTATTTTGACGTCATTGACCTTGATAACCGAGAGACCAAATGTCCCACATTAATGTCAGAGATGTCTATCCAATATGAATATATCAAACCGTCAAAATAAACCACTGATTTGTCAGATGAATAAAAGTAACACGCAAACAGTGTCACAAATATGAGCCGTCAAGCTATGAGGATTCAAGTTTTTTTATAGTATACTACCGCACAATAACAAAATGTTGCTGAGAACGAAAACACAAGGATTGGTTTATAGTTTCGTTTATGCATCATATACAATGACAAAAACGTATGTTGCTAGGAAGAGTACCACCACAGTTACGAACACATCAAGAGAAGATAATGAACTTTCAACTGTACAAAACTACTTCAATCCTAATTCAAATTCATGAATATATTATATACATAAAATGAGGAAAGTATACTTGGATATTGAAATAGTTTTTGAATTGTGATTCATTCTAAGTAATATTATCAGAGTAATAGTTTATAACATTTTTTGTACTTCTTGACTAGTGTGATAAATGCATTGCGAAATTGATGTATTTTGTCGAAGTTGATGCTGGTTAAAAATGTATTTTATTATTACAACAAATACTTTTATAATTTCTAAAAACATAAACTGCTAGATCATACCTTAAGGTAACCTACAAGACGTTCGGTAGTACCGATTGGGTTGACATTGAAATTTGTCTTTTTTCATTAGCTTTGTTGAATATGGTCCAAAATGTAATACAAAATTATGATTTTCATTCAAAATTATGATTGAAACCGGTCTGGATGTTCGTGTAGTTCCTTAAATAAATTATGGAAATTATCTTGATCATGATGGCTTTTATTTTGTATGAAGACAATGAAGACTACTTTTTCTAGTTTATTTTTCCATATACCACAATTTTAAAGATGAATTCTCTTGTAGTAATAATTCCACAGCATGCTCGACGGTGAGCTTTCTCAATCTTTAATTCTTTCTTTTAATAATAATTTTGTTTCATACTATTCCAAATTTAATAAATCAATTAATTCAAAAATAAATATGAAATTTAATGTGGGCACAGCCAGCCATTGAAAGTTAGCTCGCATAAATATCAAGTAAGATTCTTGTTTAAGTACATAAGTGAAAGTGATATATATGAAGTAAATTCATTGCACTTAATGGTGGTTAAAATTACTTACAATAGTAATATATTAACTTCATAAAGTCAGTGCAACGGAAAAACAATGGATAACGTAAAATATGAAGAATATATATATGATAAATAGTTACTATTTGGAGTACATCCGTTCATTCTGCAGTGCATAAATTCGCAGTTCCGACGTTTCGCCAGAATCTCATCTAGAATTGACGAGGTGAACTGTTCTTCAACTGTTGTTGGGTTCACTCCATCAATGCTAGATGAGATTCTGGTGAAACGTCGGAAGTGCGTATTTATGCACTATAGAATGAACGGATGTACTCCAGATAGTAACTATTTATCAAATTTTTCCATCCGTGAAGGAATACGTATCAGCATATATATATATATATATATATATATATATATATATATATATATATATATATATACTACTACATAGACATAACATCTAACCTACAAATTCTTCATAAACAACGCAGAAATAACCAACGCTACACAACCAAACAATACGAAATATACAGGCACTTCAAACTACACCCTACACACATACCCAACATACAATTACATTACAACTCACGCGCACTTTTTGACATCATAACTCCTAATACACACAAAAAATAACACCCACACCACCAAAACATCCCACCCCCACCCTAACCTACGTAAACCTTGAGATCAGTTACAGTCTGAGTTGACAAGGGGACACATCTCCCGAAACGGCCGTCCTCAACAAGCAAAGTAAGTGCTACTATAAACAAGTTTAAAACATTTAAAGGTGTTTAGTGATAAAATTTCAGTTGAATGGTTGGATCTCCTAATAAGGACTTCATAGATAACTGTGAGAAATTGGGGATTTAAAGCATAAAATATGAGATGTGCAATGGATTATATATTGGCTTAGCCTGTAAGAGTATTAAGACAAGAAGCAGGGAATACTTTGCTCATTTTAAAAACAAAAAGCCCGAATACTCAGCGATGGCAAGCATTGTCTAGACCGGGGGTTCTCAACCTTTTAGGCTCTGAGCCCCCTTCACACTTTGGTGTGAGGTCACGCCTCCCTTCACGGATTAAGTTAATTTAGACTTATATATGATAAATTTACTTACATTATGTTTAAGTAATAACCAGAAAAATGTTCACTACTTTTGTAGTGCTAGTGTGAGGGCTGGCACTGTTTCTCGTTAACTATTTTTTGTATGTTTGGATGAAATTTTGACAAAGAACACCGCAGGTCACTTTCCACATCTAGTCTGGCTCGATATTTAGATTTTATATTAGCCAGGGCTGAAAACCCTGTCTCGCATAGATAAGTTGATGAAAATTGTACAAGCAACTTGACTGCCTCCATTGCTACTTCTGGGTAAACAGGAAGATATAGTAGCCAGAAATCTTCGAGATCCATGTTTGGGAAATCCTATTTAGCTTTGGAATCACATTGCAAGTCAATTGTTTGTTCTTGAATGTGATCAGGAGGTATATCAATGTTGATTTGAAAGGGGTCTCTTGTCAACTTGAATTCCCAGTTTTCCGAGCTTATATCTGGGAAATAGGCTCCAATTTTGTTCTTCAGAGACAACAAATGCTCAGATATTAGGTCCTTTATTTCATTTACTAGGTCTTTTGGAAGACTTTGAGTATCATCGACGAGATTTTGGAAAGGAAGAAAAGTTTGTTGAGTAAAGAAATAGAGCTTTATAGCTCTATTAAGCTATAAAGAAATTTTAATGATTGTGTGTTTGTGTCCAACATCAAATTCAATTTTTTAAAAAATTTGTTGACGCCTCCCCTGGAGTTCTTCTACGCCCCCCCAGGGGGGCGCGCCCCCCAGGTTGAGAACCGCTGGTCTAGACAACCAGCATTTCTTAAAGTTTGACCATCCTAAGTTGTTGAAACAAGTTAAGAGGTACTACACTCTTGATGCTTGGGAGACCTGGTTTATTAACAAATTTCACGATTTCTCAGTCAACAATGCTTTGGTGCCGGTCCAGGGTCCCCCTTTTCTTTTCCAATTTGTGTTGTTTTGCAAAGCGTTTGATTAATTAGTGTGCTTTCTGTTTCACACGTAATAAGTGTAAAATTAGTTGCTAACACTACCTAGTTAGAATGTTTTTAATAATGTGAACTTTTAATAATAGTTTTTAATCTTTGACTTTCTGTTTTTTTAGTTTACGTTTTGTAATAAACCTATTTTATAAGTGAATAGTTTTATAGCGCATATTTATATAAAATATTTTAAAAACTGCTTTAGTCTTGATTAAAGTTTGTATATCGATTGCAAGATAAAATAATGTAAAATAGATAACTCTCCTGAATAAGGAATTTTGTGTTCTGTAGGTTAGAATATTTTTATTGCTTTACTTTTAAATGTTTTATCTTGTTTGTTTTGTAGTTGTACGATAGCTTGATAAAATATGTTAGTAGTAGCCAAGCACTGACAAAGGCAACATTGTCGTCGAAACTAGGGTATTTGTTTTAATAAACTAGTGTGTTTGTTTTATAAAATTAGTGCGTTTGTTTCAATGAGATTTAGTGAGATCTAGTGTGTGTGTGGTGAACTTTAGAGTTGACGGTTTTAATTTTTACAGTTGTGAATTGTTCTCACTACCTAAGCTCTAATTAACTTAATATTTCAACCATTATGTATTTGCCACAATTCCAAAGTACAGTGTTATACAGTATAATATACTCGTTTTAGATATGACATCAAAGTTGGCATCAACTTTCAGAAAAAGAATTGCTAGAGTTGCATAAACAAGTTTGTAGATTTCCTACTCGTCATGTTGAATTGAAAGGTTTGTATGAATTTGCTAAGTCAATAAAGGTTATAGATATAAATAGTAATAATAAATTGTTTCAGTAAATATCCAATAGCAATTAAAATGAGTTTAAAAACGCTATAGGAATGGAAAATTCATTACAGCCGATTTTAAATAGGAAACATTTGCAAACTGATAGAGGAAGAGAATTTTTTAATTTGAGGATGAAATATTTCCACAAAAAATGTTATATTAAGATACATAACATGTATTAATCTATATTTACGAGAAGATATAAATTTATGGTTTACCAATCTTATTTTTAGTAAAATGAGAGCCATGAAAGGGTGAAAAATGTTTACGGTATGCGCATTTGTAATACATTTGGAGATTGTCTGATTGATGGTGCTGTTGTATCAATAAACTGTTGAGAAATACAAACTTCTACTAACAGAAATCTATGATCAGTTGCTAAAAGGTAAATAGAAGTCTAGGTCTCTGTCTAATTCAATTGCGTTCCAAATCCTTTGTTTACAAAAAAATTGCAAACAAGGTGGAAAGGAATTTTCATTACAGTAGAACCTCGATAATTCGAACTAAGTAGGACTGGAGCCGATCTGGATTAACCAGAGAATGTCTAAAACAATTAAATAAAACATATACTTACAGAAAGTCATTTTTATGTAGTACAAATGGTTTTGGACACACACACACACACACACACACACACATATATATATATATATATATATATATATATATATTCTTGATATTTTACGTTATCCATTGTTTTTCCGTTGCACTGACTTTATGAAGTTAATATATTACTATTGTAAGTAATTTTATAAAATCATTGCACTTAATGGTGCATAAAATTACTTACAGTAGTAATATATTAACTTCCTATATATATATATATATATATATATATATATATATATATATATATATATATATATATATATATATATATATATTTACCTTAGTAAGAGTCCACTCTGTAGTCTTGAAATAGAAACACATAAAAGCACTTCCAATGATATATTTCAACCACACAGTGGTCTTTGTGTGGTTGAAATATATCATTGGTTAAGTGCTTTTATGTGTTTCTATTTCAAGACTACAGAGTGGACTCTTACCAAGGTAAGTCTGTCAGTCTCCTAGTCCAAAAAATCTAAATAAATACCAACCAAAACTACATTAAAATATATATATATATATATATATATATATATATATATATATATATATATATATATATATATTTATTAATCACTTAAACAATGGTTTATGACTATCCGAACTTTGAATTTAGTAAATTTGTTAAAACTTACTGAGACAGAACGTTTTCGATCGCTATGTGCCGATCTTCATCAGTGTCTTCTGCTTGGAGATGTTGGGTCAAGCAGTGACGGTTTTAAAGGTAGGTTTTCGATAGTATCAAAGAGTATGTGTGATTTGTATTGTGTTTGTTCGTTTAATATGTTTGTACTTTGTGTGTCTGTAAATTTCATATTGTTCTAGTGTGTTGAGATGTGGTCTTTTTTTGTTGATGTGTAGGATTTCTAGGTTTTGGTAAATGTCTGTGTATTTGTGTCCTGTATCTTTTATGTGGTTGTAAAATGTTGAGTTGGTGTTCTGTTTGTGTTCTTCAACTCTTTGTTTAAAGCTGCGACCTGTTTGTCCAATGTAGAACTTGTTACATTCGTCGCAGTTCAGTTTGTATACGCCTGGTGCTTGTAGTTTATCCTTGTTGGTGTTGTGTTGTATTTTGTATTGTAGCTTGTTATTAGTTTTGTATGCTATTTTGTATCCTGTTTTTGAAATTTGCGAGCTATTTTGTTTGTTGTTTTGTTTATGAATGGTAATGTGATGTATTTCTTTTCCCTGTCTGTAGTGTTAATTTTAGTGTTGTATTTTGTGCCATAGTTTGTCTATTATTGCGGTGTTGTATCCATTTGTGTATGCTAAATATTTAATTGTGTCTAGTTCTTTGTTTATGTTTTCTGTGGTCATTGGGAGTTCTTTAAGTCTATGGAGCATGGATCTGAAGGCTGCGTGTTTGTATTGGATAGGGTGGTTTGAGGTGTTGTGGATAAGTGTGTCTGTTGTTATGGGTTTCCTGTAAATGTTGAAGCTGTGTTTTTGTGTGTGGCTTTTTGTTATGGTTAGGTCGAGGAAGTTTAGGGATCGGTTGGTTTCAATTTCTGAAGTGAAGTGGAGTTTCAGGTGTATTTTATTACATTATTATGTATTATAGCATATTACATATTACTACATTATTAATATGTACATCTTGTACATATATATATATGTATAATATATGTAATATATATGTATAATATATATGTATAATATATATGTATATATATATATATTGGAATTTGTTCCAACGATATAGCATTGGAAGACTTTAATAGAAAGACCTTACTAGCTTTCCAAAAAAGAGGATACCCTAAACAACTTGTTGAGAATCAAATCCGCTTGGCTCAGTCATCTGATGTACCCAGACCACCTATGGAGGACAAACTGTCTTTAGTTACAGATTACCATCCAGGCCTAACGAAGCTGAACAAAATATTAAAGGATGGCTTCAAGATTCTTCAAGCTTCCGCCCACACCAAAGATCTTTTCTCAAATCCACCACATATTTGGTTCAGACAACCGTTCAATTTAAAAAGTATTTTAGTACATCCAAAATTACCAGATCCAAGTACTGAAAAACCGCCCAAACTTCCTCACGGCTCCTTTCCGTGCAATAGACCAAGATGCAAGACATGTCCAATACACATCCCAACAAATAGTTTCCATAGCCTAGCAACCAATGTGGACTTCAAGATTCAGGGTCATCATACTTGTACATCCAGTAATGTAATATACCAGTTACAATGTAAATTTTGCCCGGCACAGTACATAGGCCTTACCACGGATAGTCTGAGCATCAGAATGAATGGCCACAGACATGACGTTGGAACCATGAACATAGACAGGCCAACCGCTCAACACGCTGCTAGTCACAACATCGTCTCTTTCAATGATTGCTATACCACCAAAATAATTAAAGCCCTCCCCCCGGATTGCAACTCTTCAGAATTAAGAAGATGGGAGTTATCATACCAATGGTATACCAAATCTAGAGAGCCTCCTAACCTCAACATCAGATAAAACTCCTTTTAACTTCCCCCTAACTTCTACCATTTTTAACAGCTCCATTACCTTCCTTCTGACAGACTTTTAATATCTAGTTTCAAGTAACCAATCTTTACACGATTCACATTTAACAATTTCTACACATATCACATATAGCTCTATATCTTAAACTATAAATCTGTGAATCTGTGACATTTGGATGTTTATACACATCTGTGGTTCACTTCAATCTTTTGTTTTGTTTTCTCTTTCTTGACTGAAGAAGATCATGTTGATCGAAATATTTCAAATAAAAGTGTATTAAGTGTTTTATATGTGCTTATTTCCAAGAGATTGCAGTTTTGGACTATTGCCTTTAGGTAAGTCTGTCAGTCTCCTATCAAGTCCAAAAAATTCCTATATATATATATATATATATATATATATATATATATATATATATATATATATATATATATATATATATATACATATATATATATATATATATATATATATATATATATATATATATATATAGATTTTTTGGACTAGGAGACTGACAGACTTACCTTGGTAAGAGTCCACACTGTAGTCTTGAAATAGAAACACATAAAAGCACTTAAACAGCCAAACAACAAAAATGGTCTTCAAAATACAGGGTCATCATAATTGTACATCGAAAAATGTCATATACCAGCTACAATGTAAACTTTGCTCAGCACAGTACATAGGCCTGACCACGGATGGTCTGAATATCAGAATGAATGGCCACAGACATGATGTTAAAATTATGAATATGGATAGACCAACAGCTCAACATGCTGCGAGTCACAACATCACAACTTTTGATGACTGCTATACCACAAAAATAATTAAATCACTCCCCCCTGATTGCAATCCCTCAGAACTGAGAAGGTGGGAACTATCATACCAGTGGTATACCAAGTCCAGAGAATCCCCTAACCTCAACATCAGATAAATCCATTCATTTTTTTTCCCCCCCTAATAGCCTTATCTCTTTTCCCCTGACAGACTTATATAAACTATAATCACTCATATGCTCATGGAAACAATATATATATATATATATATATATATATCTTTAATCTGTGCACCTGTGTCACCTGAGTAGAAACTCTACACAATCTGTGATTACAACTTATATTTATTTTATTTCATTCTATCATATTTCTTTTTGTGTTTTCTCTTCGATTGACAAAGACCACTGTGTGGTTGAAATATATCATAGTTTCAGTGCTTTTATGTGTTTCTATTTCAAGACTACAGTGTGGACTCTTACCAAGGTAAGTCTGTCAGTCTCCTAGTCCAAAAAATCTAAATAATCTTTACCAACCAAAACTAACCTAAATATATATATATATATATATATATATATATATATATATATATATATATATATATATATACATTACTTACTTTAGTTTATCCAATGCCAGATCTTGGCATTTCTGCCTTTCTCCTCTTAGCCTCTCAGTACCGACAATGCTGCCTTCGATCTTCCACATCTTGCAATGCTGTGCAATTCCGAAGATGTGAAGCGTCTATCTTTTGACAGTAACACAGAGAGCAAATATCTGAGGCTGCTAATCCTATTTTATGTAAGAGGGCTTGTAGATAGTCATGGCCTGTAGACATTCTGAATCTGGCAACAGCTTCCACTCTAGGTAGGCTATATGGTATTAGCACTGTGTGCACCAGGCCCCTCTATATCTTTCCAGTGCTCATTTTATTTGGGCTTTTCCTTGTTTTTTCATTGGTTGTAGATTCAATCAGGCTTCTTGCTGTCAATAAGAGGTATAGGATTGTCAGGCTGTAGCAAGGAGTTACCTTTCTTCGCTAGATGGTCTGCTCGTTCATGTCCTTCAATGCTGACATGGCAAAATGTGCCATCCTTCTTCAATCATCCCTGCCAGGGCCTTTCGTCCATTCATTGTTTGCACACAGTCGGTGGAGGTATTACTAGTTAGTGCAATTATAACAGCCTGTGAAACCACAAAGAACACAACTCTTGACGTCTTTCCGGAGATCTAACAAAGTTTTTCGGCAGCTTGTACTATAGCCGCAATCTCACCATCAAAGTTGTTGGCATTAATTCCAACTGGGCTGCAGCCTTCAAAGTGATCGCTGTAAAAGCCACCACCAGAGGCATGCTTTACCGCTGACCCATCGGTGTATACATGGATCCAGTTATCTTTACTGTATGGATCCGGAATTATTTCCAAAGCAGCGGCCTTTAGGATCTAGGGATCATTAATAAATAGCCTTGGAGTCTAAGTGATTTAGAAGCGACAGTTTTTTCTCTGGTAATGAAGGTAAAACCGTATGGCAGGTTGGGAATTTAGATGCTTGCCCCAGTTTCAGGTTGTATTTAATTCCAAGTTGCTCTGCGTAAATGAGTGGTGAATTTGTGTCTTGAGTCACGACGTCGCAGGTTTATATTTCTCCCAGTGTCTGTAGTCGATTCTCTTTGCCCTCTCCCAGAACTTGAGTACTGATTTCTCCCTGCGGCCTTGTAGTGATATAAATATAAATATATATATGAAGTTATTATTATTAATTGTAAATAATTTTTCCCACCACTAAGTGCAATCAGTTTACCTTATGTGATGAGGCACCTTTCGGTCACTTGACCATTGTCGAATCACTGAACTAATTTTCTCTATTTTTCTGGTAAGGATGTTCGGTTCGTGATGTTGGTATTTGTTGACATTATACATATTTCTTCAAATACAGTTTTTAAAACTAGATGACACCTAATGTTAATAGAGTTTTTTCAAATATTAATTAAATTTAATGAATTAATTTTTGTTTTATATTAGCGGAAACTTTTCACAAAATTATGCAATATAGTTACTTCCTCATATTTTGCTTAAAATAAGTGATAACATATAATTTCATAAAACAAAGCTTGATGTTATAGCTTGATCAATAGAAACTGATTTATATTATAGCTTGCAGTTTTTGTGTTGTACATCTTGACATTTTTGTATAAATTACACTTTTTTGCATTAACTTGGCAAAAAAACCACTACTTACTGATCTATTCTGCAGACGCGTTTCGCGCTAGGTCAGCGCATTATTCAATGCTGTGAATCACTGACAAGACTGTTGCTCAGGTGTGTTGTGTTAATGTGACTCTGTGTGTGTTATTGTTCATAGAGTAGTTGTTAATTTTGTGCTCAAATTTGACACAACTACTCTGTGAACAATAACACACCACAGAACAAATACACTATAGATTCACACCAACACAACACACCTAAGCAACAGTTTTGTCAGTGATTCACAGCATTGAACAATGCGCTGACCTAGTGCAAAGCGCATCTGCTGAATAAATCAGTAGGTAGTGGTTTTTTTGCCAAGTTAACACATCAAAAATTGTAATTTATGTTATAGGTTATGTAGCAGAACAGCTGTTTTAAGGCATAGGTTATGTTAATTTATTTATATTAATTGTAATTATATATAAATATGTAACTATTTATTAGGAATATACTGTGGTTGAATTTAATAATAAATACACAAAAACCTCTTAACCACAAACTTTCTTTAATTTACCCTGATGTACATTTCAGTTACAAAGTAACCATCCTCAGAGGGATAACATACAAAGACTGATTAACGCTAGAAAAATACCTTATTTATAATCTACAGAACTAGTCACTCCCACTCCGACCGCCGCGGCCCCACCTGTTAAACAAGGCGTAGCCACTCCCATTGTTTTTAATTAACTTAGAATTTTGATCAACGGTAGTACAACCTTTATAACCAACTGACACCTTTTTGGTTAAATCACTAAATTTACTATCTAATGTCCTAACCTTGTTCTCAAGTTTATGTTCATTTACAATATAAACTTTTTTGCCAAATTCATCCCAATCATTATAATTTTCTTTTCCTAATTTCAAATGTAAATCATATAACTCCATTTCTCTATTACTTAATTTGCCATACAAAAATTTAATCTCCAAATCTAACCATTTCTTTTTGGCAAATAATAAAACTTTATCAGTTCTAGAATTCTTCAATTTAATATTAATTCCGGAAATAAATTTCGGAAACACACTAAACTTTCTACATTTTTTAAGAAATTTAATGTCTTCTAACAAAAACTTGACTCTCAAATTCAACTTTTGGAATCTATTATATTCCTGAGACCGAGAAGTCATACGGTTACTATTTATTAGGAATATACTGTGGTTGAATTAAATAAATACACAAAAACCTCTTAATCACAAACTTTCTTTAATTTACCCTAATGTACATTTCAGTTACAGAGTAACCATCCTCAGAGGGATAACATACAAAGACTGATTAACGCTAGAAAAATACCTTATTTATAATCTACAGAACTAGTCACTCCCACTCCGACCGCCGCGGCCCTACCTGTTCAACAAGGCGTAGCCACGCCCATCGAGTGAAAGCAAGATATCTAACTTCAACTTACTAAAATATAAATTAAAAATACAATAAAAACATAATTAAAATTGTTTTTTGAAATTATAACCAACACAAAATTTAATATAAAAATCATAATCCTATTTAACAAATGAATATAAAATTGAATTAGGAATAGGACCTCTATCAGAATTTAATAAATTCACAGGTTTATGTTTACTAATTTTTAAACTTTCAAAACTATTTAATAACTTATTAGTTCTAACATTCTTAATTAACTTGACATTATTAACATCTAGATTGTGATTGGTCTCTAAAATATGGGCAGCAATACTAGACTTATCAGATCTTTGGTATTTAATATCCCTAATATGTTCCTTAAATCTAGTTATTACTTTTCGTCTTGTCTGCCCAATATACATTTTATCACAATCCTTACAATTAACTTGGTAAATCCCTGATTTATCAAGTGTTTCTACTTTATCTTTTGCATTACCTAATAAATTTTTAAGGTTATTATGATTTTTATACGCAATTTTCAATTTAACATTCTTAAAAATTCCCTCCAGCCCTTTGGTAAAAACTTTGACAAAAGGTAAACTAATAAAACGGCTTTCTTCTTTAGTTTCCAAAGGTACAGTTGTTAATTTCTTCCGAAAAATCCTAATCTTTTGCTTCCTAAGGATATTATCAATAATTTTACGTTCATAACCATTAAATTCAGCTGTACTTTTAATATGTTCTAATTCAATATCAAAGCGTCTTTTTCTCAAAGGAATATTAATCAACCTATTAACTAAAGAATTGAAAGCTGCAAATTTGTGTTGGTTACAATGGTTAGATTCGTTTGGAATAAATTTATCATTGGATGTTGGCTTTCTATAAATATCAAAAACTATTTTATCTCTATTTCTAATACAATAAACATCAAGAAACGGTAAACGTTTATCTCTTTCAATTTCATAAGTAAATATAATATTATGATGTTGATCATTGATGATCCTTAGAAATGGATCTATTTGAAATTCTTTAATATTAAATATAGCGAAAATATTATCAACGTATCTTATCCAGACACGAGGAAAATATTTAAGTTTCTTTTTCAATCGTAATTCAAAATGACTCATAAAGAGTTCTGCTAAAAAAGGTGATAGGCTGTTTCCCATTGTTGTACCATCTTTTTGTTTATAAAAATTATTATAAAATTGAAAATAATTATTATTCATACAACAATTAGTTAATTTTACATGTTGGCCAACTCTCTCAATATCGACATCATTCTCAATTAAAAACTCTTTTAACAAATTTAAAGTTTCCGTTACCGGAATACTTGGAAACAGAGAACAAACATCAAAAGAAACTAAAATTTCTTCATCTGTTAATCTAATATTCTTAACCTTCTCTACAAAATCAAGTGTATTCTTAACCGAAAATGATGCCAACTTACATTTAAAAAAACTGAATTCTTTAACTAACCATTGAGATAACATATAGGTTGGTGAATCAATTCCCGACAATTGGCCTCACGGCATATCCTACTTTATGTATTTTTGGGAGACAGTACAACCTAGGTAAAACAGGATTAGAAACATGAAATTTAAAGACATCTCTCTTTGAAATGACTAAATTACATTCCTTTATAACGTTTACTGTTTCTCTAACAAATTTATTTAACGGATTTTTTGACAATTTATCATAAGGTCCCGTTTCTAACAAATTGTTAACTCTATTAATATAATCTTCTTTTTTCAAAACAACAACAGTGTTACTCTTGTCAGCTTTGAGGTAATAACAATCTTTTCCTTTTAACTGTTTTATTAAACTTAACTCGTGGTTGAATCCAGTAGACATCTTCTTTCTTCTTAGAACGTCCAAATTTTCTTCAATCTTGATTTTACAAGCCTTCCTAACATAGTTCTTGCTAGTTTCATTTAATGAGGATATACCACTTTCAACGTGTGCCACTAATTCTTCTAAGTTATTTTTGATATAATTAGAAACGGAAAACTTTAACCATTTACCTAACACGCACAACTCCTTCTGGGAGAAAACGATATCAGTTTCGTTTTTAATTAACTTAGAATTCTGATCAACGGTAGTACAACCTTTATAACCAACTGACACCTTTTTGGTTAAATCACTAAATTTACTATCTAATGTCCTAACCTTGTTCTCAAGTTTATGTTCATTTACAATATAAACTTTTTTGCCAAATTCATCCCAATCATTATATTTTTCTTTTCCTAATTTCAAATGTAAATCATATGAAATTGAAAGAGATAAACGTTTACCGTTTCTTGATGTTTATTGTATTAGAAATAGAGATAAAATAGTTTTTGATATTTATAGAAAGCCAACATCCAATGATAGATTTATTCCAAACGAATCTAACCATAGTAACCAACACAAATTTGCAGCTTTCAATTCTCTAGTTAATAGGTTGATTAATATTTCTTTGAGAAAAAGACGTTTTGATATTGAATTAGAACATATTAAAAGTACAGCTGAATTTAATGGTTATGAACGTAAAATTATTGATAATATCCTTAGGAAGCAAACGATTAGGATTTTTCGAAAGAAATTAACAACTTTACCTTTGGAAATTAAAGAAGAAAGCCGTTTTATTAGTTTACCTTTTGACAAAGTTTTTACCAAAGGGCTGGAGGGAATTTTTAAGAATGTTAAATTGAGAATTGCGTATAAAAATCATTATAACCTTAAAAATTTATTAGGTAATGCAAAAGATAAAGTAGAAACACTTGATAAATCAGGGATTTACCAAGTTAATTGTAAGGATTGTGATAAAATGTATATTGGGCAGACAAGACAAAAAGTAATAACTAGATTTAATGAACATATTAGGGATATTAAATACCAAAGATCTGATGAGTCTAGTATTGCTGCCCATATTTTAGAGACCAATCACAATCTAGATGTTAATAATGTCAAGTTAATTAAGAATGTTAGAACTAATAAGTTATTAAATAGTTTTGAAAGTTTAAAAATTAGTAAACATAAACCTGAGAATTTATTAAATTCTGATAGAGGTCCTATTCCTAATTCAATTTTATATTCATTTGTTAAATAGGATTATGATTTTTATATTAAATTTTGTGTTGGTTATAATTTCAAAAAACAATTTTAATTATGTTTTTATTGTATTTTTAATTTATATTTTAGTAAGTTGACGTTAGATATCTTGCTTTCACTCGATGGCTACGCCTTGTTTAACAGGTGGGGCCGCGGCGGTCGGAGTGGGAGTGACTAGTTCTGTAGATTATAAATAAGGTATTTTTCTAGCGTTAATCAGTCTTTGTATGTTATCCCTCTGAGGATGGTTACTTTGTAACTGAAATGTACATTAGGGTAAATTAAAGAAAGTTTGTGATTAAGAGGTTTTTGTGTATTTATTTAATTCAACCACAGTATATTCCTAATAAATAGTAACCGTATGACTTCTCGGTCTCAGGAATATAATAGATTCCAAAAGTTGAATTTGAGAGTCAAGTTTTTGTTAGAAGACATTAAATTTCTTAAAAAATGTAGAAAGTTTAGTGTGTTTCCGAAATTTATTTCCGGAATTAATATTAAATTGAAGAATTCTAGAACTGATAAAGTTTTATTATTTGCCAAAAAGAAATGGTTAGATTTGGAGATTAAATTTTTGTATGGCAAATTAAGTAATAGAGAAATGGAGTTATATGATTTACATTTGAAATTAGGAAAAGAAAATTATAATGATTGGGATGAATTTGGCAAAAAAGTTTATATTGTAAATGAACATAAACTTGAGAACAAGGTTAGGACATTAGATAGTAAATTTAGTGATTTAACCAAAAAGGTGTCAGTTGGTTATAAAGGTTGTACTACCGTTGATCAGAATTCTAAGTTAATTAAAAACGAAACTGATATCGTTTTCTCCCAGAAGGAGTTGTGCGTGTTAGGTAAAGGGTTAAAGTTTTCCGTTTCTAATTATATAAAAAATAACTTAGAAGAATTAGTGGCACACGTTGAAAGTGGTATATCCTCATTAAATGAAACTAGCATGAACTATGTTAGGAAGGCTTGTAAAATCAAGATTGAAGAAAATTTGGACGTTCTAAGAAGAAAGAAGATGTCTACTGGATTCAACCACGAGTTAAGTTTAATAAAACAGTTAAAAGGAAAAGATTGTTATTACCTCAAAGCTGACAAGAGTAACACTGTTGTTGTTTTGAAAAAAGAAGATTATATTAATAGAGTTAACAATTTGTTAGAAACGGGACCTTATGATAAATTGTCAAAAAATCCGTTAAATAAATTTGTTAGAGAAACAGTAAACGTTATAAAGGAATGTAATTTAGTCATTTCAAAGAAAGATGTCTTTAAATTTCATGTTTCTAATCCTGTTTTACCTAGGTTGTACTGTCTCCCAAAATTACATAAAGTAGGCGATGCCGTGAGGCCAATTGTGTCGGGAATTGATTCACCAACCTATATGTTATCTAAATGGTTAGTTAAAGAATTCAGTTTTTTTAAATGTAAGTTGGCATCATTTTCGGTTAAGAATACACTTGATTTTGTAGAGAAGGTTAAGAATATTAGATTAACAGATGAAGAAATTTTAGTTTCTTTTGATGTTTGTTCTCTGTTTCCAAGTATTCCGGTAACGGAAACTTTAAATTTGTTAAAAGAGTTTTTAATTGAGAATGATGTCGATATTGAGAGAGTTGACCAATATGTAAAATTAACTAATTGTTGTATGAATAATAATTATTTTCAATTTAATAATAATTTTTATAAACAAAAAGATGGTACAACAATGGGAAACAGCCCATCACCTTTTTTAGCAGAACTCTTTATGAGTCTTTTTGAATTACGATTGAAAAAGAAACTTAAATATTTTCCTCGTGTCTGGATAAGATACGTTGATGATATTTTCGCTATATTTAATATTAAAGAATTTCAAATAGATCCATTTCTAAGGATCATCAATGATCAACATCATAATATTATATTTACTTATGAAATTGAAAGAGATAAACGTTTACCATTTCTTGATGTTTATTGTATTAGAAAGAAATAGAGATAAAATAGTTATTGATATTTATAGAAAGCCAAAATCCAACGATAGATTTATTCCAAACGAATCTAACCATTGTAACCAACACAAATTTGCAGCTTTCAATTCTTTAGTTAGTAGGTTGATTTATATTCCTTTGAGAAAAAGACGCTTTGATATTGAATTAGAACATATTAAAAGTACAGCTGAATTTAATGGTTATGAACGTAAAATTATTGATAATATCCTTAGGAAGCAAAAGATTAGGATTTTTCGGAAGAAATTAACAACTTTACCTTTGGAAATTAAAGAAGAAAGCCGTTTTATTAGTTTACCTTTTGACAAAGTTTTTACCAAAGGGCTGGAGGGAATTTTTAAGAATGTTAAACTGAGAATTGCGTATAAAAATCATAATAACCTTAAACATTTATTAGGTAATGCAAAAGATAAAGTAGAAACACTTGATAAATCAGGGATTTACCAAGTTAATTGTAAGGATTGTGATAAAATGTATATTGGGCAGACAAGACGAAAAGTAATAACTAGATTTAAGGAACATATTAGGGATATTAAATACCAAAGATCTGATAAGTCTAGTATTGCTGCCCATATTTTAGAGACCAATCACAATCTAGATGTTAATAATGTCAAGTTAATTAAGAATGTTAGAACTAATAAGTTATTAAATAGTTTTGAAAGTTTAAAAATTAGTAAACATAAACCTGAGAATTTATTAAATTCTGATAGAGGTCCTATTCCTAATTCAATTTTATATTCATTTGTTAAATAGGATTATGATTTTAACATCCTGTAATCAGGATATGATAACAAATTTCTACTAATAAATATTAAAAATAATCAATTAAATTTCACCTTAAATTTTTAAAATTATTTTTAAGCAATAATTACCTACTTTAATTAAGTAATTAATACTTTATAATAACTTTTAATACTTTATAATTCTACTTACACAACTATTAAATTTGGTATTCAACACAACTCAGTTGTCATGACCACTGGATTTGATTAATTAATGCCCACTAAATCGCATGGAACGCAATGGGTTAAGTGAAAGTATGGTAGACAGACGTTTCAACCGCCTGAGTTGACTTATTAAGAATAATTATCAAGGTAAGTACATAGTTCTTAATAAAATTAATACAAACTAATTAGATAATTTAAATTTGTTTTGTGATACTTAAAGTAAGGTAGCCAGGTACCTTACTGGTTTAAGTAAAGTAAGGTACTAAGATGACCGGGTAGCCAGATAACTAAAAACACTAAATATTTACTCTGGAGTAAAGAATGGAAAAACACAATGGAACCAGAAAGACTAAAAAAATTCATGGCTACTTTGAACAGTTGTGACAAATTTATATCTCTAAAACTCACTACTTATCATAAGCTTGCTACACATCCTGTTTCAATTTGCAGAGTTGAAAGATTTTTTTGTTCTTTGAAAAGAATAAAACTAACCCAGAAACTCCGTGGAGAATGAACATTTGATGGGAGTAGCTCTTCTTTTAACCAATAATCCAACCTTCATTACTGCTGAAAAAGTACTTGAAACGATGACATGGTGACAAACAATTTTATAATGTTTAGTTTTGTTTTGAAGTTTTATTATTATCTTCATTAATATTTCTAATTTTACGAGTTTATTATTTTAATTTTGTAAATCTATTTAATTTATATGCTTCACTAGCAACCTCCCAACTACACTTTTTACTTCTCAAATTCGCTAGTGTCAGATCCCTGAAATAATATTCTGGCTACACCACTGTTTACAGTATAGAAACAGGATTATTTATAAATTAAAAAATTATATATACTAACTTTATTTGTAATTTGGAACATTTAATTTGTTTCAGAATTGTATAATTTACAAATACTATTTAATTATTGTAATTAGGGATGGGCCGATTCCAATTTCTCGATTCCAGGAATCGTCGATTCTAGGTGGTATCGAAGAATCGTCGATACTCGATTCTTCATTCATAAAAGTGTTCCGATTCCTATTTTGTTAACTATTAAAATATGTGTGTGGAGTAATTTATTGGAAAAATAATTAATTACCAACTTTGTCTTATTTATTTATTAGTTTATTTGAATGAATTAAATGATTTAAGTAAACGGAAATATAACGAAAATATTATTATTTATGAAGCAACAGCAATCAAGATCGTAACCATTTCTGGTCGTTTGACATTGCTCGTCTCTCTCTCTCTATCACTAGAGCGGGTTCAATACTCTCCCCCCCCACGTGTCTTACTGCCACTGATTTATAGATGTCAGAACAAAACAAAAAAATACAGTAAAAACTCGATTAACCGTCGTTAAGTGTATCAATGTTTGTACTTAACTTTAACCAAGTCCGTTTTTAAGGATTATTTTACAACTAAATATTTAGTCTATGTTTCCGACTTACATTAAAGGTTTTGTGAAATTTTTAAAACAGTAGTGAAAATCATTACAATACGTCACAACAAATATGTGTGTCGGCCCGTAACTACGGACAAAAAGCTCTTAGAATAACGCATGTCTACGGACATCATGTTTTTAATGCTATCGGTGTGTATCTATCAAACAAAAACCATCGTAATTACATCTGTAAGTAATGTGAAGCTTGTTGTTTAATACTGTGCCTTAATTTTTCCAAAAGTAGCAACACCAGCTGAGTAGTACTAATAAACATAAAGAGGCCCGATGGTATTCGGTTCAGGGTACTGGCCGTCGCGTCAATTTGATGACGGTTAACAGAAACTCGCAATTAAAAGAGTGACGGTTAATCGAAGTTTTACTGTTCTATATCTCAACTTTACAAACTAAAATGACTATTACTGAAGTTATATTGATTTCATATCCTGCTCTATTTTATAACCTTTTCTATTTAGCAAATGTATTTATCCAGTAATAAATATTTTTATTTTACTAAGAATATAAATAAGTTGTCATTCCTAGTGATATACACATCGCCTTCACATGATCCATTGGCAGTTGGCATTACTTTTCTGCTAAAGTGAATACAACATCGTGGTATCACGCCCGCCATTCTATTGCATTGTGGTTTTGTCTCAATGTTTGGTGATTGATCAGTTTTAAGAATTTTAAGTTTTGTATAACTACTTTTATCGTGGTTGAGTTGTTATCGGTTACAGATTAAGTGTCAGTTTTGTTATCTTTAAATTTATTTTAATTGCCTAATTTTTATTCATTTGTTTTAAGGTATTAGGCTACTAACATGAGTTTAAAAGATAAAAAAAGTTATCTGTGGTTTTTTACGATCTGGAGTCGAAAGACAGTGCTAAAGCCAGATGTAAATTTTGTAAAAACTGACTTTAAGGGGTGGAAAATCACATAATACATCAAATATGAAAAAGCACTTAACAACATTCATTTTGCCCAAACAAAAAAGATCATTTTTCATTTATCAACAAAAAAGATCTATACTTGAAGAAACTTTATCCTCAGACACAGGTGATAGTCGGTTAAAAATCAACTGGGATTGAGTAATAGATACAAAATAGGCCTCAATCAGTTGCACTAGTTCCAGACAACTGCAGAAAAAAGGTCCCACCAGATGTGGAGAAGGTATGCCTTACTAATCCAGAATGTTGAGGAAGAAGGTACCCCAGGGGAATCGACAGTAGAAGAAGAAGTAAACCATTATCTGGGGGAACCATTAGCCAGTCCAGATTATGTTGTTGGGAAATATTGGGCAGTACAAAGTGCCAAATACCCTCATTTGAGTGCAATGACAATAAAATACCTGTCTACCCCCCCCCCGCAACAGTGTTTTCTGAAAAACTTTTCTCAACTTCAGGAGTTATATATGACAAGCGACGAAACTAGCTTGACCTACGTGTTCAAATGCTTGTGTTTTTTAACAGAAATGTACATTACCTGCCAGACTTTTAAATATTAAAAACTACCCTATTTGTATTAATTTTTTACTTTTTATGTTGTTTGTTTGTTTTTAATTTTTGTTTTGTTTTGAGAGACAATGTAAATAGGCTTAGGTATTTTTTCAAACATCATAAAATAGTATAAAGTTCACATTTTTAACTTTAAGAAATAAGTCATTACTTTTATCTGATATGTTTTTATGCTTTTAAAAATTCCTATTGATAAATCAAGGTTGAAGGTTTTGTGTAGCCTATTACATTAAAACAGAACTTTTAGATAGTTTTGCCATATGACCAAGATGTTAACTAAGTTAATTATTAGAGAACTAGCATGTAAGCTAATATAACTTGAAAGAATCGAGAATCGACTAAAGAATTGAGAATCGAAAGGAAAATTTTAGAATCGGAATCGAAAATTTTAGGAATCGGCCCATCCCTAATTGTAATTATATATTACATTTGTTTTATTTTTCACAAAGTTGGAAGTGTTAATTTATGAAAAATAAAAACGAAGTATGTATTCTGTTACACATTGAATAATTTTTTATGAATTTTTTAAACACATTACATTTACTACCAAACCTTGATAAATTGTTCTTTCAATTATTTAAATATTCTACACTTCATATGTCTATTGGTAATAAAATCTAAACTTTACAGCACTTGTAACACTACTGAATGCTCAAAAATATAATAACGCTCAACCTGTGGTCCATACAAATGGTTCTAATCTCTGATCCACTGGTAAAGCATTGTTCAAAGCTTCCATTGAGTCTAAAGTTTGATTCAGCGACAGATGACACTTATTTATTTGATGACTTAATTCATGTACTTTATTCATGCGTTCAGCAAACTTAGCATAAGCCTTTTGTCTCTCAGTCATTATTGTTAAAATTCGAGCTGTTTCACTATCAACCTGCAAGCAATAAAGAAAACTAAATTTACCATTTACTAAATCTATGTTTCTTTAGTAAATATTAAGCTATTTATTTTGTTTTGTGGCAAAAAATTAAAGCCTATCCCTGTATTATAACATATTGAAACTGAATGAATGGTCTATAAAAATAGTTATATGAACTAGAAGCTAAATAACTCGAAGGAAGTTATTTTAAGAAATTTGTAGATTTACTAACAATTCAATATTGATCAAGTTAACAAATAACCACAAAAGTTCAAAAGATAGTAATATCTGAGACCATAAGTAAAATTGTATTCTTAATATTAAAAATATATAATATAGATTTCAACGTTTTCAACTTCACAGTCATTACCAAATAATTTCTTTTTTTCAATTTTTAATGGGGACAGATTAGTAACAAATAATTTTAAAATGTTATGACAAGAGTAAAAAACAAGCAATAAAAATATGACTATTTTCCACCCATTTTCACGACAATTAAAAACAATTCATTTGAGAAAATAATCATTACTAGATTAGGTTAACTTCATCAGTATCATTGAGTGAAGTTATATTTTCCAACTGAAAGTTTCTGTTGTTAATGAAAAAATAAGCAATCCGCTTTTTTAAATTTAATAAAATAGATATTAATTTTTAAAAAGTTGTTTTAATTTTGGAAGGTTTATTACTTTGATGTTTTTTGTTACCTTAGTACTTATTATTTGATTCCATCTTCACTTTAACTATTAGTTTTTTACTTGTTGTTTTTTAAAACATCCACCGCTAACCTGATAATTTCAGGTGTCCCACAGTGCTAAAATATTATGTGTTATTATTATTATGTGAAATAGTATTAGTTATGTGATCCAAAATAGATTACAGATTTATTCAAGTGAAAGTTTAACTGACTTACACTTAATCCTAATATGTGAAAATCATGAAGAGCAGAGAGTGGTCATAAGCACATAGAGACAAATCTAGTAATATCTATATCTAATTTTGTTTATTTAGCTTAAACTGATTATTGTTAAAACAATATTTATTGTTTAACTTTAGAAAACTTTTAATACAAAATATCTCTTTATTTACATTAATTGTGCTTTAATTGCTTTTGTAAAACTCATGGAAACTAACTAAGCTGACGACAAAGCTTTGTTTTATCTGGGCACAATAGACAGATATACAGTTTTTTTGTTAACCATAACATATTTCTACACCGTATTATTATTTTTTTTTTTTGAACCCTTGCCTCACTTTATTTTTTTTCAGACAGTGAGGAGGTGCTTGCAAAACACCAGAGGTAGACTTCAGCAATATAAAAACCAAAATAAGTTGTTCCATGAAACCCAACAGAGAGATTTTATTATATGGATACATAAAGAATAAATTTAGTTTAGAATGCACATTTGTATGGCATGGACCTTCATATACCATTTCAAAGTCTTACGATCTGATAAATAATGCACTATCTGTTGATCTTCACAATCCAACCTTTCATATTTAAATTATATGGTAACCATGTAAGAGAGAGACTGTGGGATTATGGGATTTGTTTTTGTTATAAAATTTGTCATATTGTTTTCAAAATCTGTGTTTATGTAACAACATAAAACAAGTAGTCAAATAAAGATGTCACAAAGTTTGTTAACACGATTTTTTATAAACAAGCTGTAGATTAATCCTTAGTACTTGATTGTCGGGCAAGCCCCGCTTAGTGTATATTAATGTTTACTCTGTCATCACCAGCTACGACTTTCAAATGCTTATTAATTGTCTGAGTCCAGGTTACTGATATTTAATATTTTACTGTTTATATTGCATTCTTTTGAAAATAATTTGAACTAAATTTAAAATTTCTTTGAATCTGTAAGTCACCACAAAATCAAATTTGCCGTTACATTGTACGCTGCAAGTAGGTTACAGTTTGTAAGTTATTTGTTTAATATCAGTTTGCCATGACTTCTAAATCTCGTACAATTAATGATTCCAAAATCCCTGATCCTGATTTATCAGAATAAAATTCAGTTTCTTCTTGGAGTGACTAGTGATAATGAAAGTGATAATTGTGTTGTGAATGAATCAAAAGAGATAGGTAATTGTGAAATACCTCAATTTTATGAGTAGAACATGTATCCAGATTCATTTTTAGGGTTCAATAAATACCATTTACAGCAATACAAGACCCTAGAAATATAAGTAATAACTTTAAAAATCTGATAGATTTTTTCCAGTTATATTTTATGGACTTTTTGATTCAGGAAATTGTGTCTGCAACTAACAGACGAACAAATGACAAAATGGCTAAACTAATCCCCCCCCCAAACATTTATGTGGAAAACTTGGACTGATACTAGCTTAGTTTAATTAAAATCTTTTTTTGGTGTTGTTTTAAATATGGCTAAGTTTCAAAAATCTGAATTTCAGGACTATTTTTGTGAGGATTGGTTAAACTACCACCTTTTTTTTCAAACGTGTTCACAAGAGAAAGATTTTTGCAAATATATTGGAATTTTCATTGTTGTCCACTACCTGTTGATGTGCAGTGTACAATTAGAGGACAAAAAATTTAAAATGTTGCTACATTCCTAAATGAAAAATTTAGAGATCAATATACTCAAAGAGAAACTCTCAGTGTTGATGATTCGATAGTTGGATTCAAAAAGGGAAATTTATCTAAAAAATATACAACCCCATGAAACCCATAAAAAATTTGGATATTGGTGTATATGTCCTTGGTGAAGCCCTTAATGGTTATCTAAGTGTTTTTGAACCATACTATTGGTCACAAACTAGCAATTCTTTAGTTAGGCCACATCTACCATTCACTTGGCGATACTAGTGTAGGAAGAGAGGCCGGCTAGCAATTACTGGACAAGGAAGATATACTAAATGGGAAACTACATTTCATTTATTTCAATGATAAAACCAACTCTAAGAATTGTGTAAATTGCAGTAATAGCAAGGTAAAAGGAGGCAAAAGGGAAACGGTTTCAATAAGGTAAGAAAATAATATGCATACTAGATTTGAAAATAAAAATGGCATAGTTGACTAAAATAATGTAAAATAAAAGAAAACTTCCTATAAACAATAATGCAACTTGCAAGTGAGGAATTTCTCTTGATTTAATTACAAGTGGGGAAACAAACCATATTCAAAAACTCTGAGTGCTAAGATTTTAGACCCCATGAGCCTAAAAGTAAAGTTCATAAGAATAACAGTTGCATCCCCTGAGCTAGATTTTAATTATTCCTTATAAGAATACAACAATTAGAATACTAATTATTAGAATAGCTATGAACACAAAAATAACGCTACAAGCCATGTCATTATGAACATGAGTATTGAAAGCGTTAATTGTTAAAAAATAGAACAGAGAAAGTTTTATTCTTGTTTTCATTCAAATTAAACAAAATCTTATTGATAGGTATCCATTATGGTTTTCCTTGAGTTAACCACACCTTGTTAATAAATTAGTAACTTATTTCAATAGTAATTCTATTACTTTAGTGAAATCTTGTGAAGTGTATCATGAGAAGTGACATTTTCAAAGTGATCTTAATTAAACACTTGTAAATATTTACAAACTTGCCTATAGTAGCACTTACTTATATTTGTTGAGGACGGCCATTTCGGAAGATGTGTCCCATTGTCAACTCAGACTGTAACTCAGTTACAATCCTCTCCTATATATACAATCCTATATAAGTAAGTGCTACTATAGGCAAATTTTTAAATATTTACAAGTGTTTAGTGAAAAGTAGTAGCTCACGTCAAGATGGAATCAACAAATATGATCTCAATTATAAATTTCAATGTTTTACCAAGTCCGCTAATCTACACTACACATTCCAGCTAATGTTATACAGATTTATTGACATTTGGACCAGTTTTGCATATGAAGTGAACTTTATTAACCTTGAACTTTCATTAACCTGTTTTTTTTGCATTTCAAATTACAAACAAATCTTAGACGGTGACTGTTAATTATCTATGGTAGATCTTCAAATTAATTATTCATAGACTTTAATTGTTTTTGAATAGTTTAAAATAAGTCAGTTTTTTAATAAGGCAAGAATAATTATTTATTTAATAGGTCAACATTTCTACAACTAATGTATTGTCATATTCAAGTCATTATAAAATTTATGGCCTAAAAAAAATAACATCAACCCTGTCAATATAAGTTTTTCAATTACAGACATGAAAAACCTATTTGTGTCAATAGAATAGTTTTTATAGTTCAATTGACAGTCAATTACAGACAATCTCATATTGAAGAGTTCTTTGCCAAGAAGTAAATAAATTTTAAAGTGTAAACAAGATTGAAATGTTTTATGATGAAGTTTTATGTGATTAAGCACTAAAAATTATGCTAGATTCAATTAGTGTTTTAAAAAAATTTACAATGGAATAAAATAATCTGATGTGCCCAAAAAATATAACAGGTAGAAGACCTAGTTACAAAATTTTACTGCAGTACATAAAACTGTCTGGAGTTGCAAACTTTGGTAAGTAATCACTCATTATTTCCATGTGCTAAATTACAATGTAGTTGTAGTGTTATAAAATTAAAATGATTTACTGTAATGCTAGGGCTACATGTTATTCAGTAAACACCTGTGACCATAATATAGTGAGTTCAATCTGGCGGTACTTCTTTACGTCTCGATTACTCGGTCAGTTATTGTTATCAACTATGATTACAATAAGCGGTGGATATTGTAATACTATTTATACAGAATGCTTGAAGCATGAACTTACTTCCCTGATCTTCTGTAAAAGGACTGCTTGATCGTCAGCAACGAGAGTTGCACATTGACTCAGGTGCGTTTGGTATTGTAAGCACAGTTTGAAAAGTGCATTTGGGTCTAATCTTTCCAACACTTCTGGATCTCTCACAGCGGGTAGGTTTAAAGTGCCCCTCATTATTGGTAAAAACATTGGTACATTCTTGAACAAACAAATCAAACATATGTTAAGATAGAACTGTTACTATAAATAAAGCTTAAAATGTATTTCTTTACCGAATAAATATTTATTTGTGAAGTTTTACACTCACACGCATACACACAAAGATTAGTTCTGGTGGAACTTAAAACTTATTTGAAATTTGTTTAAATAGATGGGAGATTTCAACACTGTTGGTAACAGTCTGGTTTGTAGTTTTAAAACAGATAAACATAATCTGTTGAGAATGATACCTAACCTCTTTCAGAATTAGATTCTGACATTTTTATGTTTTCTGCTAGTACAACAGCTGATGTCAGTTTCACAGTTTTGAATGCTACATGGCGCTCTTGTCACAACTTTTCATCCCGTTTTCCCACTGCTAAAGTCCTGCTGCCATTTTCCCCTCCTTCAGTTGCATCCAAGATGACGGACTGCTCAACAAACCTCTTATAGCAACCTTCAGTGTAAAATCAGAACCGCCTCACCAAAAAGCATCTCTTCATGAAACTACCTGCAAGAAGTACTTCACGCAATAGATAAAAGAATAACACCATTCAATTAGTTAAAAAAGTCGTTTGTAAAGGAATAGCAGTGTTTAATATATGTATATTATTTAAGTTATAAACTTAATATAATAAATGTTAAGGGTTTTGACTTTTCAAGGCAATATAATTACTACATACTTTTTTGGTGTTATTAAAAGAGATAAGCACTAGAGGGTACCTAAAATACCCCTAGAAAAATTCAGAAAAATGACTTATTAAGTCAGCAAAAAGATATAATGGAAATTCAAGTAATGGAAACTCAGATTAATAATATTTTTGGCTAGCTCATGATAAAAGTTTCATTTCAGACATAAACAGAGAAATTAAAATAATAATGTAACCTAGTAAAGAAGTTAACTGTCAAGTAAAAATTCAAATTTTAAACTAGGGGTTGTAAATGAGATGGTATTGGTTATACTTGAAAAAGTTTTTTGTGATTGGTTGAAAAATGCCAAATGGGGGAATAGGACGCTATTGCGAGAGGACAAAATCGTAAATAGAATGGTCTTAGCACATGTCCAGCTACAGAACATTTTTCTTAAATGTGTCATCTTTGATTTTCTTCATAATTCAATGATATTTTAGGGCATAAGAAGCATGAAGAATCAACCAAGAGTATTCCAATAGGAACAAGATTATTTGAAATTTTTATCTAAACTAGGATTACAAAAGGATGCAGTGGATAACAGCAGCTATACACTCAGCAAACATAAACCCTAAACAAACACTTAACAAGAAAGATGTCCACAAAAACTACACTTTTTTGTAAAACTAAAGTTAGTAACACAGTGATTAGATCTACAATTTCATTGTTACAGATTACTTTTAAAAAAGTAGATAGAACAAATAGTGACATTATACATGGCAGGTCACTATGGTTAATAAACTTAATGTATTAGAATCAACATAATACTTTGTTACATAACCTCATACCTCGATCATCTTCACGGGGGGGGGGGGGGGACTCTTGTGCAGCACTGTGCTGCTAGGCCTGAGTTTCCCCAATACTAGTAGTATGACATACAGTCCTTTACTTAGACATTTTGATATGATATATGTTTCTATACCTAGATATCTAATATTCTGGCAAACCTATTTTTGTTGTGTACAATAAAGCGCCTATATTTTTTACAAAACTCGTGCTTTTGTTCTAAAATCCAACAGTCTAGCCAATATATGTTAACTCCTTTGTAGTTGTCATTAAAAGAACCTGAAGTAACGCTGGAGGATGTAGGCTGTGTTGACTCCTGTTGATCTAATTCCATTGGAAGTGTTCATTTTTCAATTTATTCGTTCAGTTAAAGACAAAGTTGACCTTGACTCACAAACAACTAACCTTCTCAGTTCTAAAAATTGTTATATATTTGACTTTTCTCCTGGTCAAAGGTTTGGTAAGGCGTACTGTCACAAATCTAGCCCAGTATATATATATATATATATATATATATATGCTGTTACGTATTCCTTTACGGATGCAATTCGGATGAATAGTTAATATCTGGAGTACATCCATTCCTTTTGCAGTGCATAAAGTCACAGTTCTCACGTTCCACTAGAATCTCATTTAGCATTAACAAGATAATCTCAACAACAGTTGAAGTGTGAACGTTGAAGTTTATATTTCAACTGTTGTTGGGGTTCACCTCATCAGTGCTAGATGATATTCTAGCTAAACATCAGAACAGCGGTTTTATGCATTGCAGAATGAACAGATGTACTCCAGATATTAACTATTCATCATATTTTTCCATCCGTAAAGGAATACGCAACAGTATATATATATATATATATATATATATATATATATTTAAGTTCATTAAATTGTTGTGTGTGTTTTTATAAATGTCTTATAATGAACCTACAGACCACATATACAGAAGACATACTATATAAAAACATCATACAGGCAGATCAAGAAAAAATCCGTATAACGTCAACAAATACCAACATCACGGACCGAACATCTACACCAGAAAAATAATCAGTGATTCGACAATGGTCAAGTGACCGAAAGGTGTCTCATCACAACAAGGTAAAATTATTGCACTTAGTGGTGGATAAAATATTTACAATAGTAATTTATCAACTTCATATATATATATATATATATATATATATATATATATATATATATATTTTTAGGTTAGTTTTGGTTGGTAAAGATTATTTAGATTTTTTGGACTAGGAGACTGACAGACTTACCTTGGTAAGAGTCCACTCTGTAGTCTTGAAATAGTAACACATAAAGGCACTTAAACAATGATATATTTCGACCACACAGTGGTCTTTATCAATCGAAGAGAAAACAAAAAAGAAATATGAGAGAATGAAATAAAATAATTGTAATCACAGATTGTGTAGAGTAGAAATCAGATGTCACAGATGCACAGATTAAAGATATATATATTGTTTCCATGAACATATGAGTGATTATAGTTTATATAAGTCTGTCAGGGGGATAGAGATAAGGCTATTTGGAGAAAAAAAAAAAAAAAAAAAAAAAAAAAAAAAAAAAAAAAAAAAAAAATGAATGGATTTATCTGATGTTGAGGTTAGGGGATTCTCTGGACTTGGTATACCACTGGTATGATAGTTCCCACCTTCTCAGTTCTGAGGGATTGCAATCAGGGGGGAGTGATTTAATTATTTTTGTGGTATAGCAGTCATCAAAAGTTGTGATGTGACTCGCAGCATGTTGAGCTGTTGGTCTATCCATATTCATAATTTTAACATCATGTCTGTGGCCATTCCTTCTGATATTCAGACCATCCGTGGTCAGGCCTATGTACTGTGCTGAGCAAAGTTTACATTGTAGCTGGTATATGACATTTTTCGATGTACAATTATGATGACCCTGTATTTTGAAGACCATTTTTGTTGTTTGGCTGTTGAAACTATTTGCTGAGGGGTGTATTGGACACGTCTTGCATCTAGGTCTATTACATGGGAAGGAGCCATGAGGAAGTTTGTGTGGTTTCTCTGCATCAGGGTCTGGTAGTTTAGGATGTACTAGGATGTTTTTCAAGTTGGGAGGTTGCTTGTACCAAATTTGTGGTGGATCGGTGAAAAGATTTTTGGTGTGGACGGAAGCTTGAAGAATTTTGAAGCCATCTCTCAATATCTTGTTGAGTTTATGTAGACCAGGATGGTAGTCTGTTATTAAAGACAGTTTATTTTGTTCTGTTTGTGGTTTATGGTGAACCGAGGATTGTGCTGAATGAATTTGGTTTTCAATGAGTTTTTTTGGGTATCCTCTTCTCTGGAAGGCTGTTGATATCTTTCTATTAAAATCTTCCAATTCCCTATCATTCGAACAGATTCTCTTACCCCTGATTGCTTGACTGTATGGAATGGATCGTTTTATGTTTATTGGGTGGTTGCTGTCGAAATGGAGATATTGTAGGTGGTTTGTAGGTTTGATGTGAATTCCTGTGTTGATATTTCCATTCTGGAGTGTTACCTCTACATCCAAAAAGGTGATGGCTGATGTAGATTTCTCCCAGGTAAATTGAAGTGTGGAGAATTGTGTCAGGCTGTCTAAAAATGTCTCAAGTGTTGAAGCACCCTGTGTCCAAATTAGGAAGATGTCATCTATATATCTATACCAACATAATGGCTGGTGTGTTTGTGTCTTTAGAAAACTTTCTTCCAACAATCCCATGTACAGATTTGCGTACGATGGTGCCATTCTGGTACCCATTGCTGTTCCCTTTATTTGAAGGTAGTTCCTTCCCTCAAACTGAAAGTTGTTCTTCTCGAGGATGAACCTGGTCAGGTTCACAAGAAAAGGTGTAGTAGGAGAAGGCTTGCCTGGGCGTTTGTTTAGAAAATTCTCTATTGCAGCTTCTCTATTACATCACAACTTTTGATGACTGCTATACCACAAAAATAATTAAATCACTCCCCCCTGATTGCAATCCCTCAGAACTGAGAAGGTGGGAACTATCATACCAGTGGTATACCAAGTCCAGAGAATCCCCTAACCTCAACATCAGATAAATCCATTCATTTTTTTTTTTTTTTTTTTTTTTTTTTTTTTTTTTTTTTTTTTTTTTTTTTTTTTCTCCAAATAGCCTTATCTCTATCCCCCTGACAGACTTATATAAACTATAATCACTCATATGTTCATGGAAACAATATATATATCTTTAATCTGTGCATCTGTGACATCTGATTTCTACTCTACACAATCTGTGATTACAATTATTTTATTTCATTCTCTCATATTTCTTTTTTGTTTTCTCTTCGATTGATAAAGACCACTGTGTGGTCGAAATATATCATTGTTTAAGTGCCTTTATGTGTTACTATTTCAAGACTACAGAGTGGACTCTTACCAAGGTAAGTCTGTCAGTCTCCTAGTCCAAAAAATCTATATATATATATATATATATATATATATATATATATATATATATATATATATATATATATATATTTGTGTGTGTGTACATCAGATTTAAACATAATGGATAAAAATGTTATTTTAGTGTTGGTTCAACTTGAATGTATTTTTTTTTTTTAATTTTTGATCTGACAATACATTTTACTGTAGCGTGATAACATTAGTTTTATAAAGCATATAGTTTTGTTCTTTATACAATACCATTGTATGTAATGGTTTACATACAATAATACCTTTTGAATATCCTTACTTTATGTTTATCACATCACAGTGTATCTTTATTTTATTTGGCTAATGTTTGAATAAATATTAATTCAACCCCAAGCGTGTCAATAACTGATTTTGAACATAAAGACAAATATCGAACTTGTGTTTTCCTCTTCTTTGTTTTGGGTGCACTTGATATCAGAACGTGTTTAAATTACTGACTGATTAGTTATCGTTAAGTGTTACAGTGAACCTGAACTACAAGTGAGTGTGATTTCTAAAGACTTGCTTCCGCACCTCATTGGTAAGACTTTCATAGTAATTCAACTTGTATTATTTTAACTTTATTATTTTGAGCAATCACTCACACATATTTAAATAATTCTTTTCTAAATCCTTTTTCAATCAGAGAGTGAAACTGAATAGAGTTAGAGTTGTTTATAGATGTATGTTTTATATTGATATAATGTTTGTTAAACTTAGAGATATTGATGATTATAGTTGAAATATTTATTTAAAATCTGTCTGAAGGAAGGTAAATGGAGTTATCTGATTTTGGGGTTAGGGGTTCTCACTTAACAAAAGGATCCATACTTTACTTTAGTTACCCTAAACCACTATAGAAACACCATACAATCAGATCAAAAGAATTTGATCTAACAACAGAGAATTGGAACACTTTAATACAACAGCAATAGAAGGGTTGAAAGATATCAACAGCCTTCCAAAGAAGAGGATATAAAAAACAACTATAACATCAAATCTGCTTAACATAATCCTTTAATTACCCTAAACCACTATAGAAACACCATACAATCAGATCAAAAGAATTTGATCTAACAACAGAGAATTGGAACACTTTAATACAACAGCAATAGAAGGGTTGAAAGATATCAACAGCCTTCCAAAGAAGAGGATATAAAAAACAACTCTAACATCAAATCTGCTTTACACAATCCTTTAGTTACCATAAACCACTATAGAAACACCATACAATCAGATCAAAAGAATTTGATCTAACAACAGAGAATTGGAACACTTTAATACAACAGCAATAGAAGGGTTGAAAGATATCAACAGCCTTCCAAAGAAGAGGATATAAAAAACAACTCTAACATCAAATCTGCTTAACACAATCCTTTATTTACCCTAAACCACTATAGAAACACCATACAATCAGATCAAAAGAATTTGATCTAACAACAGAGAATTGGAACACTTTAATACAACAGCAATAGAAGGGTTGAAAGATATAAACAGCCTTCCAAAGAAGAGGATATAAAAAACAACTCTAACATCAAATCTGCTTAACATAATCCTTTAATTACCCTAAACCACTATAGAAACACCATACAATCAGATCAAAAGAATTTGATCTAACAATAGAGAATTGGAACACTTTAATACAACAGCAATAGAAGGGTTAAAAGATATCAACAGCCTTCCAAAGAAGAGGATATAAAAAACAACTCTAACATCAAATTTGCTTAGCATAATCCTTTAATTACCCTAAACCACTATAGAAACACCATACAATCAGAATAAAAGAATTTGATCTAACAATAGAGAATTGGAACACTTTAATACAACAGCAATAGAAGGGTTGAAAGATATCAACAGCCTTCCAAAGAAGAGGATATAAAAAACAACTCTAACATCAAATTTGCTTAGCATAATCCTTTAATTACCCTAAACCACTATAGAAACAACATAAACTGTCCTTAAAATCAGATTACCGACCTGGTCTCAGGAACTGTACAAAATATTCAGACATGCCTTTAATATTATTCAAGCTTCTATTCACACCAAGAATCTTTTCACTAAATCATAGCAAATTTGGTTCAAGCAACCTTACTTACTTCTTCTTACTTCTTCGTGCAGGCGTCCATCTTAACTATAGCCGATGTCCACGATATATATATGATGCTATGGCCCACAGGTTCTTCTTAACTAGAATATCTTGCCACTTTGTCACAATTGGTCTGAGGATGTCTCTTGTAGGTAATGGGTAAGGGCAGTTCAGCAGGATGTGTTCAATTGTTTCGCTCTCCACACCACAGAGTCCACACAACGGAGACTCTGTGAGATTAAAACGAAATAGGTACTCCTGTGTCACCAGATGGCCGGTTCTTGCTCTGGCAGCAAAAGATGCTGTTGATCGTGCTATTTCCCTATATTTGTCCTCGACTGGTGGTTCTGGTTGGAGCTGGTAAAGGTGTCGACCGGTAGACTCTTTTTCCCAATTTTCACACCTAAGTTTTCGGAAAACTTCCCTGCTTACACTTTTGCAATGTAGCAGGGAGTGTTTGTCTTCATCTGTAGGTCACACTGTAACTCTGAAGAGTTAATTCCTTCCTGCCGTCCACTAGTTCTAGGATGGTTTTTCTTATTTCTGATATTCAAAACGAGTATGAACTTGTAGAATTACTTAACAATGACTGAAGGGCGGCTTTCGAATCCGATAGGATGCATATTTTTTAATTGCCCTTTAAATGCAAGTTCAAGCAACCTTACAATTAAAACATGGTAGTAAATATTACCAGATCCTAAAACTGAAAAACAATAAAAACGTCTTTATTGTTACTTTACATGTAATAGACCTAGATAACCAATATACCTCCGTACGTTTACCTCTATTTAAGTTAGGTTTTATTTAACTTCAATAAATAATAACCAAAATGACGCCAAGATTCAGGGTAATTAATCATACTCGCACATCAAAAAATGTCATATACCCACTGCAATGTAAATTTTCCTCAGCACAATACATTCCCCTAATGATGGATGGTCTATACATCAGAATGGCCATAGACATAATGCTGCAACTATGAATGCATACATGTTACATGTTTTTACAACTATATGTATTGCTGAGTAGAAATGAACACAAATGGTTTCAAAACATTGTGAAATACCAAAACCCAATATTTTTCAAAAAACAGAAATTAATGGAATTAATTACATCTTGTAGTTTATTGATTATATGTCTTTAGGCTTTAGATATTAATGTATATTTATTGTTAACAGTTGGCAAAAAAAGAACACTACTTACTGAAGTTTCTCAGCAGACACGTTTTGCCCTGATGAGTGCATTGTACAATGCTGTGAGTCTGACAAGACTACTGCTCAGAAAACTGTATATTTATAATGAATCTGTGATGTTATGGTAATCTCTAATGTGTTGATGTTCAAAGAGTAGTTATTAATAATGCCTTCGAATATACTGTTTGATTGTTGGTGTATTTTACTGTTTAGAATGTGTTGTGGTTGGTTTTTGTGATGTTTCTATATTTCAAAGATTTCTGACGTATTTAGTATTATATTGATTTTTTTGATAAAATTTAAAACTTAAAAAAACAACCAAAATCAAATTTTGCTGTATAGAACACGCTACACACATACACCAATATTTATACACATCTAAAAATTCTACATTTCATCACGAAAAACAATAAACTAAACACAATAGAAAACTTCAAAACATACAAACATTACAATACATTCTAAATAAAGTTGGTTGTTGTAATCATCTTGAATTCACTGATTAAACTGTAATTAATTAACTTTCAACACGGCCGTGATATTGGAGATCTCATCAAACTACTGATTGTTTTTTCGTTAACTTCCACATTTGGCGGCATTGTTTTATCTCAAAATCTTTACTTAAATGCTTAGTTGTAAACAGGAAAAAGAGTAAAAAAAATTTAAACATTATATTTAATTGTAAAGATCGAGAGCGTGCTAGTGCGCTCCCGTCCAGGGCAGTAGAATTATTGAAATGCTATATGGGTTGCATAGCTTGTCGTTGAATATAATTATTGTATCCGTTGTTTTCATCTCAAAAATTTTATTTCTACCATATACAGGCTTATTTGGGATATTAAAACAGTGTATTAGACATTAAAATGTTGTTTTATTTATCAGGTTACAATAAAAAAAAGGAAATTTACATAAAATATCAACTAATACAAATGATAAAATACTGCATGACAAAAAATACAATTCAATACAAAAAAAGAGAAATAAAAATAACTTGCATAAAAATTCAAACTACCTACTACTAAAATAACCACTCAACTTCAACTCAGAATGTTTGTTTCTACTTGTGTCATGTGTGTCACAAAGCCATAATAAAGATCGATAATGTATATGACAGACATGGATAATGCATATGTCACGTCCTAGGCTATTTATAGCCGAGATTAGCTGACATTTGTTTACAATATTATGATACACATTAGGTTTTCGGGTGTCCAAGCATTTTGTCATTGTCTCTTATATACAGTAGTCTGTTCCCACTTCGAGTTGGTTCATTCACTCTAACAGGACAGTTATTGTTTATCTTTGAGTTATTTGAGAAAGCTTAGTTTATTTTTATGATCGTTGTTTTTACCGGATATTGTGCCACATTGAGTGGTTTAAAAAAATAATAAAATAAAAAAATTAAACCTAATTAAAACTGTTCATGAAACTCCCTGAAGCATTGTTGAATGCAAAGGGGAGGCTCCTCGGGGCAAGCGGAGCAATATTCTGAAATAAATGATATAAATACAATAATAATTTTAATTAAAGTAAACAAATGTTAAATTTATTTATTTATTGCAAAGATTAAAATGCTTTTGTGCATAAGAAAATACACAAAAATATAAAATTTAATAACAAATGCACAAAATAGTACGTTTATTCAAAAACATTAGAACAAAAATAAACCACCACTTTTTGGGAAAAAATAAGTCTTTACAAAAATGCAATTTATAAAACATTGTAAACATCAAAATGGTTTAAAAATACAAAAATAAAGGACATATAGCACTAATAACTTACCCAATATTTGAATCTCCAAAAAGTTAATTTGCAATGGTCGGATTTAAAAATGACTCAGGCACAATGTTCTCCAAACTGTTCTGAAGCACTGACAAAAAAATCAAACCTTTATACCCACACTTATCGACACCAGAGATGTTTCAATTAGACTGAGAGTGAGTTTGCCGGAGTGCTCGCCGTTCTTCAGAAGAGAAGAGAGGAGCACACCGGCATGTCCTCCGTGAGTCGCAAGGGAACCCAGAACATGCTGGGACGCTCGCCGTGCTGAACGTGTTAATATATAACTAAGTCAATGCCTAAGAGCTTACTTGCGTTTCAAAACAATTGTTTCTTTTACGAAGTTAAGAAACTACTGGCAGTGCCATATAAGGTATAAAAGGTTGTCAGTATAAGATTTATTAGTGTAGTGGGGTAGGTTAGGTTGGTTGTTTACAATGTAATGGAAAAGGGTGTTGGACTCAAAGTGTTGTCGAGATTTAATATATTTTCTTTATCTGTTGCATGATGTTTGTATATTTCATATTTTTCTAAAATTGTTGGTTCTTTACTATGGTAAATATGTGGAGAATATTTAAATTATTACGAATGTTTATGTATGTATGTTTTGTAAATGTGTTACATAACAGGATTTTGGGTTTGGGTTGTTAATTTTATTCATGTGTTCATTGAAGCGTGTGTTGAATAATCTGCCGGTTTGGCTGATATAATAGCTGGGACATTCGTTACATGTTATTTTGTATATACCAGATATATAGTATTTGTCTGTTTGTTGTTGAAAGGGTTGTATTTGTTGTCTAAAAGTGTTTACATTATAAATTACATTCTGACTAAACTCAGGTTTTATTAAAATAACTATGTGTGATACCCCCAACCAGAAAATTAGTTATTATTCTTGAATGTGTCAACACTGATATTAAGAAACAGTACTAACAACAGAAAGGGCATCACACATTACCTACATTACATAGCAAATAACATCTGTTGTTTCATAAACTAGTTCAAGTATATAACATTTCCTACAAGTCATGGCAAGAAGTTATTTCCTACAGTTATATCAATCGTCAAAACCTATTATTAGCATACCTGAAGCCGTACAATATCAGGATCTTTGTCTTTATCTTCTTGGGGCAGAGCTGGTTTTACAACAATGATATTATGTTGGCCTGATGTGATTCGAGTTGTTGACGGTTTCCTTAATCCAGGTTTACGTGCTGAGGAAGATAGAATTCCAGATGAAGATCCTAATGATTTTCCTCGGTTTAAGTGACTTGGATGTTTTGTAGGTAGTTTTGGTGAATCTATATAAAATGGGGTTTTTTCAGATGTTTTGTAATTTACAAATTGTATTTTGAATTATATCATTTAAAACCAATATTTTGTGTTATAAATACAATACTTATACTAAAGTTAAAGTATATTATAATTGTATGTAATATGTAAAATATATATATATATATATATATATATATATATATATATATATATATATATATATGCTGATACGTATTCCTTCACGGATGGAAAAATGTAATGAATAGTTACTATCTGGAGTACATCCGTTCATTCTCCAGTCCATAAATTCGCAGTTCCGACGTTTCGCTAGAATCTTATCCAGCATTGACGAGGTGAACCCAACAACAGTAGAAGAGCGAGTGAAGAGCGCAGATTTTTCGGCTCCTATATATATATATATATATATATATATATATATATATATATATATAGAGGAAAGAAGCCACGCCCATTGACGTCAATCCACACACACCTGATCCAAACAATTACTCACATTCCTTTGACTTTGTTCACCTTTCTGCCAATAAAATCTATCGATGACACACTTCCAGACTGCGGGGAAATTCAAAGTATCATCGCGTTTGTTAAGACTCTCTCGCTTCTCTATTTCGATAGCCTCACGAATAATTGTAGTCCTGTAGATTTCCACTTGAGCAATCTGTCAGCAAGATTGGAAATCAATGGTATGCCCTGTATCGCAGTGGTGCCTGTACAGAGCCGATGTTTTCTGCTTGTTTTTAAGGCCCAGATTGTGCTCCTCAAGCCTAGCTGAGATACGTCTGTTCGTTTGGCCAATGTACGATTTCTTACAAACTCCACAGGAAATGCTGTAAACACCATGGTTTTCCAAGAAGATCTTATCTTTGGCGTTACCAACAATCTTGTCGATGGTGATGTAAAGTTTGTAAATGGAACTTAAACCATGCTTCCTAAAGAGTCTGCCAATCCTATCAGTGGTTCCTTTAATAAAGGGCAGAATTACAGTACCAGCTTTCTCAGTCTCTTTTTCGTCCACATCAACAGGAAGGACACTTTGGCGGTGTAACGCTTTATTAATGGCATATTCCTTATAGCCATTGCTTCTAAGCACCTCTCTCATAGTAATAAGTTCCTGGTCCCTCGAATTATTAAACAGACTCCTATTGATGAGGAAACTCAATCCAGGATAATTCCTCAGGAAAAGTCTAGTAGATGTCCTAAATTATATGGTTTACCTAAAATCCATAAACCGGGCACTCCTATGAGACCTATAGTGAGTGCTATTAATTCACCTCTTCAGAAACTGGAGAAATATTTGACTAAACTTATGCAGCCATTGGTTCAGAAGGCTGATTCCTATATCAAGAACTCTGAACATTTTGTCCAAGTGCTGCAAGGAATCCAAGTTGAAGAAAGTGACATAATGGTTAGCTTGGATGTCAAGTCATTGTTCCCCAGCATACCCATTGATGAAATGCTTCAGAGGATGTCTATTTTTGAAGAGCTCCCTCCGCATGTCTTAGATCTGGCTAGGCACTGTCTCAAAAACACTTACTTTTTGTTTAATGAACAGTTTTACAGGCAACTTGATGGTGCCCCTATGGGATCTTCACTTTCTCCAGCTGTAGCCAATATTTTTATGACGTTCTTTGAGCAAGACGCCCTGAATGATGCTTTTCTCAGGCCTAAAGCTTGGTTTCGTTTTGTGGATGACGTCTTTATGATTTGGCAACATGGTGGCACAGAACTTGATAAGTTCCTTACGTACCTCAACTCTCGCCACTCCAGAATATTTTTCACTTTGGAACTGGAGAGTGATGGCTGTTTGTCGTTTCTGGACGTCTTGGTTAGGAAGGGTCAGAATGGTTGTGTTCACCATTCGGTCTACAGAGAACCGACTCATACCAATAGATATCTTAACGCTGAGTCACATCACCATCCATCTCAGATCCAGGCTGTCGCTGACACGCTCTTCTCTCGGTCTCACAAGTTAACAGACATCGATTCGAGGGACCAGGAACTTGTTACTATGAGAGAGGTACTTAGAAGCAATGACTATAAGGAATAAGAGTTACACCGCCAAAGTGTCCTCCTGTTGACGTGGACGAAAAAGTGACTGAGAAAGCTGGTACTGTAATTCTGCCATTTATTAAAAGAACCACTGATAGGATTGGCAGACTCTTTAGGAAGCATGGTTTACGTTCTGTTTACAAACCTTACATCACCATCGACAAGGTTGTTGGTAACGCCAAAGATAAGATCTTCTTGGAAAACCATGGTGTTTACAGCATTTCCTGTGGAGTTTGTAAGAAATCGTACATTGGCCAAACGAACAGACGTATCTCAGCTAGGCTTGAGGAGCACAAACTGGGCCTTAAAAACAAGCAGAAAACGTCGGCTCCGTACAGGCACCACTGCGATACAGGGCATACTATTGATTTCCAATCTTGCCGACAGATTGCTCAAGTCAGGGTAGCCACTGATATCAATTAATGGTTTTCCCTGACTATTCCCTGACTTTCCCTGATACAAACTTATTTTTCCTGACTTGCAAAAATTCCAAGATAGCGACGTATTGCAAGGGCTTTGAGTACAGTAATTTCAATTTTTTTTTAACCAACTAGATGGTAAGGTTTTTCTTAATGGTAATTTAGACTCCAAAAGCAAATAAAATACGGGTTATTTATACACTTAAATTTATACAATTAAAACACAAAATCTGAAGATACATGATTAAAATTCAAGTATTGAAAATTTTTAAGAGAAATAAACCTATCCTACTGTAAGGAAAGATCTATCTAAATCAAAGTTAAAAGAAACAAACTTTGCAGCAATAACTCACCAATAATAAGTAGCATGATGATGATATTGAGAGTAACAAACACTATCTATAAATTGTTCACAATAAACTACAGATTAAATATTTTAAGCTGGCTCTTGGATCCTAGGTGAAAATTCTCTATTAGTCACCCAGAAAACATCAGGCACTGCTGTCCCCTTTCATTGGGGCCAAAAAGCGATACTAATGCGTCCTAACCCTTAGCCAATCCTATTGGATTTTTACTTCCACAGTTTTTATAGTTTAATGAAGCCTAAATGCATAAATTCATTGGAAATAAGTATGAATTAATTTATATTAATTAAAAAATTAATTCCATTTGATTAATTTTTAAAAAATTACTGTACTTGAAAAATTAACAACCCTGTTAATTCCTCGCATGACCCATAATGCGATGGGAAACCCTAGAGTCAATGGAAGTCAAAGCGATTGTTTGTGGAAATAGCCTGGGAGTACCTCCACCCTCCCCCCACCTTCAGGATCTCGCCAAGGCCCGCAACCCTCAAGTGCCAGCTTAAAAACATTTTACCTGTACCAAACTACTTTTTTAACAATGTCAGTTTTGCCTCGATTTCATCTAAACTTCTTTGGGTTTCTTCTAAAATTTCTCTTTTTTTACCGCTAATCTCTTGATTTCTTTTGAAGCCTCTGCCTGCCTTTTTCGAGATTCTACTTCATTGGTTTTTTCTCTGCATCTTCTTTCCAACTCTTAGTGGTAGCGGAATCTTGAATTTTTGGCATATTGCAGCATGGATTTGCTGATTTCTAGATTTTCAAGTCCATCAGCAGATAATACACTGTCAAAAATGACACGTTGAGCTATCAACGACTCCGCAGTCAGGTTTTCTATGATGCATTCTTTATTTATTGAAAACCCCCTTTCCAGGGATGCATTCCCATGAGACAGTGTTAATATCATTTTTAAAAAGTTCATCATGTCATCAGATAAGTCGCTTACTGAATTAGCAACATTAATCAACCAAAACTCGTCCAATCTTTGTTTTTTCTTGTCAAACGACTTCAGTTGTTCAGCTACAAGGAGTGTTGAACAAAGTTCTGTAAACTCTCTGTGTATCTTATCCGCTGATGAACCAAAAAGCCAGTTATGTTCAACAAGTGTTTCAAGAGCAAACTTCATTCTGGTTTCTCTAAGTTGATCTTTCAAAGAAATTTCTGGGTTCAGAACCGAAATACCTTAAGTAAATTTACTTTTTAAAGGCGACTTTTCTTGAAGTTTGGAAGAAATTGCCACTATAGCTTCTCTACATCGTTTCCTTAGGTGGAAAATTTCCTCGTCTGTGCATTTGCCAATTTTGTTAAGGGCTTGTCGGGTTCCATATCCTAAATCAATTTCTTGACATCTCTTTAGGTTTTCAGTTTTATTCAAATCAATTTTGACGATACTGTTCGAGTGTTCTGCTAACTTGTCCTTTTTAACAACTTTAGACATTAAACTTTTCAAAGTAATTGATAGAGAGTCGTAAAGGAAGGGTGCAAGTGGCTCGTCGGATTTAAATACTCGGTGGAAAGGCTTCAATTTTTCACTTAGTGATTGAAAAAATGCAAGTTTTACACTTAACAGTTTATCTTTCAACAGGGTTTTGAGAGTCACAAAATTTTGACACTTAGGCTCCTTTTTGTCCTTTTCCACTCCTTCCACATACTTTATGATGTTGGGTAGGATGGACTGAGCAGTCTTTGCAACATTACTATTTTCAAGCCACCGAACAGCACAATATTTTTTTGGGAATGTAGTTGAATTTGTGTAATAAGTATAAGCAGCTCTTCTAGATGGTACATGGTGAAATAAATTGTATAATGCCCTTAAAAATTCAACCACACCCCATCCAGTAGCCTTGATTCCTGCTTTAAAGGCATTGTTGACAGTGTGTAAGCCACAACTACCTATGTCAAGAAGAATCTTGCAATTATCTTTTTTATTGAGGTATTCTTGATAAAGTCTCAAAAATTTAAGGTTAATATTTGGTCCATCTATTGATATCTGTAAAATTTTCTTGTAGTCAAGTTCTTCAATTGCTTTGACAAATGAATCCAATAAATCATCAGCTGTACTATGGCCCAAAAACACTGAGTTGAAATACCTAAACTGTACTTTGTTATTCCTATCACAAAATCGGACTGATATATCCATTTGTCCTTTCTGTGAAACCTTGTTTAAAGACTCATCAAATCCGATGACTAAATAAGATGAATCATTCAACATTTTGTTTAGATTACGTTTAAAATATGGGGCGATACCATGAACTAGTAAATATCCTACTTTTGTTCTACCAAGCTAAAACATTTTTGCAATTTCTGAATCTGGAAACATGAGTTTAAAAAGATCTGCACTTCTCTCGGTGCTTCTCATTGATCTGTGTTGCATTACAGTGTCTATAGCCCATATTAATTCTGATTTTAGAGTAGCTTCTGACTGTAAAAATTTGTTCAAACCAGTGTTTTTGGAGCCTGAAATTTGTGGTTCAACTGTCAAGGTGGGTAAACTAATTTCTGGGGGTTTTAAGCTTTCTGAGAGGGCTGATGTAGATGTTCCGGCTATACTTGTAGATCTACTTGCTTCATCTCTAACACTGAAGAAGCCTTTGATATTTTTAGTTTCACACTTACTGCTGAGAGCTAACTTGTGTTTTTTACCAGATAAGTGGCTAGTAACAGCTGTTCTTCCCATGTTACTCAAGGAAAAAGTTGTTCGGCACAGTGTACAATAAGCTGAGTACTTGTCAGTTCCTACTCTTTGCAGCCACGGAGAGAAGCTAATATTAAGGAGACATGTGTCATTGAAGGTGGTTTTCTTAAATTTCGACATCTGTAAACACATAACTCTAGATTACATAAAGGTTGCAGTTTCATAAATGATACACTAAACATTGAATAAAAATAACTACATAAATAGTGCTAAATATTGGGAGATGTGATACCGTTAAAGCTGTTAGAAGATGTGTATGAGAAAGTAAGAACGTAAACTCATTGTAAGATGCAATGGAGTTACTCCTAAGTTTACCCCTTTAACATTTATATTTCAAATAAAGGAGGTATATAATTTCACTTTGTTTAGCAGGCCATTTAGGAAGTCTATTCTACTGAAAAAGTCACTTTTAGTCAAACTTTTTTAAAGTAAATTTTTCATTTAATTGTGCTGTCTCATGAGTTTAAGAATAATGTTAACCCTATAAGTGTAATAAAAAATTTTCAGTAAGTTGCATTACATTAATGATTTAATTGAAACACTATGAACTATTGAAAATTAATTTTTCGTTATTAGTTTAGTTGGATTAAAAGTTTTAGCTTCTTTTAGTTTTGAGGTACTTATCAAAACTAAAACTGCACTTATCAAAACTTGTTATAGTTTACCAAAGAGAAATAAAAAAGTGCTTAAATAATTTGCTGAGATGATACGAAGTGATGTTTTAATATTGTGGTTTTTAATATATATTTTACTTGCATAGGCCTACTTGTTTTTAAAAAGTCAAGTTATAATTAGGGGAGTTTTCATACAATTTTGTGAAAGAATAGTTTTTTGTCAATACCATGTTTTCTTGCATTTTTTATTAACTTAAGCTACCAAAACTAAGTCTACAGTAGCCTACAATAATCTTAAAAGTAAAATGCATTATCTAATCATGGAAATATTACACTTTTTTATGTCAAAGGGTAAAAAGTTTTAAGTGTAACAAACTACTGAATCTATTTTTGTTTGACTTTAATAAGTCAATATAACAGGAAGTCAATCAAATGGCTGTTTTCCGAGTCAATATATGAGGTGTCTAACTGAAAAAATTTTCATTCTCCACTTTTTCCAATTTTAGGAAAATGAAAAAAAAGTTTAAAGAGTAAAAAACAACTGAATGTATTTTTGTTTGAATTTACCGAGTTTACGGAATTATAACCAATGTAGGTAAGCCTACATTGTTGATAAATAAATAAATACAGTATTAGTAGAAATTTTTTTTTATAGGTTTAGTTTTTGTGAGCATTTTTTATTGATTTTAATATGGCCTTTGATTAATTGATTGACTTCCTGTTATAGTTTGCTGCGAGTGTAACTTTAATAAGAAAAAAACAGTTTTAATTTACAAAAATAATTTCAAGCGGCATCCCTCATGGGCTTGAAGGCAAGGAGCGTTGTAATTTCTAATTCATAAATAATGTAAATATGTAGGCTTTTAATATTCAAATTTTTCATAATTAAATCAAATTTAATAAATGTAAATTTTTTTCATCTACTGTTTTCAAAAAATTACAATTATTGATGAACTGTTTGCCGAAAATTGCGGTTATTTTTTAAGATTTTAAAGGTATGTAAATTTGAGCCAATTCGGCCTACCATTCTTTTTAAACAATAATTTGTAGTTGGACCTATCTTATATTTAGATAATTGAAAAAAAAACTGTTTAATATGTGTATTGGTGATTTAGTTCTATAAGTCTGAAGCGCGAAGTTCATATCTTGGTGTTTACCCGCGGGCCGCGATTAGTCGAGTTCGACAACACTCGGGGTAGATGCCGAACTGAGGAGCTATTTGACCCAAGGGGGGAACGGATGGATAAATCCCCCTAAAAATTAAAAAAACAATGAATTACATGGAAAATTAACGTAATTATGAGTTGAGTAATACCCCCGAAATTTTCAAATGATAATATTTCTTACTGAAACACCAACCCCTCCCTAAAGCCAGAAGGTGAAGGATATATATATATTAGTAGTCATATTAGAAAAAATATGGCTATTGTAATGAGCCAAGCGAGTGAAATTTTGAAATATCGGCTACGTTTCAAAATTTAATTCTGATTAAGTAATTAAAACCTTAAACCCTTTAAAGTTTAGGCGCTGCACAGCACGATATCTTTCAATATTTCATTTGTCTCGTCCATAACAGCACAAAAAGTAATCACATACTCGCCCCATCGAAGTGACTTGGCCGAGCACTGACAGGTGTAATTAAAAGCCTTTGGGTGAATAGACACAGTACAATTGGGAATGTTACGTGTCGCCGGAAAGTTTATTTAAAGTATAAATATTGTTGTGCAAGACAGAATATATTGACACTTGATTTCCAATACAAAATATTTACACTCGAGCATTCATCACTTGTGACACGTTTACATAGCTTTGTGATAAGAGTCAAAACGCTTTCTGTCGACGCAGAAATTATAGTCTCCAAGTCTGAGCCCTAACAAGTGAACCAACCGTTCAATCATATGACAAAAACATTTTCAACGTGATTTTTGCAAAACACAGATTATAATACAACGAAAAAAGTAACGTTTAATCAATCATTTTTGTTGACGTTCAAATTTAAAACAATAGTTCGTCAAGACCACTAATTCAATCTTTGTGAAATTTGTATACCATATTATTTGACTCATATTATTATGAGTTTTAAAATTTTATCTCATTTAGGCCTACTGCAGATATTATGGTACAGCAACTTTATCTCACGACTCCCTTGTCTGATCAAACTTGTTTTAAAGAATAAATTCTCAAATAAAAATTATTATAAACAGTTTTGTGTGATTTTGGATGCGTTACGTTATTAAATATTATTTGATACAGAGTTAGTATGCGCTGATGCGAAAACTGTCCGTGAACACACAGGGAATGTATAGTCTATCCTGATGGCTATAGCGGGTTTTCATATTATTGTGCACAATATAAAAAATAAATAACTCACCGGAAAATTATTGCAGCCTAGTATCATTTTAACCTTCCAACGACCAATCATGAGAAATATTCAATACAAATATTATATTCATGAATGTAAAACTGAGTATAAAATTTAGTGAAAATAAGGAATATTCAACTATAAATATATAAATCTACAAATTATAGAATGAAATAAATATCGGCATTGTACACAAGGCACTTGCAGACAAAACGTTCACAGTCTGACTGCGCTATGTATAATAGAGAAATACTTAAATTACCCATACATCCAGGAAAAAACTAATAAAAATAGGTTGAGCTGTTTCCTATAATTTAGTGTGTAAAATAGTGAGCCGGAAACATACTAGAATCAGTTTTATTTACAAATAATGTTACTTGAGAAGAAAAACACTTTTCATTCAAATCTGATTTAAACAGTTGGTTCCAGTGGGCCTCTCCAGTTGAGAGCGGCGGACCAGAATGTATACGCCTACTCTTACCTCGTGAGGCCGCGAAAATTTACGCTTCAGCGCACATTATCCCTGTATCAAATAAAATATAAGAACTTATCGAATTTAATGTTCCGATTATATCACAAAAAGGAGCCCTGAGATAAAGTAGTTGTAATAAATCTACAGTAACTAAAACAGATGAAATTTGAATATTTAGGCTAGTGAGTCTTATAATACGGTGTAAAAATTTCACAAAAATTGGATCAGTGATTTTGACGCACTATTGTTTCAAAGTTGAACTTAAACAAAAAACGAATGATGAAACGGTACTTTTTTGCGTTGTGTTGCAAAAATCACGATATTTTTTTTCATTTACGTGCTCAAACAAACGCAAAATTAAACACGCTAATTAATGGTGCAAATAGTTTTTTCTAGCTCGAACGGTTCACTGATTGTTAACGCTCAAACTCAGGGGTACATAATTTCCGCGTCTACAGTAGTCAGCTACAGTCGGGTTAGCATGGGCAATATGCACACTTTATTTTACATTCTCTTTAGTTTAGCCAATTACGGCGACTAATTAAATTTGTATCTTACATACTTTTAATATAAATTTATACAAATACTTTAAACAAAACTTAATTTAATGAAAATTAAATGTAATAATACTTTGTCATTTCAACTTACCTTACCTTTGGTGCTACCAGCGATTCAAGACAAAACTGCAAGACGCCGTACGCAGGAGGGTTATCAGATACAAAACCAACGGCACAATTCAAGGTCAGCTGTCACACAGGTCCTAAGCCTCAACCATTCCAAACCTCTCCTCCTAATCCCCCCTCACATCTGCTATCGTTGCTTATCACGAACCGTTGCCACGGCTACGGCACATACTCCACTAGCTTTCGCAACTTCTTGGAAAAATACGTAACGTATCACTCGAATGTGATCTTATCGCGGCACAACCCCAAATCATTATAGCTTTGTGCAATATTACTATTCGAATATCGATCTAATTTTTCCCTGACTCTTATTAAGATTCCCTGACTTTTCCATGACAAACTGAATTCCCTGACTTTTCCAGGTCAGTGGCCCCCCTGCAAGTGGAAAACTACAGGACTAGAATTATTCGTGAGGCTATCGAAATAGAGAAGCGAGGGAGTCTTAACAAACGCGATGATACTTTGAATTTGCCCGCAGTATGGAAGTGTGTCATCGATAGATTTTATCTGCAGAAAGGTGAACAAAGGCAAAGGAATGTAATTGTTTGGATCAGGTATGTGTGGATTGACGTCAATGGGCGTGGTTTCTTTCCTCTATATATAGGAGCCGAGTTATCTGCGCTCTTCACTCGCTCTTCTACTGTTGTTGGTTTCACCTTGTCAATGCTGGATGAGATTCTAGCGAAACGTCGGAATTGCGAATTTATGGACTGCAGAATGAACGGATGTACTCCAGATAGTAACTATTCATCATCATCATATATATATATATATATATATATATATATATATATATATATATATATATATTATTATATATATATTATATATTATAATATATATATATATATATATATATATATATATATATATATATATATATATATATATATATTTGATTCCTGATGATGTTGGTACTGTTTGCCAATGAAAAGCTTTGGATATAAAATAATAAATATTCTTGTATTTGAATAACCTGTGTTGTTTTAAAATAAATAAATATATATATATATATATATATATATATATATATATATATATATATATATATAATAGTAGCAGCATCTTCAGGAAAATAATTATCTAACAAAATATTTGTACAAAAATTAAATCATATGTACTACAAAGAATCATATGTTTATAAGTAATACACTTATGTAATTTTTTCTATAACGTCAATGACCTTATAAATAGTTTGGTGCCTTGATCTCACTTGAATTTGTTCATCAATTAATTTGTCTTTAACTTTATGCTTATAAATTTCCAATGTTTCAGATATATTCATTTTAATCTTTTATTCAATTCTTTTATTAATTTCATATTTTCTATTCGGGAAATTCATGTCTATTATTAATACAATGAGTAGCTAAATTTGATTTGTATATGTTTGGTTTGATATAAGCGTTTAAATGTTCTTTGTATCTTTCTTTTTTGTTTGTCCTACATATAATTTATTACAAGTTTGACATTTTATATTATATACACCATTTCTTTCGCGTATATTATTTTGATTATTGTTGTTGTTTATTAAATCTTTAATTTTATTATCAGTTTTGTATGTAATTTGCAAATTTGTTTCTTTAAATAATCTTGTAATTTTGTTTATTTCGCTACCAGTGAATGTAAAAGTTGTCCAAATTTTTCTCTCTTATTATGTGCAAAGTTATTGTCAATTTTCTGTTTCTTTATTATGTTATTATTTAATTTATCTATAGTTTTTCTTTTATATCCATTTTCTAAACCAATTTGATATATTATATTTTTCTCTTTTATTTGATCATTCAAGTTCATTGGTATTTTGTGCATTGTATATTAGGACCTAATCCTAAACGCAAAATTGATAATTCGCCAAACGGATTTTGCGAACCTAGAGACAGATCCAGTATTATATATTTGTATTGTTTTATTGTTTAGATATCTTCACTCAATAATATTAAAATAATATATATAATTTATTTATAGGATAACCTTTAAAGAAAAACTAACTCTATTTAAATTGACCTCGATATTTTATTTGTTTTCTTAAAACTCACAATATGACAAGGTTCAGTTTTATCTGAGAAGGATGCACAGATATAAACTGTACTTTTCTCTGATCCGTTTACTGTGAAATATTTCTACAGTAATGTCCACAGAAGAACATGTGGGCTATAGCATCATATATATATCGTGGACATGGGGCCATCGGCTATAGTTAAACTGGACGCCTGCACGAAGAAGTAAAAAGTAAGATGGCTATTATACTACTACTTATTCGCCACAATTTATCCTTTCATATTTGAAAACTACTGTAGGCATTTGTGGCTTTAGACGTTGCGGGCCATGGGCGATTCATTATTGCTGTCTAGTACTGGGGATTTAATTGGAAAATATGAGAAAGTTACTTAATGCTGATTCAGAATTTTACGTATATTCTTGAAATTAATGTATTAGGCTTAAACCATTACTGTTTACTAAACTATTTATGTTATAATGGGATATTTATTAGTTTGTGTTTCTTAAACAAAATTTTAAAATAATCACTTGTTTAAAACGAATTGAAACAATTTGGAAAATAAACAATTAACTATAAATATAGCTTTTACTATGGAATTACATTCAATAGAATACATAGATAGTTCAGCTCATGTAACATTAAGTCACGGTTCTTGTCGGTGCGGAGATACTGTTGGCAAATGTTTAGTAGAGTTCTGTCCTTTTATACATAAACTTAAAATATTTAGCCCATAATATGATGGCCTAAACTAAAATCTACTTTAAAAAGCATTATTTTATTTTAAATTTGTATTGATTGTGGTATAACCTTTCGACGTTAAACCATAATCCATAATTGGTGGGTTAGCGATATTATATTGAAGAGAAGTATGACCCTGTGTGTATTTACAAATATGCGATTGATAAGATAACATAAACTGTCAACGCTTCTATATCCAATCCAACGAACTGATTTACTCCATGTCAACTATACCTAATCATTAAACGACAAGAAGTAGAGTCTATGTACTTCGGTCATGTATACATAGAATAAATACCACAACTAAAACGCTATAGTAAATCTTAGGTTGTATTTTAATAGCACAATACATCTTGTATTTTAAGAATAGAATGAGAGTATGGAAAGGTTTCCACAATTCTAACTTGAAATACTAATGTTCTATGTGGTTAATATGTTAGAATATGCAATAGAAACCAATAGTATATTGTCACAATATCGTAGCATTGCATACAAGTTGCCATTTAATATGATCAACGTATGTGTAGGCCTACTACGTGTTAATTTCTATGTTTGCACTAAAGAGATGAATAAACATAGGGAATCAGAGGCTGAAGTCGATGATAGAAACAATTATTGTTTTCATTTTTATATAAATATTTCTACATTGGGAGAAAATGATCATATTTAAAAGTCATATGAAGAAAATGTTGACTATTTTTCTTTAGTTGAGAGAAAAGCACATTATATCGGACAAAACTGTAGGTGTTATTTTATTCTACATACAATCTTTACAAATCTTTTGGAGGGCTATTCAATACCCACTAACCTTAGTGATTCACGTTTAACCTTTGAATCTAAATGAAAGAAAGAGATGAGAATGCTTGAATGAAGGAAGCCATATCAGCGTCATACGTAATGAGAATACTTCCAAGATAATATTGTAGACATATACACACACACACACACACACACACACACACACATATATATATATATATATATATATATATATATATATATATATATATATATATATATATATATATATATATATATATATGAATACTATGAGCTATGGCTCCCACAAAAAAACCTCGGCATTTCTTTAAAGTAATTCAACCCGTTAAAGATATTGCAGGAATTGATCATGTATCTGGAATAAACGTTCTACTCTTGCTTTAAAAGTAGGTTATTCACTGCAAAAATGCTTACAAATCCTAAAAAGTGAAGTAATAATCGAAAACAATGATACTAAAAGAAAGGAAATTAATGATTTTGTACAATTATATCATATAAATTGGTCTAATTTAATCCTCAGAAAAGCTACAGATGAAATAGAACAAGCCTTATCTTCTGCCTATTGCTGAAGATGTTAATACTATGAACCAGTATTTGCACAAAACAGAAGATCAACTTCTTATAAAAATAGAAAAAAACCAGGCTTCTGTGAATGATTTTGAGGAGTTTTGTGAAATCACTTTCACCCATGTTATCATGTTTAACAGAAAGAGAGCCAGAGAAGTTGAAGGTTTGGAGAAAAGTGTATATCTGAAACGTTTGTGCCAAGAAAAACCTCAAGGAGAAATTGAGTCTGTTTTAAGTAGTTATGAGAAATTGCTGGTTAAAAATCTTACTCTCATTCACATACGAGGTAAAAAAGGACAAAAGGTGCCATTATTGTTAACTTCTAAATTAAAAAAGAACATAGATGTAATTTTATTATATCAAAATTCATTTGAAGTTCTTATGTCAAAAGTATACGTTTTTGGGAAGTGTAGAAGTGATAATTTCATTAGAGGGAGTGATGCCCTCAGAAGGGTAGCTAGAAAATGTGGCGCAAAGGTACCTGAGAACCTAACATCCACTCGTCTCAGGAAACATATAGCCACTGTTTCTCAAATACTTAACTTAACATCAAATGACCTAGAGCAATTGTCAAGACATCTCGGCCATGATATCAATGTCCACAAAGAGTATTATAGATTGCCAGAGAGAATAATGCAACTTGCAAAAGTAAGTAAGCTTTTGTTGCAGTTTGATAGTGGCAAAATAACACCCAGAACAAACTTTGATACCATGGACGTAAATCATTAAGGAAATGAGGAAATAACTTCAGACTCAGAAACGAAAAAACGTTTTGACCGTTAAAGAACAAGTGTCACTGGAAGGAAATACCGAAGAGAAAATACAGTCTGAAAGCGGTTTAAAAAATGAACAGAAAAAAAAAATAAGGGAGCGACAATTCATTAAAGCAGAAAAGTGGAGTAAAGAAGAAAACGAGGCTATTGAATGCTTTTTTAAAAAAGATATAATTAGGTAAATTGTACCGAACAAAGTAAAATGCTTACAGTGCATGGAAAAATATTCAGTTATAAAATCAAGATCATGGGTATCGATAAAATCTAAAGTTAAAAATATAATAACGAAGAGACATGCCAAGATAGCAAATAAAGCTGAAGTTCAGAATATTTAAGACTTTTCAAGTTTAAATTTTTAATATATTAAAACCCCTCTGGATATGTGCACTCTGCGTGGTTTTATAATAAAATCTTTTTAAATATTGTATTGTATTTTATGTTTTTCTGTAGCTACGAACTCAAATTTGTTTATAATAATATGTTTAGAATTGTTCAATTTTCTGGCTATGTGATATAGGTTGATTTTGATAGAGCCGTTTGAATAAATTAAATTTTGTATTGTATTAAAATGGCTCTGGATATGTGCACTCTGCGCGATTTTATAATAAAATCTTTTTAAATATTGTATTGTATTTTGTTTTTCTGTAGTTATTAACTCAAATTTGTTTTTAGTAATACGTTTAGAATTGTTCAATTTTCTAGCTATCTAATATATGTTGGTTTTATTATTATTTTTTAAATCTTTGTATTTCTTAAAAACCTTGTATTTTGTTACAAATTCTCTTTATCTGTGCTCCCTACGTTGAAATTTAATAAAATCGTTCGACATTCATGTTGGCTTTCACATTTACAATAGTTTTCAAACATTTTATACTCTACTTGTTTCGACAATCCTATTTAAATTACTCTGATACTAACTATAAAAATTTGTATGAGTTGAACGATTGAGACAGTTTGCCTAATCGTTCCTTGAATTTCTGTCTAATTTATGTGACTGAATAACACATTTCATATTCTTAGAAAAAAGATAAATAGATGTTACTACCCTCACGTTGTAAAATATGTGAACTAATATTGCTACTTGGAAGACATGTATATGTAGCACAAGTACATGTACTTGTATATGTCGTAGTAAATCCCAGAATCTGCTCAGCTTGGAGCATATCATCACAAACGGGATCCAGTTATTTAAATTTATTTGGCTATTATAGGCTGTACCAATATAAAATAAGTATTCAATAGGCCTACATGAATAAGAAATAAATATTAGGTAAGGCTCGATCATGTTGTATATTAAACTAATACGTTATTGTACAAGTATAAGTTACTGTCACAGATTGAAACATTGGATGTATGAATACATGTGTTAGGTCACTAAAATTTAGTGTATACTTGTTTAGTGTGATAAATTATTCTTTAATGTTAATTTATATGTATAAACGTTTTCTTTATGAGCAAGTTTAAGCAATGCTAAAGAAACAAAGATATTTCTTCCGCTGGTTTGGACCCTGTATGTCGACGATGTATTTGAAACTTAATGGATTCTTTCCCTTGATAAATTTACCACAGAGGTACACGTCCGGAATCGTATTGCCTTTATATTGATGATAAAAAAAAATACTAATGTAAAATAGATAACTCTCGTGAGTAAGGAGTTTGGTGTTCTGTAGATTAGAATATCTTTATTGTTTGAGTTTTAAATGTATTGATTTGTTTGTTTTATAGTTGTACGATACAAAGCCTATACACAATTTATAATGACGTGGCTTGATGAAATTGGTTAGTAGTAGCCTATCACTGATGAAAACGTCATCGTCGTTGTAACTAGTCGATATATTTGACTAAACTAGTGTGTTTTGAGATTTAGAGTGAAATAAGTTCTCACTAGCTAAGCTCTAATCAACCTAATTTTAAGACACATATCATTAACAAAAAATTTAATGTTAATAACTCAACATTTATGTTGTATGTAACACATATGTTGTCAAAATATGTGTACTGATAAACATAGCTACTGGGCACCTAGCAAGGATATGCTCCCTTTTGAGCATATCATCAAAAACGGAAACAAAATTTTTAGTTATATTTGGCTATTGTAGTTATAGAAATATTATTATTAATTTTTTATTAGGAAAGATAGTTGGAATTGTTTGTAAATATATAAAGTAAGCGTAGAATAAGCCTACGTGAACAAGAAAAGAGGATTAGGTTAGGCTCGATCATGATATAAGTTTTTAGTGGACCAAGTAAAAGCATTTTTACATTTAGAGTGCATAACTTAAAGATAGTTTTTGTATTATTGTTCCCCCGATTACCTACCTGAAACGTTTTTATACTTATCTAAACAAAGAATATGGAGTACAATTTAAAAATTCTATTTATTGAAAATCCCAATAGCATTTGTTTTTTATTTTAAAGACTTTGGAATTGCTAATTTAATCGTCAAAAATTATTTTTAAATTATCTTAAGCAGATTAAGCAGTGGTATGAATAAGATTAACCCGACTCACTAAACATTGCCTCTGTACCGCCGTCGGTGATCTTTATCTTAGTGGATCTTATTTTCTAATCTATACATTTTTCTCGTTTTGACCTTTATTTCTCAGAAGAAATTACCTAAATTTTATAGGAATGGGTGGAGTTGCTGAGAATTGTAATATTTTGTACAGATTAACATATAGTGATATATAAACAATTTCTATAGTAGAACATATTTTTCTATAAATGAAGGAGACTGTTTCGGGAAATGTGTTTCTTTGTCACCTCAAACCGCAAAAACGTCTTTTGTTTATTAAAACATAAGATGGAAGTAGGGTTAAGTTTACATATATATTATTAATGTAAAATAGATGGTTAGTATGTTACAATATTCAATATTGAGTTATCGTATATTTTTACAATATTTTAACATTGCATATATGTTTAAACATGTATAAATATATGTACACATGTACACACATATGGTCACTAAAATCCAATATAAAAACATTTAGTCTAAAATATTTACTGTATTAAATTAATACTTGATTTTATTTATTTGTATACACTAAACATATAAATAAACAACTATAGTAACGGCTCAACACGAATATAGAAGCAAATAGTCTTTGAATTTTTATATCACTATTTTGACAATGGGAGAGAATGGCCATGGTCAAAAGTCACAGGAGAAATAAACGACTATTTCTCTTTATTTATTGTAAGAAGAAAAGTACATTATTTTACATCGGACAAAGCTGCTAATACGATATTTATTGAGGCTCAATATTTTCAAGATTTTGAAGGTTTTGAAGGGCAAACCCTACTGCCCTGAGTTATTTGCTTTCAAGTCACAAATACAGGGAGCAGCAGTGAAACGGGAAGATTTGAATAACTTGCAAAAAAATAAGTTATGGGTATTCATTTCATTTATTAACCGAAATTCATAGCACACTAGTGGAAATTAGTGTTACAATTAAAAAATTTCACTTACATATTATTTTTTGAAAATGGTGCTAGCAAGATGTCTCCCTCGGTTTCCTATGCATTCTCGAAGTCTGGTGCAAAAGCTGGCCATAACTGTGCGTAGCATATCCAACGGAATTCTGTCTATCTCTTGCTGAATGCGCTCCTTCAACTCGTTCTTAGTTCTCGGTTGGTTACCCAAATAAACTTTCGATTTTAAGTACCCCTAAAGAAAAAAGTCAGGTGCTGTTAAGTCTGGTGAACGAGCAGGCCAAGGGATATCACCATTTCTGCTAATCACACGGCCGGGAAATGCAAGCCTCAACAAATCTAAAGCCATTTTAGCGGTATGACCAATAGCACCGTCTTGCTGAAACAAAGTGTCTTCATCCACGTATTCATCAAGTGCGGGTAGTGCAAAAGTTACTAACATGTCCGCATAACGTTGAGAGTTTGCTGTCACGCTGTTACCGTTTTCACTTTTGAAAAAGAAAGGTCCAATTATTCCTCGAGATGACATAGCGCACCACAAAGTAACTTTTTCTGAGTGAAGAGGTTGTTCATGAAAATTGTGTGGGTTATCTGCGCACCAATACCGGAAATTTTGTTTATTAACGAATCCACTAAGGTGGAACTGCGCCTCGTCACTCATCCACATGTTATGAACTCGCTCTTCATCTTGCTCGATAACATTTAACATTTGTTGACAAAAGCGTAGCCGGCTGTTGAAATCTTGAGGTTTGAGAGCTTGAACTACCTGCATTTTGTACGGATGGTAATGAAGTTTGTTTTTCAAAATTCTTCTTACTTCTTACAAGTTCTAAGCTGTGTCGTCTTGCCGATTTTCGCGGGCTTCTCCCTAACGCTTCCTGCAGACGATCAACGTTCTCAGGGGTTACGACCATTTTAACACTGCCACCTCGTTTCCCTGTAGCACTAGCTGTCGCTTCAAAATTTCTAACCCAAAGACTGATAGCATTTGCGGAAGGTACGGGATCGCGTGGAGACAGATGAAATTCCCAACGGAAAGCCCGTTGCGCACCAACAGCACTATTATTGTTTTTATAAAACGCCTTTACAGCGAAAGCACGTTGTTCGTTCGTCCAATGATACATGGTTACTAAAATTTCCAACTGTCTAGACGGCCAAGGTTGCATCTCTCCCTCTCTAAACTCGCTACCAGGCCTGCCAACCATTTTTCAAATCTTCCCGTTTCACTGCCGCACCCAGTATAGGCGATTTAAAGAGATAAAAAACGATTGAATGACAAAAAACAGTGAAATCTTGACTCACGATTGGATCGGTGATTAACAACAATTTCTAGCCGCTATCACTTACAAAAACACTTCTGTGACAGATGATCACCGTTCGTACATAGTTTTGCAGATGTGTACATTTATATATAAGCGATAAGTTATGATATGCAGAAATTGCTGTGTCACGTCCGTCCCTTATCTTGGAACTACTACGGCCAACGTTTGTTTACACACGTCTATCTGATATGACAACATAAACTGTCGACACATTCCTTCTTGGGTCAGGGGTACAACCTATATATTAGGGAAAAACTAGATTTAAACGTGAATTTTGAAGTTATTTGCCCAACAGGTTTCCAGCTAGTTAGATTTAGACTTAGCAGTTGAAAAGTAGTCTACATTTTGTACAATTTATATGTTTACGATTATGCTGAAACAGTTTAAAGATATCTACCTTCCAGAAATTGTAATTAAAGTTTCTAGCATTCAAAAATGTTTACGTTTAACTAATATTAAACAATTATATCTTGGAATTATCTACATTTTTTTCTTAATTTGTTATATCACTAAAGCTATTTAATTCCTGTTACTCTCAAATGCTATTTCCAACTGGGAATTAGAAAATTTTTATTACTCATAATTATATCTAAAATTTCCAGTTTTATCATTTTTACAAACCGTAAATTTCTTCTTACAATTATCTGTAGAATATATATGTACACATTATTATTTCTATTGAAATTCTATTCTTCCTATCAATTACGACTTGTTAAAAAACCAAAAATCTTTTTTAAATATCAAAAAGAACAAAATTGTGTAGCCCGTGTACAATGAAAGGCTAGTTTACTTTAAAAATTATCAAATAAAAACAAATAAAAGACATACACTAGACATACAAATTAGTCATTTATTTACTCAATGACAAAGTCATCACCATCAGTGAGTTTTTCTAGTACAAACTCTAACTTACAACTTGTAATATCTTACTCTCATTAAAAATCAAACAAATTCATCAATTTATTTCCTTGTTTAGGTCAGCGCTGTTAACGTTTATTTTTAACGTTGTTAGATCAGAATAATGACCACTCCTTCAATAGATACACAAAGCCCGGCTACATTTATTTGTCACTTTAATTTTGTTTAGTGCCCAAAATGTGTGTCACGTTTCGGAATTTGTGGCCGTTAACATTCACACCTAATAGATAAAGGATTGTGTACATGAATATTGTTAATCACGTTTTAAATTTTTAAAAACACACATTTGGGATTACATTGTGAATAAAACCACAAATATTATTTATAAATAGATAAATCATGCTTCATATAGTAAAATATTGTTTTCAAGTTTATGAAGTTTTGTTTCTAAACAGATGTTTAATATTTCCAATAATGGAAAGAGAAGAGCCAAGGTATATCACCTTTTAAAACATTTCAGTTAGCCTTAATGCAAAAATATATATACAGAGTAATGAAGAAACAAAATTTAATCTGAAAAATATAAGCATAACCTGCATGCAATGATTACAAATACACATTAAAATTTTAAACTCTAATTACGAAAAACTCAAACATATTTTAATAATGGTATACTACGTGGTAAAAATGTTTGTAACTGGCTAAGGCAATTATCTTTAACCTCAAAAATGTAAATAAATAGAAGATATTAAGCCCAAATAGTTAAATATATTCAGAAAAATTGTTTAGAGATGTATAAAAATATATAATAAAATAATTAGTCTGGTTTTTGTGATTTTATAAAGAATAAATTGAATAGACTTTTTGGCACTACACGATTTGTGGTTTTTAAAACAACTAATTAGTGTAAAGATATTAGCGCTGCGGGTCTTATGTGGCTGAGGTAGCCACAAGACACTCTCCACAAGAAGTGTGTCATACGAAAAAACCCCTAAACGTACCACGAACAAGAAGTGTGTGTAGACTCCAGGTCCTCACAAAAGCTTGTCCACAAGTAAAAGTACACACTGTACACACCGTTTGGCGATGCTAGTGCTCTGTGGTGTTAAAACTACGAAGCGTTCAGAGGTGTGCGAAAAAGTCGTATGAAAAATAATGACATTGTGGGGTCGTCTTCAAAAATTAAATTAAACATGTTTTCTGATGATAAGACATATAGATAAACTAGTTTTAACTATTAAAACCATATGTGGCGTTCTGGGGACTCCCCACAATGCGCTTGCTTTGCAGACGAAACTCCCGACAAGTGTCCTCTCACAAACAAACAAACAAACAAACACACACACACACAAACACACACACAACAAATAGTTAATATCTGGAGTACATCCGTTCATTTTGCAGTGCATAGAACCACAGTTTTGATGTTTTCTAGAATCTCAGCTATCATTGACGAGGTGAACCCAACAACAGTTGAAGTACGAACTTCAAGGTTCACACTTCAACTGTTGTTGAGATTACCTTGTTAATGCTAGATGAGATTCTATTGGAATGTAAAAACTTCCACTTTATGCACTGCAAAATGAATGGATGTACTCCAGATATTAACTATTCATCAAATTTTTCCATCTGCAAAGGAATACTTATCAGCATATATATATATATATATAGAGAGAGAGAGAGAGATTTTTTTGACTAGGAGACTGACAGACTTACCTTGGTAAGAGTCCACTCTGTAGTCTTGAAATAGAAACACATAAAAGCACTTAAACAATGATATATTTCAGCCACACAGTGGTCTTTGTCAATCGAAGAGAAAACACAAAAAGAAATATGAGAGAATGAAATAAAATAATTGTAATTGTAGGTGATTACAATTATTTTATTTTATTTTATTTCATTCTCTCATATTTCTTTTTGTGTTTTCTCTTCGATTGACAAAGACCACTGTGTGGTTGAAATATATCATTGTTTAAGTGCTTTTATGTGTTTCTATTTCAAGACTACAGAGTGGACTCTTACCAAGGTAAGTCTGTCAGTCTCCTAGTCCAAAAAATCTAAATAATCTTTACCAACCAAAACTAACCTATAAATATATATATATATATATATATATATATATATATATATATATATATATATATATATATATATATATACATATACATATACATATACATATATATATATATATATATATATATATATATATATATATATATATATATATATTTTAGGTTAGTTTTGGTTGGTAAAGATTATTTAGATTTTTTGGACTAGGAGACTGACAGACTTACCTTGGTAAGAGTCCACTCTGTAGTCTTGAAATAGTAACACATAAAGGCACTTAAACAATGATATATTTCGACCACACAGTGGTCTTTATCAATCGAAGAGAAAACACAAAAAGAAATATGAGAGAATGAAATAAAATAAAATTTAATGAAACAAGTAATAATTTAATGAAACATGTCTCTTGAAAGAGAGAGACGAGTCATACACAACACAAATTTTTCTAAACTTTGGACAATTTTAGAAACTGTAACATAGAACGTAAAAGTACCTTTCATAATATATAATTATTTCAGAAAGCTCTGAAGACAAAATTAAAAAACAATAAATAAAATTCTGTTGGCAAACAAGTGTATATTTTCAAACCAAATGTATTTTATTTTGTAAAAAAAAATTATTGAAATAATATACATTCTTTAAATTGAACCCTGGTTGTGTTACATTAAAATTTAATATAGGCCAACAGTTATGGTAAAAAAAAATGTTTTGCGTTAGCAATCTTGTACATCTCTTAAAATAAGGTGTTACATATAAATTCATTTATATATTTAATTTTTATTTAATAATTATATTGTCCCAATATAAAAAAAAATTTTTGTTTTATTGGTGCACATTGTGAATCTAGCGTAGGTGGTGAGAGCTCCTAGTGGGCGAAATTGAAAAATATCGTACAAGTTAGTAACTTAGGGTAATTAACCACATCACGCCATGTGACGTAAGCATTATGCGATACTTGTGAACCAATCAGAATATTTAAAATAATAAGTAAGGGTGGGAAATTCCGTTGGCGTATCCTTACAACGACCCCACTTCTCTAAAAGTCTTTGAACGAGACGGATGTGATGGCACTTTCGGACATAACTTAGAAATTTATAAGCTTCCAGTATTCAAAATTTAAGATGTCAAGGCCGGTACCAAATTTTATTAACGCAACTAAAGAAGAAGTCAGAAGCAATTATTTATGTGTTTCAAATAAGTAAAAGTTTTGTATTATTTGTTGTTAAAGAGCGCTAAATGCAAGAGCGATGTGCAGTGATTAGTGTACAAGCAATGTTTAATGATATGTGTTATAGTGTTTTACAAGTAATGTGCACAACCAGGTACATTTTAGATAATGATAAAGAAAATGTATTTTAATGTTAACTAACTTGAATTGTAAATGGTAAACGATTAACACATGAACGGTAGAAATTGTCCTTTGAATATTCACTTCTAAAAATTAAATTGGAAAACTTAAGTTACTACCTTCTCGATATATATAAATTTTAAAGGTTAATAAGTAAAAAAAAGTATGGAATAGTTAGCAGTAATTAAAAGTTAATTACTTGACACATTGGTGTCATTTGTTCTTTTGTAATTTGTCATTGATTAATAAATTGTTTAACTTTGTATTTTAAAACTTCCAATTCTTATTTCACAAGTAACCTAGTTCTACCTTCAAGATCAGAAGTCCGTTTACAGAGAGACATTATTATGCCTGTGCTGTAACGGAGAACTAGAGCCCTGGTAAGTAAGGTTAGTTAATTTGTTAATTAGTAATTAATAACACATTACAAATGTAAGTAATGGTTACCCCCAGGTAAAAAGGGCGAGAGCGTTACAATCTGACTTAATTTAAAAATTTCAACCAAAATAAATGTCTATTTTATCCTCAGATTAATTTCTAAACGTATTCAGAAAAGAGTAAAAATGTCGTTTTTAGAACTCTATATTTCAAAATATAGAGCCAATATAAGTAGCCCACTACCAGGAACCTCTTTTTTTACAAATCAAGCACTGTGTGTGTTCATATTGCCCATAGACAATAATGTTTTATAAGATATGCAGCAAGATAAATTAAAGTATTCTCTCACAAGTGATGTCAATTTATTTAGAAATAAGGGTAAATTTCTACCCACTTCCAAATTTCTGAAATACTAAAACTAGTTAAAGTTCTAGAAAGATCCTAGAAATGCTATATACATTGTAATAATGGTAATTTTGTTTTTATACAAGTCTTAATAAAATTTATAATTTAAAAGAAATAACAATTCAATGCTGCTTTTTGTTACAATAAACTTTTAATATTTTAAAATGACATTCCTTGTTATCTTTTACAAAGTCACTTACTAATTAAAAATTCTTATTTCCTCTACAAAGAATTACAAAAATTAAGCTTTATTAGCCTAAGTCTTAAATTTGTTATGGCAGCAAGAAGTTTAGTTATAAAATTTAATATGAATTGAAATTGATTTAATTATTTCAATTTGAGCTTGAGCTCTCTTTATCTCGGGTTAAATAGGTGGGTTTTCTAAATTTTGACTAATAAATTTTGAGTTGGCACTTTCAAAAAAATATCTAAATTACAATTCTTACAAGTTAAAATTTTTACAAGTTATTTAGTTTCTAATTAATATATTTTCCTGAATAATGTCTTCTTAATTGATCAGTTCAATGGTTTGGCTTATTGTTACTCTGTAATTATGATTTAAACACGATACTGCACTTTCCGCACCAGTTAAAAAAATAAAATTTCGACAGCCAATTCTGAATACGTCTTCCTCGTTCCAATGCTTTGTTCCAACTGCGTACTGACGCTACCTTTGTTAGAAAAAAATGGCCAAGTCGTGAATTTCCGCTATTTTTTCGTTTATTCCGTGTAAGTACAGCTTTACGGATGTCATGTTCTTCTTCTTTACGGATACACTTCTTCTTCTTAACAACTGCACTTAAATTTCTTTGCATTTAAATCCAAAACTGTTTTCTTATTATATCTCCACGAGAAATATTTAAACGAATATCTTTTGCCGGTCAATGCGCACGCAACTCCACAAATCCGTTATATCGTGTTTACTACAGAACACTCACTAGCTTGCCGTGTGAAAGTTTTAAGTGTATTTTTACATAGTTCTATTTAAATTGTTACCTATCAATTATTTCTAATACATATTCTTATAAATAGTGATTTGTGTGTTTTTTTTCTTTTATATAAAATCTTGTGGTTAGATCTAAAATGTGGCTGTGTGCATTTTCTACACAAGTGAAATTAGGTTATGTTTACAATTCGTTCCTGGTATATTTTAGTAATTTTTACATACTGAATTTATTTTTATATATTTATCTTATTTTGGTAAGTGCCTTTTATATGTATACTGCTTCAAAATGTTACATAGTCCCCAAATTTAGATAAAAAAAAATTTTGATTCCAAAATTCCTTTTTTTTATCTCAATTTTCACATTTTGGGAGTAAACTCTTACTCTATCCTTCTTGCTTGTCTGCTGCCCTCTAATTACATATGATATACTTAACTACTAACAATACAATAAATTAACAATTAACATTTAATCAACAATACTCTTACTCTTAACATTTCGTACATTAATCATTTTCTGATTCTTAGAGTCTATTTTATAAACTTTTTCTTTTTCTTTCTTTATTTTAAATTTAATAGAATGGAATCTTTCCAATCATAAGTCTTTTTATTTATCTATATAATCTATCTTCTGACACAGTGTTCTTTTTTTTTTTAATTTTAGCCTAACCGAGTCATAGCATGTCTAGGTTGTTTGTAGGTTAGGTCCTTGTTCTTATTCATTCATCCCTTCCTATTTTATTTTTATTTACATATTTTTTTATTTCTTTATATTTTTTTTTCAAGTGTTTGTTTAATTATTAAGTCATTTCTGGTCTATTGTCATTTCCGGTTTATTTGTTATCTACCCCTCCTACATTCGCTTCCTTCTCCTAATACTTTTATATCCTGAGACATTCCTGTTGTTACCATCTTATTATCCCTTGTTATTTTCCTTTCTCTCGACTTCTCCCTTTATTTATTTAATTTGTTCTACCTGAAATTTATCTGATTCTCCCTGGTGTGCCTCCCTTGGTTCATAAAATTTCTTTAACAAGCTAATATGGAAAATTCCTCTAATTTTATTGCTTCTAGCATCTTTGATTTCATAAGTCGCTTTGCCATATTTCTTGGTGATCACATAAGGTCCATCATATATATAAAATAATTTTGCCATCTCACCTCTTATACCCTGTGGTTGCCAATTTTCTTTTACTAATACCTTGTCCCCAACATTTAATTCTTCTATTTTATGAGTTTTATTAAATTTCTCTGCTCTCTTATGAGCCTTCTTCTTAATTCTACTCCTAGCAATTTCTAAATGTCTTTCTAAATTTATTAATTTTGAACTCCAGCCAAAATTTTTTATTTCCTTTTGCCAAAACCTTTCATCCTGAATTCCTAGTTGTAGCTGGTTAGGTGTGTATCCTGTAGTCTCATGAGGAATTTCATTAATTGCCTGGTTAATAACCTCTACATATTTTCCCCATTCTCTATGGTTATGATGACAATATGTTCTCAAACATCTAATGATCTCCTTATTCACCCTCTCAACGATATTGCTTTGTGGCCTCCTTATTGGAGAAAATATTGGTTTCATTTCTCTATTTTTTATATACTCCAGCCATTTCTTATTATTAAACTGGGTTCCATGATCAGTCTGTATTCTTTCTACTCTCCCGAAATTTTCTATATAATTTTCTAAACATTTAATTGCCTCCCCTGTGGTTGCCTTTTTCAATTTATAGATTTGAACGAATTTTGTAAATACATCTAACATTACTAATAAATACTTATAGCCTCCTACAGTTCTTTGAAATGGTCCTATAAAATCAATTGACAATTGCTCCTTTGGTTTTTCCACTTGGATCCCTTTCATCTCTCCAAAATTACCTTGGGTTACATTTTTAGCTCTTTGACAAATATTACATGTTTTAATAATTCCCCTAATGCTTTTTCCCATCTTCTTCCAAGTGAAGCTCTCTGATAATATGGTATGACATTTCTTAGATCCTGCATGCAGGTAATATTCATGACAAGTACCCACTATTTCTTTAATCATTCCCTTTGGTACTACTATTTTCCAACTTTCCCTATTTCTTTTGTATACTAAGTCATTAATAATTTTATAATTTTGAAGATAATTTTGAATGTTTTCTTTTATTTCTCTAACTTCCAAATCTTCTACTTGTAATTTACTAAATTCTTTAAATTTTGTACACATTTCCATATCCATAACTCTTTCTATATAATTTATTTGTAATTCTGAATTTTGGTCTCTTCTTTCAAACTTATTTTTGTCACAAGGGTTCCTGCTCAATAGGTCTGCAACTACATTTTCTTTTCCTTTACAGTGTTCAATAGTATAATCATACTCTTGCATTAGTAATATCCATCTATGCAATCTTGAATTTAAAATTTTACAAGTCTTAATAAAAGTTAAGGCCTGATGGTCAGTCTGGATCACAATTTTTCTTCCTAGGATGATCTGTCTTGCTTTCTGCAGACAAAACAATATAGCAAGTAATTCCTTCTCAGTGGTATAATATTTAACTTCACTTCCTTTTAATGTGCGGCTCATAAACATTACTGCCTTTTTCTCCCCTTTTTCATCAATCTGATAGATGTGTCCTCCTATGGCATATTCACTGGCATCTGTTTGTAGGTAAAATGTTTTCTGGTAATCTGGGTGAGTAAGTACATTTGTTTCCAAAAATTTTTTCTTTAATTTAATAAAATTTCGCTCCTCCTCTTCTGTCCAAATAAATTTGTTTCTATTAGATAATAATTTTAATAATGGTTGTACAAATTCTGAATATTTTTCTATAAATTTATTATAATAATTAGCCATTCCAATAAAACCTTTTAACTGTCGAGGATTTTTAGGTGAGGGAAATTCTAATATAGCTCTAACCTTCTCTTCATCCATTTTTACTCCATTTGTAGTCAATCTATATCCTAAGAATGAAATATCTTTTCTACAGAACTCTGATTTATCAAATTTAATGGTCATGTTGTTTTTTAAAAAAATTTGGAAGATCTTTTCTAGGTGTTTTTTATGCTCCTCAAATGTCTCAGACATACAGACTATATCATCTACATATATTAAGGTGAAATCTTCTAATTCCTCCCTCATAATACTGTCCATAGCTCTTGCCAATGCTGCTAGAGATGTTTTCAATCCATAGGGTGTAACAACAAACTGGTATGTTTTCCCTCTATGTTGGAATGCAGTATATTTTCTTGACTCCTTTTCCAATTCAACCTGCCAGAAACTGTTAGTGAGGTCCATGGTACTCAACCAATTAACTCTCTTTGCTCTGTGTAGAATCTCATTTATTCCTCTATAGCAATCATAATCCGGAATTATAATTTCATTTAGTTTTCTTGCATCTAAACATAATCTAACTTTCCCATTGGTTTTGATGACTGGGACTATTGGATTAATATATGGACTAGTACTTCTTTCAATTATACCTAACCTCAACATTTTCTCTATCTCTTCTTGTACCTGATCTTGGTACTTTGTAGGAATTGGGTAATTTCTTTGGTAAAATGGTACATCTTCCCTAACTTTAATCTTATGTTTATATGCAGTGCATAAACCGGGCTGGTCTGAAAATACTTCTTTATACTTTTCTATTAAATCACTCATCTCCTGTCTTTGTTCCTCAGTTACCTCTTCATTCCCTATTCTTTCAAAAATATCCTCTTTTTTTATCTCTCCCTCCTCTTGTACAATTTTAATATAATTTTTACTCTGGTTTCCAAAAGTTTCAAATTCTTCCCAATTTTCCATATCATTCATTCCTTCCTGTTCATCACAACTCAATTCCTCCTCCATCTCATTTTCAAAATTATTCATCTGCCCTTTAAATTTTGTCTGCCCATCTACACTCATTTTTGATTTATATGATTTGTTTTCATATTTAAACTCCATCTCCCATTTTCCAAAATCAAGTTGTGCCTCCACATCCATCAACATATCCGTACCTATAATAAATTTTCTCAATAAGCCTGGCACCACTAGGCATTGAAACGGATATTTTACCCCTCCTATTTCTCCTATTACCATGATCATTTTGTTTATCTTTTTAGTTTTCTTATTTGTTGCAGTCCGAATGGTTAAATTTTTTATTGGTAAGATTTCTATTTTTCCTATTTTATTTTTATTCTCTAACATCCATTTCTCCTGGATACATGTTACGTTACTGCCTGTGTCTACTAATGCTATTAAACTTGTATCTTCCATCTTAATCTCTATCTCTGGGTTTATTATTTTTTTTTCAATTCCTAAATTATAATTTCTCTCCTCATCTTCTTGTTCTAAAAATTTTCTACTGATTAATACATTATTTATAGTTAACTTAATTTTATCGTAGGAGCTTTTATCAAATTTTATCACTGGCAACCTCATTTGTTCTGTTTGATGCTCCTTTTCCTGATCCAAGGCGACGATACCAGTGTTCTCTAGTTTTCCGTTTGACTATGTGCACCATCCTCCTTCCTTGTCCCCACACATCTCCTTGTCTCTATCTGATTTATTTCCTTCTGGCTCCTGTCATTGGTTCTGTAATTCCTGTCTCCTCTATTTTCTCGACTATTTTCCTGCCCTGGTCTTGGTTCAATATTCCCCCTCATATGATTATCTATTCTTCTGTTACAAAACTGGACATATGGCCGTCCTTCACTTCTATATTCATTCCTTCTATACAATTCTCCTGGTCCTGGAAATCTTCTATTTCCCTGCTGTCTCATCCCTTCCTCACCCCTTCTGGGTGGAAATCTATTTCCATTCTGTTCCTCTCTAGGGGTAGGCCTATTCCATGGTCCCCTGTTTCTCTGTCTTATTTCCTTATTTCTCTCCTCTATATCCTCCTCATTTAGCATCCTTTCCATCTCTCGGATCGTTTTTATATTTTGTACTCTTCTTGACAACTGTATCCTTTCATTAAAATGCCGGCTTAATCTCCGGACTATCTCTTCCTCATTTTGCGGTGGTGTCATGTTCTTTAAAACTATGACTCTTTCTATGAAATAATCTGCTCTGGCTCTTCCATTTCCCTCTATATACCTTTCATTTTCTATTCTCTCTTTGATGCCTTCCTGTATTTCTTTGGCCCAGTATCTTTCTATAAATCTATCTTGTAGATCCGCAAAATTTTCCACCTCCTCTCTGATTGACTCCCACCATCTTGCCGCTCCTACTTCCAAGACTCTATCTATGATTCCTCTCCATTCATTTTCAAATCCTTCCCCTGTCCTACATCCAAATTTTCTTTCCACATATCTATCCAGTCTTTTTAGGAACTCCATAGGGTTACCATTCCTACCATTAAATTTTGGCATCTCCTCCTGATTCCCGCATGACACCTGTATTATCCTTAGGCCTTCTCCTCCTTTACTTTCTTCCACCTTCTTTTCTACCTTTTCCATTCTCTGGGTCAATTCCCCTTGTTTCTCATTATTCCTCCTTCCTTCTGTTTCCAATCGGTCAATTCTATCATTATTATTGTTTTTCTCAATCGCTATCTCCCTATTTAAAACTCTTAACTCTTCCCTGTTCTGTATTGTCATTCTTTCTACCTTCTCTATCTCTTTCTTATTAATTTCTGTCACATCAGCTATTATTTCTTTTGTTTCCTCTAAATTCTCCTTAATCTTCTCCTCTAAGTCTCTTCTCATAACTCCTATTTCAGCATTATTCTCTGTTCTCAACTGTTCCCTCATATCCTCTATCATTCTCCTATTTTCTTCCTTTAGGCTTTCGAATTTCTTATCCATTTCCAACCTACTTGAGGCAAATCCTCTGTTCATCTCTTCTTTCATCTCCTTATTTTCCTCCTTTATATTCTCATTTAATTCTTTTCTTATTTCGTCCATCTTATCTAATTGTCTATTCATATTCTCACTCATTTCTTTCATCTCCTCTTTTCCTTCCTTTATATTCTCTTTTAATTCCTTTTTTAATTCTCTCATATCCTCCTTCATTTCCTCTCTCCCTTTTAGACTCATTTCCATGAGAGATCTCATCATTTCCCTCAATTCTTCATTCTCATTATTTCCCTTTTTCTGTTGGGTTTGCATCAGTGGTAATCCCCTAGCCTCATCTACTTGGGTTTCCACCTCACTCTCTTCTATAGGCATATCTGTGCCTTCCATTTCTGTCTCTTGTATTTCTAGGCTTGTCCCTTCTTCCAATTCTATTAGGCCTATTGTAGCTTCTTCCTCTTTTTCATCTATTTTTTCTTTTAATGTCACATATTTTCCTTTTGCAGCTTCCTCAATTGCTGTACCCTTCCTAGACCTACTATGTTTGTTATATTCCTCTAATTTTTTTGTTTTTTTCGCTTTCTCCCTCCTTAAATTATATGTACCTGTTTCAGATTCCATTTTTTTTTTTATTTCTTTATCTAAAATTTCAAAATTCCCCTTTATTCTATTTAAATTTTGAAAATAAAAAATTTATTGACTTATGGTTGCAAAGTCCTGAAAAGTAAACAATATTAATACAAATATTTAATTAATAATCTTATCTAAAGTGCCTTGAGGTTAATTCTTAAATTTTTTTATAATCGAGCCCCACGTTTGTGTGCCAAATGTAATAATGGTAATTTTGTTTTTATACAAGTCTTAATAAAATTTATAATTTAAAAGAAATAACAATTCAATGCTGCTTTTTGTTACAATAAACTTTTAATATTTTAAAATGACATTCCTTGTTATCTTTTACAAAGTCACTTACTAATTAAAAATTCTTATTTCCTCTACAAAGAATTACAAAAATTAAGCTTTATTAGCCTAAGTCTTAAATTTGTTATGGCAGCAAGAAGTTTAGTTATAAAATTTAATATGAATTGAAATTGATTTAATTATTTCAATTTGAGCTTGAGCTCTCTTTATCTCGGGTTAAATAGGTGGGTTTTCTAAATTTTGACTAATAAATTTTGAGTTGGCACTTTCAAAAAAATATCTAAATTACAATTCTTACAAGTTAAAATTTTTACAAGTTATTTAGTTTCTAATTAATATATTTTCCTGAATAATGTCTTCTTAATTGATCAGTTCAATGGTTTGGCTTATTGTTACTCTGTAATTATGATTTAAACACGATACTGCACTTTCCGCACCAGTTAAAAAAATAAAATTTCGACAGCCAATTCTGAATACGTCTTCCTCGTTCCAATGCTTTGTTCCAACTGCGTACTGACGCTACCTTTGTTAGAAAAAAATGGCCAAGTCGTGAATTTCCGCTATTTTTTCGTTTATTCCGTGTAAGTACAGCTTTACGGATGTCATGTTCTTCTTCTTTACGGATACACTTCTTCTTCTTAACAACTGCACTTAAATTTCTTTGCATTTAAATCCAAAACTGTTTTCTTATTATATCTCCACGAGAAATATTTAAACGAATATCTTTTGCCGGTCAATGCGCACGCAACTCCATAAATCCGTTATATCGTGTTTACTACAGAACACTCACTAGCTTGCCGTGTGAAAGTTTTAAGTGTATTTTTACATAGTTCTATTTAAATTGTTACCTATCAATTATTTCTAATACATATTCTTATAAATAGTGATTTGTGTGTTTTTTTTCTTTTATATAAAATCTTGTGGTTAGATCTAAAATGTGGCTGTGTGCATTTTCTACACAAGTGAAATTAGGTTATGTTTACAATTCGTTCCTGGTATATTTTAGTAATTTTTACATACTGAATTTATTTTTATATATTTATCTTATTTTGGTAAGTGCCTTTTATATGTATACTGCTTCAAAATGTTACAACATTTAATTTATGGTGTTCCAAAGGTCAGAATATGTTTCAGTAACAGTATCATTATAAATAAAATTAAAATTTAAACTGTTTTAACCCTCAAATTTTAAACCTCTGTGATTACTATATGTATGTATATATATATATATATATATATATATATATATATATATATATATATACATACATATATATATATATACAATATTTTTTATGAAATATAATATGAAATAGCAACAAATTATGAAAAAACACTACTACAAGAATTTTTACTTGAAAATAGAGCAGTAATCATAGGCATTTTTAAGTTTTCAAGTACAACTATAACAAAAATAATTTTTAAAAAATGATAAAAAAACAGTTTGTCCATAAAAATTTTAAAAATTAAAAATTTTGATATTCACAATTATACATTTTTTTATAATTTTAACCACAAGAATATGAAAGAATAAAGTACTCTTAAGGGGTTCCTTATCCATAAACAACTAGAAACCTTTCATAAATTAAGAATGTCTATGAGTTGACTTTAAATAATAAATTGAAAATAGTCACAAGGCACACAGCAACAATATTTTTGACAAAAATGAATATTTAGATCTATTCTGTGAGGATAAATACATATTTTTTTGAACCATGTCTATAAACACTATTTTTAATTGAGCATGTTGTTAAATGTTGTCCAAAGACGAGCCCCTCCTTAAAGGTGTTAACACGACCTTATCTATGCTTTGAGCAGTAAAAAGTAATCACATTTTTTGTTTACTGTAGGTTGTAAACAAACAAAATCTTAAATGAGGTAGTTATGAGAAAGTTTAAAATGCTTCAATATATCTGAATCTTAATCCAGAAAATCTACTATAATTCAGAATAGCTCAAATTTCCAAAAAAAAACAAACAATATATAACTATAAAATAAAACTTTTACTAAAACACTTGTAAATATTTACAAACTTGCCTATTGTAGCACTTACTTATATATGTTGAGGACGGCCGTTTCGGGAGATGTGTCCCATTGTCAACTCGGACCGTGACAAATATTAGTAAGTGCTACTATAGGCTAGTTTGTAAATATTTACAATTGTTTAGTGAAAACTAGTAGCTCACATGAAGATGGAATCAACAAATATAAAACTTTTAATTTCCTACTTTAACAGATTAACTGACAGATGAAAGCAAGAGGCTCCCAGAGACGTTTGATGAATCTGCAGCAGTTATATTAATGAATGGCAGGTAAAAATTTGTCTTATATGTATAAAAAATTCTTTCTTGTGGTATCTATAATGTAGGTATCACAAATAAAATCCAGCCCCTCTCCTTATACAAAGAATTATTCATATTCCTGCTTACATTTTAGCCATTGTTCTTTACCCATAGTCCTACACCAGTGATGAGCAAACTTTGTAAGAGGAGAGCCAAATAAAATAAAAAATTATCTAGTCAGGATGAAAAAAAAATTGAACAAAACAAATATTTATAAGTGATAAACAACATTTTAAAGAAATGTAACTAAATGACATGCTCATATGGCACCCCAGTTTAATATTTTCAAAACAATAAGCTACTACAGAATATCTTTACTAAAGTGATCAAAGTTCTGATTTATACAATTTCAAATATTTCATTTGCCCTTCAGGTAACAATTTGAAGTACTTATAATCTGTTCATTTTAATACACTCAATCCCAATGAAAGGTGGTTTCCAAAAATGCACAACAATAACCTCTTTAGGAAAAATCAAATATCCAATTATTTTTATTATATTCTCAATCTAATTTTTAAAAAACTTAAAATTTAAAAAAACATTTAATGCAATTTTAAAAATTTTTTCTAAAACATTAATGCAATTCGATTCCTAAAAGTTACTTTTATTAACCTTGAAACTCGTTTCATTATTCATATACATATTTGTTTTCAGTAAAATTTCAACTTACCTCCAATTGGTCTATTTACAGTGTAGGAAATATAGGGTAAATCTGAATCTGAACAAATACTTGGACCAGGTGATATACTTCCTGGACGAGACGTATCTATACTTTCAGCTTCTGATCTTTTTTGTTCGGGAACAGATTTCCCACGGCGCAACTGACCTAATCTGGAAAACCTGTCTTCTTGTGAATTATGATTTTGATGATTACTTTGCTCTGAACCCATTAAGTTGTACACGAGGAATTCTTTGCAGATAGAGTAAAACCTTATTCCAAAGCCATTAGTTGGTTAGTGCCTAGAAATCAGTAACTTATTTTAAATTGTGAAAAATATTTTTAAGCTTCTAACAAAATACATTTAAAAAAAGACATTGATATATTTCTAGATTATGACTTCTGTTTAAAATATAATTAATTAATTTAGGTCATTAATAAGTTAAAAATTGTATGAAAAAATAATGATTTTCTGTGACATTTCAAAAGTATGTATTTGTAAATCAAATATGTTTTGCTAAGTAATTAAAATAAAAGTTATTTTCACCTTATAAACAAACACACACACACACACAGATCCCGGTTACAGTTTTGCCTGTAAATATTTAGCCGTAAAACTATGTACAATACTATAGTACATTTTTTGTATTAACTTGGCAAAAAAAACTGCTACTTCTTAATATTTTTCAGCAGATACGTTTTGCACTAGGTCAGGGTGTTGTCCAATGGTGTGAGTCACGGACAAGACTCCTCTATGTGACTCAGTTTAAAGGCAAGATCTACTGTAGATTTAATGCAACGAACATGTTAAAAAGCTACTGTTTATCTCAAGGATTAAAAAATTAGCAAGCTTCAAGCAAGATAGTTTTATTTAAAATTTTTAATTCAAGTGAAAAAGTGTTGTCAGAAAACAAAATTGTTAGGACTTTATTCTATGATTAAGTGCAAGAATAATAAGTTATTCTACATAAGCCTAAATCTGGATTGAAACCAAGAGCTCTGAAAGAAGGGACACCGAAGAATCATCTCTAAAGGACAACTACCCATTTGTAATAATGCGCAACATTGCTACATTCAAGGGGAAACTACAGCTCTACAAACACTAATGTGAAAATTGAAATACATTTATATTTAAATCTGTCAACGTGTAATTTGCTTACATAATCTCTTAAAATTAATTTTTATATAATGAAAACTGACCTCAAGACCTTACAACTCCTCAAGGGGCAGTCACAAGTTTAATATAATAGTTACCTGTTTAAATCTTATCTTGGTTATAGAATATCAGTTGACATTTTCTTAATATAAGGGAAATGAAAGGGACTTGAATTATAGTATATATTTTAGTACCAGTACACATTAAGTTACCAGATGCTAATATTGCAAAACCATACAAAACTTCTCATGGCTTTTACCATTCCTTCCAATAGACAAACAGTTTCAATAACCTAGGCACAAAAATTGTCTTCAAGATTCAGAGTCATCACTCTTGCATAACAAAAAAAGTCATACCCAGCTGCATTGTATTTTTTTTAAAGGAGGTAACAGAGGATTATCATAATATCAGAATGAATGGACACATGCGAAAGGTTAGAACTATGAATATAGCTTGTAGTTTTTGTGTTGTATATCTTGGGGTTTTTCTTATGAATTACACTTTTGGTATCAATTTGTCAAAAAAGCACTACTTGATATTACTACTGATATTTTTCAGCAGACAAGTTTTGCACTAGGTCAGTGCATTGTTCAATGTTGTGAGTCATGGACAATACTGTTAGTTTTTTGGTATGTTTATTCTTTCTTTGATTGGTATGTTTGTGTGCAAGTAGGTTATGTCGAAATTATATGGTATATGTGTTTTTATTATTTTTTTAAAGATCTATGTTGTTTTTAGGCTGATATGGTTATGAAATGTGATATTTTTTCTTATTATTTTGTCAAGGTGTTTTGCGATTTTGTATGAAGGTCCTGATGTGTTATTTATTATGGGCGTATTGGCATGTCTTTTTTGTGTATTTTAGGTAAGGCGTCGAGTGTTAATGCTTGTGGTTTAATTAGTATGAGGTGTCATTTTTGTTCTTTGTTTATTATGTATGTCCATTTATTTATGTTATTTTTATGGAATTTGTTTGTGGGGTCTGTGGATGTTTCTATTATGTCATTGCTTTTAAAATATGATAGTACTTTATTGTGTAATTCTGTTTTGTGGATAATGACAGTGATATTGCCTCTGTCTGATTTTATAAATTTTAGGTTATGTTGTCCTTGTGTTTTATTGAGTTTAGTGTTTTTGTTTCATTGTTTTTGTGGTGTGTTGTTTTGTTTTGTTTAAATTACGTATTGTGTGTTGTCGGAGGTATTCCTGGTTATTGATATCTGTGGTTAGTATGGCAATTTCAAGGTTGAGTGATATGTTAGTGAGTTTTTTGTGTTGTGTAAATTGTTTGAAGCCTTTGTTGAGTAAATTCAATTCTTGTTTGTTGAATTTTATTTTTATTGTGTTTTAAAAGTAGCTTCGTTAAATGTATGTGAGGTGTTAATTTGATTTAGGTGTGATGTTTGAGTTTGTTAATTTTTATGTTATGTTTGTTTTCTATTTGTTGTATTTTGTGTTTCTTTATGAAATGTATGACATTTCGAGTTTAATATGGTGTAGCATTTGTGTTAATTCTTGGTATAGGTGGTAAAGTTTGGTATTGAGTGTGTCTTTTTGTATGTATAACTTTTTAATGTGATTTTTAATGTATAATTTTTGCACTTGTTTTATCGTTATTTGTCCTGATGTATTGTTTGATTTAATTATTGTGTGCATATTTTGGTGCTATGTCATCTGTGATGCATTTTTTGTTGAATGAGATATGTTGATGTGATGGCTACCTTAAGCTTGGAACGTTTATACTCGTTGATAGTCTTGGATCGCTGATCTATATTGAAACTCGCAGTTTTTGTGTTGTACATCTACAGGTTTTTCTTATAAATTACACTTTTGCTATCAACTTGGCAGAGAAACCACTAATCTTTTTTATTGAAGTTCAACTTTAAAGCATATCTGCATTAAAACCATTGGTCCAATCTTTGTGATATTTGTATACCATATTAAATGACTCAAGAAAAACCTAAAAATGTAATTTAAAATTTTATCTCATTTGTTAGGGAAGTTGCTGTAGATTTAGTACAGCGACTTTATCTTATGGCTCCTTTATCCGATTAAACTGGTTTTTATCTTATTTTAAAGAATAAAATCTTGTTTTTCTAGGAGCTTGTTATATAAAATTTATATAAATTGTTTATGTATGATTTTGAATTCATCTCGTTATTTATTTTAATTTGAAACAGAGGTAATGTGCGCTGGAGCATGGAATCGCCTCCTGAGGTGAAAGTAGAGTACAGTTTTGTGCCTACCAGTCCCCCCATGAGCCCCCAGGGAGACCTGCAGAAACCGACCCTGTTTAAAGTCTAATTTGAATGTAAGAAACATTTCCCATCAGTTTTCTTCGAGGGCTTTGGACCTCCAACGGCAGATTTAAAAATGTGTTTTTTTTTTAATATTTTCGATATTTTGTTTATGTACATACATAATTTATACAACAATTAAATATATATATATATATATATATATATATATATATATATATATATATATATATATATATAGTGATTCTCTCATATTTCTTTTTGTGTTTTCTCTTCGATTGACAAAGACCACTGTGTGGTTGAAATATATCATTGTTCAAGTGCTTTTATGTGTTTCTATTTCAAGACTACAGAGTGGACTCTTACCAAGGTAAGTCTGTCAGTCTCCTAGTCCAAAAAATCTATATATATATATATATATATATATATATATATATATATATATATTATAATGGGCTATTGTCATTAGGTAAGTCTGTCAGTCTCCTATCTAGTCCAAAAATTCCTATTTATATATATACAAATATATACATATTTACAATTCTATTAATCCTCATAAACAGAGAAGTCAACCACTTCTATCTTATCATCATTTTCTAAATTTATGATGATTGGTTCAACAACAGAATTTCGTCACAAAGACCGTCTTTTTCCCAGTAGTGGTCTTCTACCTTTTTAGCATGTCCAGCACATTCCAGCATCTATCATATCCAACATGAGATATTTTACTTACTTTCAAATTTGACTTTAAACAGGGTCGGTTTGAACAGGCCTCCTTGGGGGTTCACAGGCGGACTGATAGGTAGCAAACTGTACTCTACCTTCACCACCAGCGAAAGCACTCCCCAGTGTGTATTACCCCTGTATCAAATAAAAATCATTAATGCTATGAATTCAAAATCATACATAAACAGTTTATATAAGTTTTATATGATGAGATTTTATTCTTTAAAACAAGTAAATTCCAGTTCGGTCGGACAAAGGAGCCGTGAGATAAAGTTGATATACTAAATCTACAGCAACTTCCCTAATAAACGAGATAAAATTTGCAAACTACATTTTTAAATTACTAATGTGTCATTTAATATGCTATAAAAATTTCACAAATATTGGACCAGTAGTTTTAATGCAGATATGCTTTAAAGTTGAACTTCAATAAAAAAGAGTGATAAAACAGTACTTTTTTCTTTATACCTTGAGCTACGTTTAACAAAAATCGTGCTAAAATTATTTTGGTTAAATAAATAAACACAGGATTAAACACACTAATTAATGGTGTGAATAACTTTATTGTAGCATGTATGGTTCACTTGTAGTTAAAGCTTAAACTCAGGGGTCCATAATTTCTGTGTCGACAATAGGTCAATGCATTGTTCAATGCTGTGAGTTACAGACAAAACTGGGTAATTATTCCGACGTGCGACTACCGCTATTTTCGTGAAATTTTTTTACTTTTCTTATGTATTTTTACGTCCTAGACACGAATCCAACATTTTTTGTCGCTGACGCCGATTTTTTAAAATATACTTAGAAAAACATAACCTAAACTAACCTTTATTGACGTACGACTAACGCTAATTTCGTGAAATTGTTTTTACTTTTCTTATGTATTTTCACGTTTTTACATATGTACGTTCCTTACATTTTTAAGTATTTTTGTGAAAGTTACTTTATTTCACATTTTAAATGTTAAATTGTAATGACATGTAGGCCTATAGCGTGAACCGAGCGCGCACTAGCTACAGCGCACTGCACTACGTCTAGATCTGTAATTTTATACATTACTATATACCTACATTAAATATACCTACAAAGTATCCAGTCAGGATAGATTTGGTAATAATTTTTTTCAGAATTACTATCTATTTTTATTAAATTATAACCAAACCTATCCTGACTTGATACTTCATAGGTATATTTTAATGTAGGTATATAGTAATAATGTTGTATGCAACTATAACCAAATCTATCCTGACTGATTACTTCGTAGGTATATTTTAATGTAGGTAAATATATAGTAATGTTGTATAAAATTATAACCAAATCTATACGTATTATAATAAATTAATAATGGCAATACGACGTAGACGACAAAAAATAATGTTGGATTCGTGTGAACGTACGTCAATAAAGGTTAGTTTAAGTTATGTTTTTTTAAGTATATTTTAAAAAAAACGGCGTCAGCAACAATAATTAATGTTAGATTCGTGTCTAGGACGTGAAAATACATAAGAAAAGTAAAACAATTTTACGAAAATAGCGGTAGTCGCACGTCGGAACGTACGTCAATAAGGTTATTTTTTTAAAGTATATTTTTAAAAAACTGAGTCAGCGACAAAAAATAATGTTGGATTCGTGTCTAGGACGTAAAAATACATAAGAGAGGTAAAAAAATTTCACGAAAATAGCGGTAGTCGCACGTCGGAATAATTACCCAAAACTGTTTCTCAGGTGTGTTGTGTTGGTGTGATTCTGTGGTGTATTGGTGTTCTGTGGTGCATTATTGTTCCTAAAGTAGTTGTTAATTATGTGTCCAAAAATAGTATTTGATTGAGTGTTTTGTTGTTAAGAATGTGTTGTGAATAGTTTTATGGTGTTTGTATATCCCGTAGTTTTCTGTTAAGTTTAGTTTGTTGCTTTTTTTATCTAGTATAGGGTTTTTAGATTAGTGACTAGGGCCTATATTGGTGTGCGAGTGTAGTGTGTTTTGTATGTGGTTAAGTATGATTTGGGTTATCCTTTTGATGTCTTTTATATTTTCTTTGTATCTTGTGGTAAAATTTCTCCCCGTTTGCCTATGTAAAAGCAAACAACATACCTTTTATTAAAAAACAACACACCAGACAACACAACCAAAGAAATAATAACACTAACAAAAACAATCAATTCTCAGAATTACTTCACATTCAACAAATACTACACACAAAACAAATGTATAATGTAGACCATCATTAATAACAGCAAAAAAATTAAGAACCTTTATAATCTTCAACAAACCACATCCCAAGATTTTCATCAACAACGTGAAAACTAATTTCTTAATGCACCGAAAAGCAAGAAATGTTTAAACAACTTTTTTCAATTGATTTTCTATTTTATCACCAATTTTGTTGATGGTATTATTTCCAACAATAAACTAATTATAGCGCTTATTTACAGATTTTTACTGTCAATCCTTTTTGGCCCTCCAAAGTTTGTGCCAAATGCAGTCATTGAGCATTTATATTATCCTAGCATACACATTTTTAATACATTAGATATTTACTGGCTAAAAGAAAGAATAAAACTAAAAGAATGACTCCTATTGGTTTTTCTTCTTTAAACATTATTTTGTCATAATTAGAATTTAAAGGCCTGGACATTTTAATTTTGAAAAACAAATTCACTATGTACCTCCATAAATTCCTTCAAATGAATGTGTTAAACAATTTTAATATAGCCCTATTTCTTAAACTCTAGTTTTACAAATTGATTACATTTGAGTATATTAATCATATCTAATAAATTTTGACTATAATTCACTAAAAATACAGATAGATAAGTAATGACTTAATATTGTTTTTGAAACATCATCTGTCATAGAGCACAGGAGCTCTAGGTAAGTGACTTTTGTATGGATCACCCTATATTAAATGATAGGTTGGTTATTTCAAAGACTGGTTGATGTCTTTGAAGTATTAAGAAGGGTATATAGATACTTTGAAGTATCTATAGCTGGAATAAGATACTACATTTTTATTAAATATGTTTGGATTACAAAAAAACGACAGGATAAATAGCAGTATCATTGTCCCCTAAAACCACCTTCGGAAGGTATTCTCCTTTCTGCTCAATTTAGTATACTTCAAATTCGGTATTATAAGCAGAGGAAAAGTATTTTGAAAACAATGTACAAAATATGTCAGCACTGTTTGTAATCATTCTTGCATCAGAACTCTAGAATTCATTAAAAATTACTATTTTTCAAGTACAGGGTGCGGCATCATAACTTCCTTTTTTAAAGGGAAGGAGCATTTAAAAAAAGGAAGTTATGCTGCCGCACCCTGTATATGAAAAAACTATGGTGGAGATGGCAGCCTACTAATATAAAACCCTAATACTTTCGTTTTTTCTTAAGTTGGAAAAAATTCAAATTTATACATGTGGATTATTAATACACAACTCATATTGATGGCTTGACATCAGTAAGTTCAATACATAAATCTGAACATAAACTACTGAAGTATGTATGGTATCAATTGAGTCGAATAAAAAAAAAAAAATATATATATATATATATATATATATATATATATATATATATATATATATAAAGAACAAAAGTCTATTGAATTTACAATTCAAAGCTTTTCGTTGGCGAACAGTATCAACATCATCAGGAATATTAAACAATCCTATTATATATATAATTATATACATATACATATACATATATATATATATATATATATATATATATATATATATATATATATATATATATAATTGATAAACTACATATAAGTTAGTCTGTTAACAAACAAAAGTAAGCAAATTAAATCAGTCGAAACTTACATCACCTAAAACACCCATAAATCTCAACAAATACTCAAAATATATTATATACAGGTTGTAAAATGTCATACTTGGTTAGTATTTTAGATGAATTTACGTTATCTTAATCCTTTTGCTACAATTATCATAAATGTGAGTCACTTTAATACAGGTCAAATATGATATTCCCAAACATAAACAAATTACGTCCAGTTATCAATATCAATTAAACTTTCGTTACTTCCAAGATTTCAATACGGTAACAAGAAATCACGAGTTATTCTATATTTTAAGATAAGGTTGAACTTTTCGGAGTTTAATCTTTCAAGCACCACTAGAATAAAAGTAACTTTCTTCATTCACATACCGTAACAGGAAAGTATATTCGAGTGTCCTTTTCATAATTTCCTATCATCTTGTTTTGGAATACACTAACCTTTTTATCGTTTCCTAAGAGCTTCATCATACACTCAATTTTGTATGCAAATGATGGTAATTAACTATTCTTTGTCTCGCTGTTACTTTGTTGTAATATTTTATTCTATATCTAAATATTTCTCACTAAACTGTAAATGTTTTCTCCTACTCAACTCTTTTGTAAACTGTTGGATTTTGTAGTACATTACCTGCCTTTAAAATCTTCACCGCTTAACCTAACAACAACTCCAAGTGAAAATTTAGACACTGATGAAGATCGCCACAGAACGACCGAAAACATTGTGTCTCAGTAAGATTTTGTCAAATTTACAAAATTAAAGTTCTGATAGTTCTACACTAATGTAAAAGTGATTAATCTTTTGTAAAGCTTGAAGTCCTTCCTGAATAATGTTAATAATTATTCGTCGTAGACTTTAAAAAACTATACTTATAGACTTTATTTAAATACATAAATTTTAAATTTCATGAAGAGGTAAGTCTCGATTTTATTTCAACTACCAGTGTGGCGTTCAACCCGTAGGTTTGACGCAAATATAGAAAATAATAAATAACCGAAGGGTTTTTAATCCGTTCTTAGGAATTGTTGCTGTAAACAGTCAAATAGTTTCCTAAACATAACACAACCCTTACCGCTGTTTGTCAGTAAGCCGAATTTTGTTTACGTCTTAATATCAAAAGGTAGTGTTTAGTATTTTGATTTTTACCAAAAATTCGTACAACTAATTTTTTTTAATGATATAGAACAGGGGTTCTCAAAGTGGGAAAGCGCCTCTTCGAAGGGAGGACGTAATGCGTTTCTAGGGGCGAGAAAAGTACACTGAAACGACCTACAAAACCTCCTCAATTAAATGTACAAGCCGGTAGACTGAAATGACATCTGCGTACTGATTTATGACATTGTTTTTTTTTTGTAGAATATTTAGTCTTGATAGACTCTTGTTATTGAATTATGGTCTCTGGACCATAATACAAATATCTCTAGAGTCTTAATTATAATACGGTCCTTTTCTCCATCCATTTTATTGTGAAAAATATGATATATATATATATATATATACACACACACACACACATATATATATATATATATATATATATATATATATGTACATATAATTAACTATATACATGTGTGTGTGTGTGTGTGTGTGTGTATGTTAATACGTATTCCAACACGGATGGAAAAATATGATGAGTAGTTAATATCCGAAGTACATCAGTTTATTTTGTAGTGCATAAACACGCAGTTCCGACGTTTGTCTAGAATCTCATCTAGCATTGACGAGGTGAACTTAACAACAGTTAAAGCGCGAACTGTAGATGGATCCCTCTCGTCAATGTTAGATCAGATTCTATAGCAACGTCACAATTGCGGTTTTATCTTATACAAATTGAATGAATGTACTGCGGATAATAAATATTTATAATATGTGCGTCTGAATATATATATATATATATATATATATATATATATATATATATATATATATATATATATATATATAGCGATATACAGAGAAAAAACTTAAGAAATTGAAAAACTAATCCATAAAGTGTGTTACATTTTTATCAATCAACTCTCCAGACTGACTATTTCGGAAAATGATATAGTTTATAATTATCACAAAAAGTAAACGTTTGTACCTTACCCGTATATTATAGTATCACATACAACTATTCTTTGAGCTTAGCTTGTGAGGTTATGTTAAAACAAATAAAAACATACACAAACTTACAAATTAATCATTTATTGACTCATACGCATTTCAGTGACAAAGTCATCATCATCAGTGAGTGATAGTATTACAAACTCACAGAGTTGTAAGTTAGAGTTTGTGTTAGTAACACTCACTAATAATGATGACTTTGTCATTGAAACACGTATGAATCAATAATCGATGAATTTGTGTATATTTCTAATTGTTTGTTGTATTACAGTAAATAAGAAAAGGAGATCAAAATCTGCGGAAAATGACCTGTAGAAGCAAATAGAGTTACACAACTAATATTATAAAACCAAGAAAGCTTTGACAAATTGTGTAAGTTTAAAAAATGTAAATTTCTTTGTTTAGTTATCTAACTTTCAATAATCACACTTTGTAAGAGAGAATATTATTAGAACGTAAAATGCAAAACATCGCATGCTACGTTGGACGCGCTTCAATAGAACGGCTCGATTGCAGTGACGTCACTCTGAGCTGCATGCGCGTGATCCCTACCGTCTTATTCTAGTAACCGACAAAAAAAACCTTACAAAAAACACGTCTTTAACCATGGCCGAGAGTTGGTCATGCTTTAACGTTTAAAGTAAATTGTCATTGACAGATACACTCGTCCATATCTTATAGTACCCACTCCATCATAAAAGTGCCAATTATAAGCCTATGCTATGAATTTTAAAAAACGTACTAATATTTACTGAAACACAAAAATTCAACACAATTAAAAACATATCACAAAAATAAATATAACACAATAGCTTATGTACAAAATACAAGAGAAATCAATGTAACAGCGGGAGGAAATTTATTACACTCATATGCTCAGACAAAACCTCAAATAAATAAAAATCGTGCATCAAAACAAGTCACATTATATCATTTAAAACTAAGAACAAATTATAATATAATATTCACATATGCAAGCAAAGAAATGTAAACTCAAAACACTATTGGTATACGAATTAAACTATACTAATAGTTTGATTCTATAATAAATTCTACATTGAGTAAACAGCCTGCATTTAAAAAAAAAATAGAGAGAACACATACACTCTATTAAATACTAACCGGTTCATAATTTACAAAATATACATAGAAAAAACCGGGTACAATTATATTGATATCAATTATAACCTAGATTATCCACTTGAAAAAAGGCATGTTAACACCCAAGATCAATATGAAATTAAAACATAGCAAATGATCCGACTTAATATAAATTACAACACACACACACACACACGTTTTGGAACACCTGCCTTTAAAACCACTACGACACTACGGTATAGTTCAACATAAAGCCTAGACGCTGAGCAAGAGCGCAAGAGCTTTAGGGAGTCAAAAACTGTAAGTTGATATTCTGCGTCGGATGCCACTGATTAGAAATAGGTTTATTGCTTCGTTTAGGAACAATAAAATGAAATCAGAGATTGGAACTTTGTTGACTGTGACTTGTATTTGTAAAATTGAGAAATTTTTTGGTTAGGAGGCATTAAAATAATATCAGTTGCATTAGTTAACCTTATTTTTAAAGTTGAAAAATGAAATAAAATTTGTATATCAAACTGCAGTGTAAGGAAACGACAAAATAATATTTTTTGAAGATAATTAGATGTAGCACGTTTGAATCAAATTGAAAACAATTCCTAAAACAATATTGTCACATTTTTAAATTATTTTCAATATCGTTTGCTCTCCCATAGAATTAGGACAAGTCTTCTATCAAGTATCTTTGTGAAGTTTGAAGTGAGGTTACTTTAGATATTTTCACAATTTTTATTACTTTTTTACATTTATTATATTGATTTATGGTGTTCTAACCCTGTCAAATGAGATTCTAAGGACATTTGTTGTCATCTGGAAAGATTGTTTTTCAAAAATTTTTGGGATCTGGGAGCTTAAGTTCTCTATTTTAAATATTGATTTTTATAGCTTTGAGTTAAAAATGTCTGGATTCATTTTAAAGTTAAAAACAAAAGGAGGACAAGTTATAGTGAATACACTGAATCCTTCAGATAGTATTTGTCAGCTTAAAAAAGAGTTAACAAATTTAACCAGCATACAAGAGAGTTCTCTTTATGTTATGTGGGGATATCCTCCAAAATTCCTTGATTTGAGTCAAGAAAATAAATCTCTAGAAGCTTGTGGTATTAAATCTGGCGACACTCTTATTGTAGAAAAAAAAGTATTTCCAAATGTGCCAACCTCTAAAGAAGTTTCAAATGATCCTAGGAGGCACACAACAGAAAATAAATTGCAATGCCCAGGAATTCTAATGAGGAAAGTTGTACCGGCAGATAACTCATGCCTTTTTACAAGTGTAGGATTTGTTGTTGGAGGTGAGTAGTTTTGTAGTTGAATATATAACTCATTACATATGAAAAATTATAAAAACCAAAAAAGTAAACTATGTGATACAAGACTTCATAGGCTGAAATCTACATAAATTTAAAAAAAAACTTACTAAAACAAGGTTTTCAAGTGCATTAGCAAATTGGGTAAAAATGCTAAACCTCGCCGCCATACGATATTTTGGGAAATTATTTAACACCACCAAATAGGACGATATCCACAAGAATTTTTTTTTATTGACCTCGGAAAGTTACCTTTTTTCAATTTAAAGTAGGGTAAAAAATTCAGCGCGGATGTAGAAGTTGTGAATGGGCGCGGAGTGATACATATGCTTCGTGATGTTACAACTGTATTTCGTGTTTTAGCAATCTAAACTTTATGTAACAAAAACATGTCTTTAAGCTACATTGATAACTATTATTTTTGTTACTGCCAAAGAAGGTGAATTTTATATATTTATATTGAAATATACCTATGAAGTATCCAGTCAGGATAGATTTGGTTCTAATTGTATAAATGTAACCATTTAGGTAATGTATAAAATTAAAACCAAATCTAACCTGACGGCACTTTTTAGGTATATTTTAATATAGGTATACAGTATTGTATAAATTTAAAAGCAAATCTATCTTAACTGGAGACTTTATAAGTATATTTAAATATATGTATAAAAATTAAGCCAAAACGTTTCTCAAATATCTACACACGTAAGGTTGCGTTACGTACCGCAGCCGATGCGTACAACCTTATGCGCAGCACTGTGACATAACGAAACATTTTGTGTCACTCTGCGCCCATTCACAACTTCTACATCCGCGCTGAATTTTTTACCCTACTTTAAATTGAAAAAAAGTAACTTTCCGTCGTCAATAAAAAAAAATGCTTGTGGATATCGTCCTATTTGGTGGTGTTAAACAATTTCCCAAAATATCGTATGGTGCCGAGCTTCAGCATTTTAACCGCAAATTGTTATAATGTAATTTTTTTATGAAGATTTGGGAACTATTACATGGGAGTAAAAACATTCCCAGCATGTTCTAGAACTATATTGATATTTGTTTTTTTTTATTGCAATGGAAGGTTATTTTTTTATCAAATTTTAGTAGGGCCTACTTTCTTTCTGCCCGTAGTGGCAACTGATAGCACGCCGTACTATGTCATATCTTTTGCTCATTGACTTTAAGTGATCTCTATTTTTACCGTAATTGTTACTTTATGTTCTGTTTGATTAGGTTAGGATATATTAGTTTTTATTCTTTCATCCGCCCTCCAAAAATTACTTTTGTACAGAAACACATTACTTTTATATAAAAACAATTTAAAAAGCTTTATCTTCTATTCTTAACTTACAACTTGTTTTAAAAAAATGTTTTAACTTGCCTATAGTAGCACTTACTTTTTTTGTGTTGAGGACGGCCGTTTCGGGAGATGTGTCCCTTTTTCAACTCAGACCGTAACTGATCTCAAGGTTTACGTAGGTTAGGGTGGGGGTGGGATATTTTGGTGGTGTGGGTGTATTTTGTGTGTATTAGGAGTTATGATGTCAAAAAGTGCGTGTGAGTTGTAATGTAATTGTGTATTGAGTATGTGTGTAGGGTGTAGTTTGAAGTGCCTATATATTTCGTATTGTTCGGTTGTGTAGCGTTGGTTATTTCTGTGTTGTTTATGAAGAATTTGTAAGTTAGATGTTATGTCTGTGTAGTCGTGTTTTGTGGAGTTGAGATGATCGGCGAAGTTTGATTGGTAGTTATTGTTTTTTAGTGCTTTTATATGTTCTTGGTAACGTGTGTGAAATGACCTCCCTGTCTGGCCTATGTAAAAACTGGGGCATGAACTGCAAGTTAGTTTGTAAACTCCAGTGGTGTTGTAAATGTCGTTGATTTTGCTGTTGGGTTTAAATTGTTTGTTGAGAGTGTTGTGTGAGGAGTAAGCTATTTTGTAGTTGTATTTTCGTAATGTGTTGGTTAGATTGTGGGTTTTGGATGATCTGTAAGGTATTGATAAGTATTTTATGGGATTGTCATCTTGTGTGTTTGTATTTGGGTTATTATGTTTATTTTTTAGGCGGTTGTATAATTTGTCTATCATTGTTGGGTTGTATCCGTTTGTTTGTGCTATATATTTTATGGTGTTTAGCTCCTGGTAGTGTTCATCTTTGTCTAATGGTGTTTTAAGGAGGCGGTATATCATGGTATTGTAAGCAGCTAGTTTGTGTTGGTGTGGGTGGTTTGAGGAACTGTGTATGGTCGTGTTAGTGCTGGTGGGTTTTCGGTATATGTTGAATTTATGTGTTTGTTTGTCTGTTCGTTTAATTGTGAGGTCTAAGAAGTTAAGGGAGTTTTGTTGTTCTGTTTCGATGGTGTATGTTAGTTTAGGGTGTATGGAGTTTAGGTGTTTTAGAAATATGTGTGCTCTGCGTGTGTTGCCTTTATATAATGTTATGATGTCGTCGACGTATCTGTACCAGTAAATTATGTTATCTGAGTATTTGTTGTTGTGTAAAATGTGGTTTTGTTCGATGTGGTGTATGAATATTTCTGCTAAGATGCTTGCTATGGGGGAGCCCATAGGTAGTCCATCTTTCTGGCTGTAGTATGTGTTATTGTAGGTGAAATAATTTTGAGAAGTGATTAATCTTGTGAGGTGGATGATTTCGTCAATGTGTGTATGTGGTGTATTTGTGTCTATTAGCATGTTTTTGAGGATGTCTATGGTTTCTGGAATGGGGATGTTTGTATATAGATTTGATATATCAAAAGAGACTAAGGTGGAATTGTGTGGAATATTTACGTTTTTAATTTTGTCTATTAGATTTAGGCTATTTTTTATGCTACAATGGTTATTAAATTTTATATGGTTTCGGATAGTTTTGTCGAGGAATTTGGCTAGAAGATGAGAAGGGGCGTTGGTTTATTAGTGGACGTATTGGGATGTCTGTTTTGTGAAGTTTGGGCAGGGCGTTTAGTTTGGGGGCTATTGGCTTTATTTGTTTTAGGTGCTTTTTGGTGTGGTGTGGGATTAATAACCATTGTAGCATAAAAAATAGCCTAAATCTAATAGACAAAATTAAAAACGTAAATATTCCACACAATTCCACCTTAGTCTCTTTTGATATATCAAATCTATATACAAACATCCCCATTCCAGAAACCATAGACATCCTCAAAAACATGCTAATAGACACAAATACACCACATACACACATTGACGAAATCATCCACCTCACAAGATTAATCACTTCTCAAAATTATTTCACCTACAATAACACATACTACAGCCAGAAAGATGGACTACCTATGGGCTCCCCCATAGCAAGCATCTTAGCAGAAATATTCATACACCACATCGAACAAAACCACATTTTACACAACAACAAATACTCAGATAACATAATTTACTGGTACAGATACGTCGACGACATCATAACATTATATAAAGGCAACACACGCAGAGCACACATATTTCTAAAACACCTAAACTCCATACACCCTAAACTAACATACACCATCGAAACAGAACAACAAAACTCCCTTAACTTCTTAGACCTCACAATTAAACGAACAGACAAACAAACACATAAATTCAACATATACCGAAAACCCACCAGCACTAACACGACCATACACAGTTCCTCAAACCACCCACACCAACACAAACTAGCTGCTTACAATACCATGATATACCGCCTCCTTAAAACACCATTAGACAAAGATGAACACTACCAGGAGCTAAACACCATAAAATATATAGCACAAACAAACGGATACAACCCAACAATGATAGACAAATTATACAACCGCCTAAAAAATAAACATAATAACCCAAATACAAACACACAAGATGACAATCCCATAAAATACTTATCAATACCTTACAGATCATCCAAAACCCACAATCTAACCAACACATTACGAAAATACAACTACAAAATAGCTTACTCCTCACACAACACTCTCAACAAACAATTTAAACCCAACAGCAAAATCAACGACATTTACAACACCACTGGAGTTTACAAACTAACTTGCAGTTCATGCCCCAGTTTTTACATAGGCCAGACAGGGAGGTCATTTCACACACGTTACCAAGAACATATAAAAGCACTAAAAAACAATAACTACCAATCAAACTTCGCCGATCATCTCAACTCCACAAAACACGACTACACAGACATAACATCTAACTTACAAATTCTTCATAAACAACACAGAAATAACCAACGCTACACAACCGAACAATACGAAATATATAGGCACTTCAAACTACACCCTACACACATACTCAATACACAATTACATTACAACTCACACGCACTTTTTGACATCATAACTCCTAATACACACAAAATACACCCACACCACCAAAATATCCCACCCCCACCCTAACCTACGTAAACCTTGAGATCAGTTACGGTCTGAGTTGAAAAAGGGACACATCTCCCGAAACGGCCGTCCTCAACACAAAAAAAAAGTAAGTGCTACTATAGGCAAGTTAAAACATTTTTTTAAAAAAAGTTGTAAGTTATTACTAGTAGCTCACGCGAAGATGGAATCAACAAATGTTTCTATTCTTTGTTTGACATCAGCTGACACAAGATATTACTCTGCAGAAGCAGGTGTAGTACAATGGAATCTTTTTTTTCACATGTAGACTTAGTTCCCTAAACTGGATATATACCTAATCTAGGTCTGAAGCAAGGCGTTTCTTGAAATGAAAGGACCTTTGTCCACATGTTGGAGAAATATAAAAGTAGTATAAATACAAGATATAAACATAATAAAAGAACAAGCAATATAAATTTAATACCCCTTTCCCCATTGCTTATTTTTTGCTGTTTTACAGCTTAAATGATTGTAATGATTAGCTGATATAGTAGAAAATGTGGCACATCAGTCTTATTAATTGGTACATTCCTGTGTTCAAAGTTTTTTTGAAGATTTGCCAAGTATTACGGGGAGCAAATTAACATGAAAAATATATATTTGTAAAGGTAATTGTTCATTATATAAGACTATATTAAGTTATAGATAGCCCATGTTTTAGAAAAGTGTTTTGCTGTCTAGAAATTCAACAATTACCATTAGATTATTATAAAGAGATTATTTCAAACAGCGTAAGACAATTTGTAGTAGAGAAAGTAATGTTTATGGGTTAAGATGGGAACTGCTAATTTTTCCATCTTCAACTGTATAAAATTTATTTCTAGTTTATGGTATTTATAAATTGGGTGGTAGGTAGGTAGGGTTTGTATGATTAGTTGAGGAAATTAAGTCATTGCCAAAGTTTGGTTATATTAAAGTTATTAGCAGTTTATGAAATGCCCTGATAAGTGTTGCATTTGTGAAAATAATGTAGTTAGAGATAAGTATGTTGGCGGGGATAAAGATAATACTAAGTGCTATTGTATCAAGAAGAGACAATAAAGCTGCTGTTTTAGAGTTAAAAAAAACATTGTAGTTCATAGTAATTGCAGAAAACATTAAGCAAGGCCTCAAGCAGTATCAAGTCATTTGAAGCTCAGTCTCTACAAGATCCATTTTTATCAAGGAACCCCCCCCCCCCCGTTTAAGATAATCTCCAATTCAGTTTGAATTTAAAAGTAAGTGCTTATTTTTCCACTCTCACTCTCCCTCTCTTTGTCTCTGGCATTTGACATTTCTGATCAAGAAACTTCCAGGTTTTGATAATTCTTATGATATGAACATATCAATGGATGAGTTAATGAATGAGTAAGGATGAATGGTTTTGAGTTAACATATAGTACGATTATTGAATTGGTACAAAAAACTACTGTATATATATAAATATAAAATACGTTTTCTTGTTTAATAATTTAAAACAACATAGGTTATTCAAATACAAGAATATTTATTATTTTATATCCAATAATTTTATTTATTTATTTAATTTTATTTTAATTATTTTATTTGGATATAAAATAATAAATATTCTTGTATTTGAATAACCTATGTTGTTTTAATATATATATATATATATATATATATATATATATATATATATATATATGAAGTTAATATATTACTATTGTAAGTAATTTCATCCGCTATTAAGTGCAATGATTTTACCTTGAGTGATGAGGCGCCTTTCGGTCACTTGACCATTGTCGAATCACTGATTATTTTTTCTTAATTTTTCTGGTGCAGATGTTCGGTCCGTCGTGTTGGTAATTGTTGACGTCATATACGTTTCCTCTTGAGTCTTGTGTATTATGTTTTTGAATAGTATGTCTTCTGTATATGTTGTTTGTAGATTCATTAAATTGTTGTGTATGTTTTTATAATTGTGGTATTTTTCTAGTGAGTTTAGTTCTATTGGGTTATTATTTATTTCAAGTATGGTTAGGTTATTTTCGTAATTTGTTATTTCATGTTTATGTGATATTAGGTGTGCTGCAACATTTGATACTTTTGAATTTTTGTTTTTGAATGCTCTATAATGTTCTTCAAATCTTATTTTAAATGATCTGGTTGTTTTCCCTATGTAAAATGCGTTACAGTTGTTGTAATTTTGTAAATTCCTGATAGGTTATGTTTTTCTGAATTTGTTTTGTGGTTTGTGTTATTAAGATATTTTATTATTTTGTTGTTTGGTTTGTATGTTGGAGTGTAGTATTCTTTGTTGTATATATTTGTTATTTTTTCTATTTTGTTATTGGTGTATTTATATTTTAGGTAGATTTTTTTATTTTTATTATTTTTGTGTTCCGGTTGTAGTGTTGTGTCCAGGTTAGGTTTTTTTGTGAATTTATTGTATATATTTTTTATAAGGTGTATGTTGTATCCATTTTCTATTGCTATTTTTCTAATGTTATCTAATTCTTCATTTAATTTTTGTTTGTTATCCTGTGTGTATTTTATTGCTTTATTTATCATGTTACTGTAAGTGTTAATTTTGTGTGTCCAGGGGTGGTTAGATTTGTAGTGTATTGTGGTGTTGTTGGAAGTAGGTTTCCTGTATACTGTAGTTTCTATTTTATTATCATTTATATTTAATGTGATGTCGAGATAGTTGATTGTTCTATTTGTTTCTGTTTCAACGTTGAATTGTATGTTTTCGTTGTATGTATTTAGTTTGTTTAATATTATGATGTGTTCGTTGTGAATGGTAGGTTGGTATATTACAAGTATATCGTCTACATACCTTGTCCATAGTGAAATATTGTGTGTGTTTAGTATAGGTTTAATTATTATTTGTTCAAAGTGTTGTAAATATATTTCTGACATGATAGATGATATGGGTGATCCCATGGGGAGTCCAGTTGTTTGTAGTATTTATTGTTAAATTGGAAGTAATTTTGGTTATATATGTGTTTGGTTAGCGTAATAATACTATCTATTGTGTTTCTTTTTTCGTTATTGTGTATTAGTTTGTTTTTTATTATTTCTATGGTTTCTTCTATTGGGATTCTAGGGTACATGTTAGTTATGTCATAACTTATTATTTTTGTGTTGCTGTTTTTTTATGGTTTTTATTTTATTAATTAATTCGTATCCATTTTTTATATTGTGTTGTTGATATGTATTTTAGATCTTATTATTTTGTCTAGTATTTTTGCGATTATGTAAGATGGTGCTGTTGTGAAATTTATTAGTGATCTAAATGGTGTGTCGGGTTTGTGGATTTTAGGTATGCCTGATAATATTGGTGCACATGGTTTGGATGGGTATAGTCTTGTGTGGTATTTTAATTTATTGTTATAGTTTAGGGTATTTCGGTGAGTGACTATTAAGTTTTTTATTGTAATAAGGTTATTTGCTAGTTGGGTCTGGGATTTGTTCGTATTTATTTTCTTTTATGTAGTTAGTCATTGAATCGATGTATTTGGTATTTTCTATTATTACTGGTGTATTTGTTTTATCGGATTTTAATATTAAGTAGTCGTTTTCTAGTTTTTCTCTGAGTTTTATAATTTCTTTTTTATTTATATATTGTTCCGGTTTTTTGTTTTTTCCGTTTTTATTAGGTTAATTTTATTATTAATATTGTTTCTTATGTGTTCAGTATTTTGGTGGGTAATTTTGTGGATGTTAGATTCTGTGTCAACTATTAGGTTTTTTATTATTTGTTTTTTGTTGAAATTAGGTAGGTTATACAGGAATTTACAAAATTACATGTAACAACTGTAATGCATTTTACATAGGGAAAACAACCAGATCATTTAAAATAAGATTTGAAGAACATTACAGAGCATTCAAAAACAAAAATTCAAAAGTATCAAATGTTGCAGCACACCTAATATCACATAAACAAATTGAAATAACAAATTACGAAAATAACCTAACCATACTTGAAATAAATAATAACCCAATAGAACTAAACTCACTAGAAAAATACCACATTTATAAAAACATACACAACAATTTAATGAATCTACAAACAACATATACAGAAGACATACTATTCAAAAACATAATACACAAGACTCAAGAGGAAACGTATATGACGTCAACAATGTAAACATTGTCAATGTCAATGTAAACAATGTCAACATTGTAAATTCAATTATAATTCTTGTATTTGTATTTAGACTTTGGTTCTTTATTAATACACAAGAAAACATACTGCGATATTTATATATATATATATATACACCTATTCCTTCACGGATAGAAAAATATAATGAATAGTTATTATCTAGAGTACGTCATTTCATTCTACAGTGCATAAAATCGCAATTCCGATGTTTAGTTAGAATCTCATTTAACATTGAGGAGGTGAACCCAGTAACAGTTGAAGAGCGAGTCCCACACACACAAACACACACACACACACACATATATATATATATATATTAGGGATGGGGCAATTCCGATTCTCGATCCAGGAATCCTTGATTCTAGTAGTATCTAGTATTCGCTGATACTCAATTCTCCAATGATTCTAATTTTTAACTGTTGAAATACGTGTGGTGTAATTTATTAGAAAAACAAATATCAACTATGTCTTATTTATCTATTAGTGGCTTTAAATAAATTAAATGATTAAGCAAATACTGATTTGAGAAAACAAAAATATTATTATTTATGATGTAACATCAAAGACGATCAGAAGCCTTTCTGGCCCATTTGTTAGTCATCGATCTTCTCGCTCTCTGTCTCAGAATCCTTAGGAAGGGCTCGACTCTCCCTTTCCCTGTCTCTAGCCGCCACCGCTTCATAGATGTCAAAAACAAAACACAAAGAAAACAGAGTTCAAATCTCTCTAGTTGTACAATTTGAAATTTCTATTACTCAAGTAATATAATTGTGAACTGAAGTTTAAATTTGTAATTTTGTAATTAAAAATTCTTAAAGTAATTAAAATGAGCTCAAAGCATAAGAAAATAGACACTAAAGAAAAAATAACTAAATTAATACTCTACTTCTGCAATGCAAATACAGTTTATACTGAACATTAAAGTTATGAATTAGTTTTTAAGTTTAAGGTGATGTTAGGTGGCTGTCATACATAAAAACAAATGAGTTTTACTTTAATGGAGTTTGGTATATTATTTTACTTTTCTTTTTACTAATTCCATCAAAATTGTATTCAAACAAAAGTATGGTTTGAAACTATTATCGTAGTTTCTCGGTAAGCAAAATCAAAATATGTAGGTTTTATTAAAACTATCATTGTTTCAGCCATATAAGTAACACTTCTAACCTTGATTTGACAATTTGTCTTACAGGTTTTAAGGTACTTGTTAAGATTTATATTTCTAGGGATAGTTGCATTGATCATAAAAATGTAACTAAATTTATCTGTCTAAACAAATTATCAATTTCAGGTAAGGTTGATGTAACATGTGGCACTTATATGCGGCAGATCATAGCTGAAGTTGTTTCAAATGATGTTGTGAACTTTTCGGAAGCAATTCTTGGTAAGCCTAACAAAGAGTATTGTGATTGGATTATGAAATCTGATTCATGGGGAGGAGGTATAGAGCTATCCATTCTTTCGTCAGTATATGGAGTGGAGATCGCTGTTGTTGATACAATAAATGGTATAATTAATCGTTTTGGTGAAGATAAGTCCTACAGCCAAAGAGTTTTTCTTATATTTGATGGTATTCATTATGATCCACTATATCTTGAATCTAGTGAGGTAAGTTAAGTTGTTACAAAATACTAGTAAATAACAAATTTTATATTTCTGATTACTTATTTAAAATTCTGTACTTTGATGAATTATTTTAGAAAACATAATCTTTTTAATGATGATGTTTTACAGATGAATAAAAATGTTGAATCATTTTGATATTTTGGAGACAAATTTAAGATCTGTTTGAAAATTAATAGTATTTCTTTTCATTTTATACAGTCAATCACTACCAAGAATTTGTATAGCTTTCAAACAATTAACAATAAAATATTTAGTTGTTACCACACATTGCAATAAAACTGTAAGATATACAGATAATTCCAGCTAAGATTTTCAAACTGTAGCTTCTTCTGAGACAAGAGAAATCTTTTTTGTTTATCTCTCAATATCTGAACAGAATTTTAAAATATATCCAGAAAGACATTTTTTGTATGTTTTATTTTTGTATAAAACAATTGCTTTTAAAAAATGTAGTTGAATTGCTTAAAACAATAACTTTGTTGTCCCTAATGTTTTAGTTCACAAGGTTCCATTAAGGAAAGAGATGGACATTAATCTTTCTAGGTTTTCCACCATTTACTAAATTTGAAGTAGATTATAAACCCTACAGCACAGGCTCCGACTTTTGAAAAACCTTGAGGAGGCCCAAAACCTGAAACCCACTGTTTCATTGTAGGAAATTATTTGAAGAAAATATATTACGTTTTCATATTTTTCTAATAAACAGTTGAAATATTAAATATGTTACTTATGATTTATACTATAACACTCTTGACAATTTGTTCAACAATACATTTTTAAAATTTGAATAATTATTTTTTCTCAGGTTAAAAAAATTTTAAATGATTGAAATGATTTTTCATTTCATCTATCATTTTTAAGATAATTTGATAAAGCAATATCTTTTATTTATTTAAAATTATAACTTAATCATTACAGTAGCTCGATAAAACTTAATTATGTTCTATAGTGTTTAAAAAAATTTTTATGTGTATTTACAGTGCTATGATAATATTTATCAGTACAAAATCAAGTACTTTTCATGGATAGTTAGAAGAATAATATTAATTCTCCGAACTAACTTCTGTTTTACAAAGAGAATGGGATATTGGCGTGATCTTCATTAGCTTGAGCAAGAGTAATGTGAAATCAAGGAAAGATTCTCTTAGTTAAACTCTTCTTTCCATTCAGTGTTTAAAACTTAGGAACAGTACATAAATAACTACTTTTCTACATAGAGCAATGTGTTTTAATTCTTTATGTCATAAACAGTAGGACAGTTTGGTACAATATAGTTGTATTTTATTCATATTTAATTAAACATTGAACCTAAGGATATATGCCAAATGAAAAATGTCTTCATGTCATAAATAGTAGGGCAGTTTGGTACAATATAGTTATATTTTATTCATATTTAATTAAACATTGAACCTAAGGATATATGCCAAATGAAAGATGTCTTTATGTTATTGTTGTGAATGCAATAATATAATACTCTATGACAATCCTCTATGAAAAAAAAAAGAAAAAGAACATTATATAAATTAACAGATGATTTGTAATTGTTTTAGTTTTTTTCTCAGTTTTTTTGTTTAGAGTTTTGTTTTAAGAAAGATGTGAAGTAATAAATAGTGTTTAAATATGAAATAAGTTTTATTACCAGCATAATTATATAAATATGACGAGTGTTCCGCCTGTAGCGGCAGTGTCAAAAGTTTATAGAAATAACATATGGCGACCGTGACAGGATAATAATTTGGTTACAGTTAAAATCTATGATCCATTAGTAAGTATTTTATAATGGATGCTCTGAAAAAGAAAAGAAAATTGTTTAGAACTGGATTTTCACGTTTACACAATACATTATTAGAATCCATAAAAAATGAAGATGATGTGATTTTGTTAAAAGCTAATTTAGAGCTATTACGTGAAAAACATAATCAATTGGAGGTCTTAGACCGAGAAATTATTGAAGTTTTACTAAATGAAAATGCATCTACTGAAGTTTTAGAAAATGAGGTAGAATCTGCCGATGAATACTCAGGCAAGTTTAAAATAGTTGAGTATTTAGTTGAACAGGCTATTGACAAGGCTAGGCCTAAGACAGATACTAGTGTGAATGTAGAAAAACGTAAATTTAAGTTACCCACACTTGAGTTTAAAAAGTTTGGTGGTGATATTAGTGATTGGTTGCCGTTTTGGGGCCAATTTAAGAAAATCCATGAAGACCCCTGTATTGATTCTGATGACAAGTATCAGTATCTCCTGCAAGCGACTATCCCTAATACTAAGGCTAGGGAAATTGTCGAGAGTTTTCCCCCATGTGGACGTAGTTATGAACAGGCTATTGAACATTTAAAATCTCGCTTTGCCAAAGATGACCTGTTAGTAGAGTTTTACATAAGAGAAATCTTGAAAATTGTAATAACATTAAATAGCAGTGAAAGTAAAATTACTATTTCCTCACTTTATGATCAAATTGAGTCAAAACTAAGGTGTTTAGAAACTTTAGGTGTAACAAAGGAGAAGTACGCTGCTATGCTCTTCCCATTAGTAGAATCTTGTCTCAGGGAGGATTTATTAATAGCTTGGCAGAGAAGTAGGCCTAACTCTCAACAGGACGAGACCGCGTCAGAAAGTAAAAGTAGGCTAGATAGCCTAATGAATTTTTTGAAAATTGAAGTGGAGGGAGAAGAAAGAATAAACTTAGCTAAACAGGGATTTGGTTTACAAAAAACAAAAGTATCAACAGGTGATAATCCTACGAGTTCATATAAAAGAGACTTTGCAAGTAAAGATAAGCATATTAAAAATACAAGAAGGCCTACCAGCAATGTTACAGCAGCTGGCCTTGTAAATGTAAAATCAAATACGTCTACAGTAAGCACAGATAAGACGAAGTTATCGATGTGTGTGTTTTGTGACGGTGGTCATTTAAGTGAAAACTGTTTTAAAGCTAGGGACATGTCTTTAGAAGAAAGGCAGAATATTCTTACTAGCAAAAGGTGTTGCTTTTCTTGTACAAAAGTAGGACATTTAAGTAAACATTGCAGAGCTATTGTTAAATGTATTATTTGTAATGGAAAACATGTACCACTTATGTGTTCAAAGTTGCAGAATAATTTTAATAGGTCTAACATTAAACCTAAATGCGAGGAAAAAGAAGCTGAGCCCAATTTTGAGAATTCCTTGTCCAATGTGAATGGCAATCAGGTTTACATGCAAACTCTTGTTGTCAAGGCTGTTAGTGACACAAAAGAACTCAATGTGCGTTTACTTTTTGACAGTGGATCCCAGAGGTCATACATAAGGAAATCGACTGTTGAAAAAATGAAATATGACACTTGTGGTGAAGAAACATTATTACATGGCCTGTTTGGAGGAGAGGTCACTAAGCCTCGCAATCATGCATGCTACAAAGTCAGACTACAAAGTATAGATAAAACATATTCTTGTAATTTCAAGGCACTTAGTGAAATAAATATTTGTACTTATGTTCCTGCCTTGAAACCAGGAAGATGGACTGATGAACTGATGGAAAGAGGTATTAAATTGTTTCAGGATGCAGACAGTCCAATTGAGATATTAATTGGGGCTGACATATATGGGAAACTTCTAACTGGAAGAAAAGAGGTTCTAGATTGTGGTATTATAGCCCTTGAAACTCATTTAGGATGGGTTTTGACAGGAAAATTTCAAGAAAGTAAAGAATTTAGTTCTATGACAGCACTTTCTATGTTTGTACAAAGTAATTCAATATGCAAGCTGTGGGAAATGGATGTTTTAGGTATAAAAGACCCACTACAGACCAGAAGCAAACAAGAAATTGAACATTCTGTTCAAACACAATTTTTGGAAACTGTGAGAGTAAATGAAGAAGGACGCTATGAAGTCAAATTACCTTGGTCCGAAGACCACCCAGAAGTTCCAAGAAATTTCAATCTTGCAAAAAAAAGGCTTGAAAACTCAGTGAAAAGGCTAACAAATGAAAGTTTATATAATGTATATAACAATGTGTTTTCAGATTGGCTGGAAGATGGTGTTATTGAGGAAATCCCAATAAGCAAATGGGATGAAGGTCACTATTTACCTCATAGACCAGTGATAAAAGAAAACAGCACCACTGCAGTAAGACCGGTTTTTGATGCCTCGTCTAAAGAAAAGGGTTACTATTCCCTTAATCAGTGTTTGGAAATAGGTATTAACTTAATTGAAATAATACCAGCTTTGCTTTTACGTTTTCGACTTTATAAAATAGGAGTTATCGCTGACATAAAAAAGGCGTTTTTGCAAATAAGTTTGTATGAAGAGGACAGAGATTTCCTAAGATTTCTGTGGCAAAACACAGATGGATCACTCAAGATTTTCCGACATAGAAGAGTTGTTTTTGGAGTCTCAAGTAGTCCATTTTTGCTCAATGCCGTCATCAACTACCACCTGCAGAAGTATTTAGTACCGTGTGCTGAAGACAATCAATTTTCTAAATGTACAATAGAAAAGTTGTTTAAAAGTTTCTATGTTGATAACTGTGTTACAGGTGTAAATAATGAAAGGGATTTGAAACAGTTCATTTCAGAAGCAATACAAATATTTTCTTTGGGAAAGTTTGAGCTGCGAGGATGGGAATATACTGAACCTGGTCTGGAAGACAAGACAGAGGCTTCAGTCCTAGGTCTCACCTGGGACAAGAAAGAAGACACAATTTCTGTGAGTTTTCATAAAATAGTAAATTTAGAAGAGAACTTGGTAACACAACGTGTTATATTGTCCACTGCACACAGATTGTTCGATCCTATTGGATTCACTTGTCCTATTTCCATATGCCCTAAGTTATTATTGCAGGAATGCTGGAAAGATAATTGTGGGTGGGACAAAGAAGTACCAGAAGAAATCAAACAACAATTCAATATATGGTTTCAGGAACTCGATCAATTAAAAGAGATGAAGATTCCACGATGGCTACAAGGTGTGGATGACGTAATCATTTCTGTATCAGTTCACATATTTTGTGATGCCAGCAAATTTGCGTACTCAACAGCAGTATTTATGCGTTTTGAACTTAGTACATGTATTCAATTACAGCTAATCCAGGCAAAGTCACGTGTAGCACCTGTAAAGAAGATGACAATACCCAGACTTGAACTAATGGCTGCTACTATAGGTGCTAGATTAGGTTCTTCAGTAGTGCAAGAATTAAGAGATGAAAACAAATTTGAATGTAATATTAAATTTTTTTATTGGAGTGACTCTTCTACAGTAATAGCTTGGATTAAAAGAGAAGAAAACTGGGGAGTATTTGTTAGAAATAGAGTTGAAGAAATCTGCAGCCTCACTTCCAGAACATCTTGGCGGCACATTCCCGGCACTATGAATCCAGCAGACTTGCCCAGTAGAGGATGTTCAGTTTCCAGGTTGATTAGTTCCAGATGGTGGGAGGGCCCGTCATGGTTGAAGTTGCCTGAAGATACCTGGCCATCAAATGAACCTGAACCTGACGAAGAATTAATTTCTTTAGAAAAAAAGAAAGGACCTACACCTTCACTTTTAAGTAATAATTACCCAAAAGATTGGTTTTATTACTTTTCAAATGATTTTGATAAGATTGTGTGTGTTTTTGCATGGTTGCTGAGATTTATTCATAATTGTAACCCCTCAAAGAAGGAAAAGTGTGTGAGTAAAGTTTTGTCATGTAAGGAGATTATTGAAGCTAACAATTTTATAATTAGAATTGTTCAACAGCAATCATTTGAAGGAATAAGGGAGCCTAAATTGGCTTCATTGTCACCATTTATGGCTGCTGATGGTATTATAAGGCTAAAGACAAAATTAACAGAAAGAAAGGATTTGGAAAATTTTAAATTTCCTGTTGTTCTACCATCAAAACATGACATTGTAGATATTCTTATTCTTACAATACATAAGAGATCATGTCATGTGGGAGTTCAAGGTCTCTTAAGTTTATTAAGAGAAAACTATTGGATATTGAGAGGAAGAAAAACAATAAGTAATACTTTGAAAAAATGTATTCCTTGTCAGAGACATAATTCAAAAAATGTAGAAACAATCACTCCACCCTTACCTGAAAGTAGAGTACGAGATGCCGCAGTATTTGAAGTGGTTGGAATTGATTTTGCGGGACCTTTGTTTCTACGAGATGGCAGTAAAGTTTGGATCTGCATATTCACTTGTGCAGTATACCGTGCTGTTCATTTGGAGTTAGTAAAGTTTCTTTCTGTCGAAGCATTTATAGATACACTTAGAAGATTTATTGCAAGGCGAGGAAGACCATCAATAATATATAGTGACAATGGTACCAATTTCACAGGTACAGAAAAGGCATTTAAAATTCTAGATTGGAATGCTATCTTAAAATATAGCTCATGCCAACAAATTGACTGGAGGTTTAACCCTCCCTCTGCTGCATGGTGGGGCGGATGGTGGGAGCGACTCATCCGACTCATGAAACAGTTGCTACGCAAAACCTTGGGCAAAACGTCATTGGATTATGAGGAAATGGAGACAATCTTATGTGATTGTGAAAGTATCATGAATTCTAGACCTTTGACATATTTATCTGAAACTTCTTCAGACCTAACTGCTATTACTCCAAATATGTTTTTACATGACTTAAAAGAAATTGGAGTTCCAGATTGTGACCATGTAAATACAAAAAGTCTTAACAAGAGAGTACGTTATCGACAACACCTGAGAGAAGCATTGCGAAAAAGATTTAGGATTGAGTATTTAGGACAATTAGCTTTAAAAAGTAAGAAAAACGGCAGACAGTTGAAAGTTGGAGAATTAGTACTGATTGAAGTTGAAAATAAAAAAAGAATTGATTGGCCAATAGGACTGATAGAAAAGACTATCATTAGTAGAGATGGAGTGTGTAGATTAGTGCAATTGAAGACTGCTTTTGGAAGTTTATTGAGACCAATACAAAGACTATATCCTCTTGAAATGCAAGAAGAAACCATCCAAGAACAATTAAAAGAAAAGATTAAACCAAAAGTGACAAAAACCAATGAACATGAACTACACCTGGAAGAAGATAATGTGACAAAAGAAAATAAAATTGTGACATATTTAAGAAGTGGCAGACAAATTAAGCTTCCACAAAAATTTGTTGATTAATCTTTTAACAATATACTATTTTTTAATGTTTTGAGTTAAACCATAACTCAAAAGGTGGGAGTATGTTGTGAATGCAATAATATAATACTCTATGACAATCCTCTATGAAAAAAAAAAAGAAAAAGAACATTATATAAATTAACAGATGATTTGTAATTGTTTTAGTTTTTTTCTCAGTTTTTTTGTTTAGAGTTTTGTTTTAAGAAAGATGTGAAGTAATAAATAGTGTTTAAATATGAAATAAGTTTTATTACCAGCATAATTATATAAATATGACGAGTGTTCCGCCTGTAGCGGCAGTGTCAAAAGTTTATAGAAATAACAGTTATAAATAGTAGGACAGTTTGGTACAATATAGTTATATTTTATTCATATTTAATTAAACATTGAACCTAAGGATATATGCCAAATGAAAGATGTCTTTATGTCATAAATAGTAGGGCAGTTTGGTACAATATAGTTATATTTTATTCATATTTAATTAAACATTGAACCTAAGGATATATGCCAAATGAAAGATGTCTTTATGTTATAAATAGTAGGGCAGTTTGGTACAATATAGTTATATTTTATTCATATTTAATTAAACATTGAACCTAAAGATATATGCCAAATGAAAGATGTCTTTATGTCATAAATATTAGGGCAGTTTGGTACAATATAGTCATATTTTATTCATATTTAATTTAACATTGAACCTAAAGATATATGCCAAATGAAAGATGTCTTTATGTCATAAATATTAGGGCAGTTTGGTACAATATAGTCATATTTTATTCATATTTAATTAAACATGAACCTACCGATATATGCCAAATGAAAGATGTCTTTATGTCATAAATATTAGGGCAGTTTGGTACAATATAGTTATATTTTATTCATATTTAATTAAACATGAACCTAACGATATATGCCAAATGAAAGATGTATTTATGTCATAAATAGTAGGGCAGTTTGGTACAATATAGTTATATTTTATTCATATTTATTTAAACATGAACCTAACTATATATGCTAAATGAAAGATGTATTTATGTCATAAATAGTAGGGCAGTTTGGTACAATATAGTTATATTTTATTCATATTTATTTAAACATGAACCTAACTATATATGCTAAATGAAAGATGTCTTTATGTTATAATTAGTAGGGCAGTGTGGTACAATATAACTTACTATTTATTAGGAATATACTGTGGTTGAATTTAATAATAAATACACAAAAACCTCTTAACCACAAACTTTCTTTAATTTACCCTTATGTACATTTCAGTTACAAAGTAACCATCCTCAGAGGGATAACATACAAAGACTCTTTGTATGACAGTCTTTGTATGTTATCCCTCTGAGGATGGTTACTTTGTAACTGAAATGTACATAAGGGTAAATTAAAGAAAGTTTGTGGTTAAGAGGTTTTTGTGTATTTATTATTATGGTACAATATAGTTATATTTCGTTCATATTTAATTTAACATTGATCCTAAAGATATATGCCAAATGAAAGATGTCTTTATGTCATAAATAGTAGGGCAGTTTGGTACAATATAGTTATATTTCATTCATATTTAATTAAACATTGAACCTAAAGATTTATGCCAAATGAAAGATGTATTTATGTCATAAATAGTAGGGCAGTTTGGTACAATATAGTTATATTTTATTCATATTTATTTAAACATGAACCTAACTATATATGCTAAATGAAAGATGTCTTTATGTTATAATTAGTAGGGCAGTTTGGTACAATATAATTATATTTCGTTCATATTTAATTTAACATTGATCCTAAAGATATATGCCAAATGAAAGATGTCTTTATGTCATAAATATTAGGGCAGTTTGGTACAATATAGTTATATTTTATTCATATTTAATTAAACATTGAACCTAAAGATATATGCCAAATGAAAGATGTATTTATGTCATAAATAGTAGGGCAGTTTGGTACAATATAGTCATATTTTATTCATATTTAATTAAACATGAACCTAACGATATATGCCAAATGAAAGATGTCTTTATGTCATAAATAGTAGGGCAGTTTGGTACAATATAGTTATATTTTATTCATATTTATTTAAACATGAACCTAACGATATATGCCAAATGAAAGATGTATTTATGTCATAAATAGTAGGGCAGTTTGGTACAATATAGTTATATTTTATTCATATTTATTTAAACATGAACCTAACTATATATGCTAAATGAAAGATGTCTTTATGTTATAATTAGTAGGGCAGTTTGGTACAATATAGTTATATTTCGTTCATATTTAATTTAACATTGAACCTAAAGATATATGCCAAATGAAAGATGTCTTTATGTCATAAATAGTAGGGCAGTTTGGTACAATATAGTTATGTTTTATTCATATTTAATTAAACATTGAACCTAATTATATATGCCAAATGAAAGATGTCTTTATGTCATAAATAGTAGGGCATAATAGTTATATTTTATTCATATTTAATTAAACATGAAGCTAACGATATATGCCATATGTTAGATTGATATAAATTGATTTATTTAAAATTATACCCCTATATGTTTTTATGAAAGTATTTTCTATTTATCATACAATTGAAAAAAGTAAATAGAATTAAAACAAATTTTAACTGTTAATTAGTAATTTTTTATCTTATTGGCCGGAGAAACTGTATAAAAAACTTTAACTTTTTTACAGATTTATCAAATTCAGATATTCTTATTGTGTTTATATTAGCAATCAAGAAACTAAAAAGAAATCAATTTCATGTTATCACTATTTTAAACTTCTAAGTAGATTAGTAAAAACAGTAACTTACTAAAAGTTTTCAGCAGCTTTATTTTATTTGATTGTTCATTGTTGTAAGAAACAAACGGGTCTCATACATAAACCTCAAAATAAACAACAAATTAACAAGTTATATTTTTTATTTTGTTCTTTAGCCTGGAGGGATTATACAGACAATATTCCCAACGGCTGATGAACAAATCTTACAAGAAGCTGAACAGTTAGCAATGGAAGCAAAGTCTAGTCGACAGTTTACAGATGTTAATAAGTTCACTCTACGTTGCCTAGAATGTAAAGTGATGTTGAAGGGCCAGGTAGAGGCTGTCAATCATGCCAAAGAAACAGGGCATGGAAATTTTGGCGAAGTTAGTTGATGATTGTAAGAGTGTTTTAGTTTAAAAATTTAAGAGTTAAATCATTATTGTATATAATCCTTAATTTTATGATGTAATGAAATTTTGTTAATTCTTTCTGTTTGGTAGTTGCTATAATGTTATACTTTTGTTTTAAAAGCTTTATAAATAACAAACATGTGCAAAACCTGTCCTTTATTTACCATGCAAGAAGTTAGGTTGTTTAAGGTACTAAATCAAAACAGCTTAAGGATACTTGCAACTGTTTTTTTTTTTTTTTTTTTTTTGTAGGAAGGATTGTTAGTAATGTTTGTGATGATTATTTAACCATTTTGAGCCCAAATTATTTTTTTTCTGAATTTTTTGATTTAAAGTATGTCCTCTTACTATCCGAGTAAATACTAAATAATGTTTATTACACATTTCAAATATTTATAATCACAACTACGATGTGTCGTCATTTGTCGACAGTGAGCGCGACCGGGACGGGCCTACTATACCAGAGGTGCGTCGACATATGTCGACAGTGAACACGGTTGAGGTGGGCTGTTATATTACACTAAAAAAATAATCACAAAAGGTAACAACAAATAACACACATTATTTCAATATACTATATTTAATTGTAGAAAGATATATTACAGCTAATGGAGAACTGTTTGTAAGCGAAAATGAAATTCTTCGTTGCAATTTGTGTGAATCCCAACCTGACATACTTTACATTTCTTCTTTGTAGCTTTTCTGCATTATGCACAGCGCAACTGTTTTTCCACTGTTTGCAAGAAGTGTCCTGTTCCACTGTAGCTGACTTCTGGCAGGACCCTCCTTGATACTTTCATACTGGGTCTACCTGCAGAAGGGCGGGAAATTCTGTATGTTGCTAAATAGGCATTTACAACATACCTAATGAAACCAAGAAAGTCCAGATTTTCTGCATGGCATTTTGGATTCAAGCGGAAGAGCAACCACGCATTGTTCATTGAAACATTTAACAAATAGGATACCATGGGCCAATACCACTTCTTGTTTCGTATGTTTATTATGTACGATGCTATGTTTTCCTCCACATGGTCGACTCCTCCCATGTATGTGTTATACAAAACTACACATGCAGGTTGGTCCAGAGTAATGTGCCTTTTCTGAGCTTTTGACCAACGTTTAGCTTTTCCTGTGGGAGCTATGCCAGCCGATGTTGAAGCCATTGTAAAGACGTTATTGTTGTGATAAGTGTAATCCTGGTGTCTAGATCTGTCACTTGATGGTATGTACCTCTACCTTCTTTATTCATAATCTTAGAATTAGGTAAGGGGGATCTTCTACTCGGTCACCTCGAACAGTACCAGTTCCGTCATAGCCGCGTTTTTTCAATATCTCAAAAAGACGAAAAGAGGTAAAGAAATTGTCGAAATACAAGCTGTAACGCCTGTCTTGAGGAAGCTTAGATAATAAATCAATTACAACAGAGCCTCCCAGTCCAAGCTGAGGGATCATCCTTGTACTGCTCTTTCCTTGGTAGGATACACCCTGAACAATGTTCCCAAGCCTTGTGGTAAGAATCCAAATCTTGTATCCGAAGCGAATGGGTTTTCCGTGTATGTGTTGTTTTGCCCCATGACTGCCAAAATACGGCACCATGTATTCATCAATTGACAGATATGAATCACCTGGAACATTGCAGGCCGTATTTTTCCAAATCTATCATCAATCTTTAATTCAGCATTCTTACAAAAGTGTAAGTATCTCATTATATCTTGAAATCGATTTTGGGACATTGCATTTGCCACTGCGGTATTGTGAACATCCTCGGTCAGTTTCCAATATATTCTAGTTCTGGACATCACATTATAACCAGATAAAAATTAAATAGCAAAGAAAATAAGCAGTTCACCTTTTGTTATAGTGAATGATAGATTACCTTTTCCAACCGGAATTTATTTGTACATGCAGTTATATCGTTACAAACTTCATCGTCAAGAAAATATTCAAAGGCTTCAACTGGAGAAAGGGATTTTCTAAAATTGTTGGGCAAGTAAATTCAATGGAAGAGTTGTCAAGTATATCTTCTTTTTTCCAATTTTTAAACTTCTTAATTTTCTTTGCTTTGGTCGAATTTTTCTTTTTCTCTAGGTTTTCCACATGTGTAATTTTCTTGATAGGGTTTTGTTTTCTGTTTCTATTTTTTTTAAAATTTGTTATGAGTATAGTTGTACTAGAAAAATCAGTGGGGACATCAGAGGCATCTTCAACCTCAAGCACTTGATCTAAAATGTGAAATGGCTCTTTGTCATGAATTTGGAGTTGGTGGCGGAGGTATAAAACATTCAATATTTTCTTAATTAATCCTACATACAATATAATATATACTTACATACTCCATCTGTTCGGAATCTCTCTAAACCGTTTGCTGTTTTTTTCCTCACCGAACATACCGCTCCACCATTTAGCTGGTTTCCAGACAGTTTGTTTATATAACGTGAGGCGTCTTCGTCATTGCTGTCTCAGTTGCTCAATCTTGGATTTTCTGGAGGCTCAAGGTATATGTTCCCATCAAGAATATCATCATCTTCCTCAATGAGTGTTGCAATCAGCTCAACTGTCAACCTATAAAAAAATCCCAAATATGTTTCTTATACTCATCCCCACCCATCCGTGCTCACTGTTGACATCATAATTCAAGTCGTCACATGATTGTTTTGGAACTTACTGAAGTGTAATTAGAAGATTACTTAAATAGTTTGTCTTATAATTATTGCAGTTATAATAAGAAAATAAGGTTAGACTACATCATAAAAGAGTAAAACACTTACGATTTAAAGTAATTAATCACACTAGGAACAGCTCTACCTAACTTTAAACACTAGACACGTCTTTACTCCTGCCAATGAAGGTCAACACTGCAGGCTGTTACAGTTTGTACCAACGAAACAGAAAAAAATATCCCTTGTCTAAAACATCCATTCTGCTTTGATAGAAGAAAAACTTTTACATTTGTCTACAGTGGGTTAAAATGGGTTAGTGTTGATTTAAATGTTAATTTTATTAATTAAATGCTGTTGAAATTTTTTTTCATGATTGCTCTTATTTTTTTCTTTAATAAAATTATGAAACTGTAGTTTTGTGTGAAACTATAAATTATGAAAAGGTGATAGAATGAAGTGTAAAACATATCTATTTACAATTATTATTATGTATTTATATATTATTCTTACAGGTTTTAAAGCACGTTATTTAAAAACAATATTAGAAGAAAGTGAAACCTTTTTATTAAAAAAAACATATTTTATATATATTTGCAGCAAATAATGACATATTTTGACAATTGAATAATATGATTTGTTTCTTTTTTTCTGGTTACAATGATATTATAATGCAATCATAGACTACTTTCTGATCATGACAATTCATGAACAGGGATGGTGGTTTTATAGGAGTATAGAACCAATATTGCATTTTAAATGACTGTACTCCTCTTATATAAAAAACCGCGATTATTGGTTGAGTTAGGAGATACTAAACATACAATATATTTGAATGATATACAGCTTTGTTAAAAGCTGAAATCAGAATAAGTAGAATCTATAAACTTACCTTTTTTTAAAATAAATGTTTTTTACATTTAGTGAAAAAAAACACATTCAGGATCTGCAGGCCAATCTACTTTTAGGTCATCATTTATAAAACATTGGAAGTAGCAATAGCAGGGATCTTTTACTGTGACACCTCTAATAAATAATGGTTGCTTGTGTTGAATCATTTCTAAAAAGAATCTTTACGTGTAGGAGTCTTTTAAAGCTAAAGATTTTGATAACTGTGTTTGATTGAAAAAAAAGTACTATTTAATCTAGTCTAGTTAAATGATCCAGTTTAATCACACTTTTTAAAACAGTGCTATTCAAATGCTAAAATTTCTAAAATACTTGCTATTCAAATACTAAAAAGGGACCGAGTAAATATATCCTTTTTTCTTGCAAAATTTACCACTAATTCACTGACAAATTTTAATCATTTATATCCTGAGATTAGATTAGTGTTAAATTTTGAATTTTAAAGAAATCTTTTAAAGATTACACTTGATTAGAATTTTCATCCACTTTTTAAATATTATTTTCTCTAATATATTTTTAATGTTTTATCCTTCCCTCATAATACACACACACACACACATACACATGCATCTCTCTCTCTCTCTCTCTCTCTCTCTCTCTCTCTCTCTGTTACATAGAAATATACTATACAATACTTTTTGTATTTATACATATTTACATAACCGCTAATGACATAAATATCAAAATTCCTAATATACTCATTTTTACTTCTGTTAGGATTATTTATACAAGGTCTGTTTAAAAAATACGTGGACTGTTCGAATTTCGCGGCTCAAGTTAGTTTCAGGAGAATCCGCTTGGTGTCGCTAGGTTCGTATAAATCAGCTGATTAAAACGCCGTATTTCAGTCACAGGTATCTTCATTTGTTGATGAGTTACACGGAGTTTAGTAAAGAGTGTTTTTTTCATTTGTCGGATTGTAAAATGGACAGCCTGAAGGAGCAACGAATTGCTGTGAAATTTTGTGTAAAACTAGGGAAATCTGCAACAGAAACATTTGCCATGCTTAACACGGCTTACGGCGATTTGCCATGAAGCGTACTGCTTGTTTCAAGTGGCATGAACGTTTCAAGGGTGGCCGACAGTCGATTGATGACAATGAGCATCCTGGACGTCCTTCAACGTCAACTGACGACCCACACATTGACAAAATCAACACCCTGGTGTGCGAAAATCGACGTCTGACCATTAGGGAGCTTTCCAAAGAGTGTGGGATATCAGTTGGATCTTGTTACGAGATTTTGACCGAAAAATTGAAGATGCATCGCATTGCTGCGAAATTTGTGCCATGCCTGATGACCGACGACCAAAAAGCCAATCGCGTCCGGGTTTGTCGGGAACTGCTTGATCGTTCAAATGAAGATGAGAACTTTTTGTCAAGAATTATAACCGGTGATGAATCATGGGGTCAAACGTCTCCAAGACCCAAAAAAGCTCGCCAAGTTCGGTCGAATGTTAAGGTGGTGCTGACAGTTTTTTTTATGCTAAGGGTGTTGTTCACTATGAGTACCTCACTGAAGGCTCTACAGTCAACCAGATTACCTACATTGAAGTACTGAAACGTCTGAGGGACGCCGTCTGACGCAAAAGGCCAAAACTGTGGAGAAGTGATAACTGGTTTTTCCATCACGACAACCCTCCAGCTCACTCAGCACTCAGAACTCTTGAGTTTTTGGCCAAACACTCGATCACTGTTCTTTGCTTGATATAATCATCTTGAATTAACTGATTAAACTATATTTAAAAAGTACTAAGTGAATACGTAATGGCTTACTTGCTGACACGTTTCAAAACATTCGATCCTTTTATGAAGCTAAGAAGTAGCAAAATCTAAAGCTACACAACCTCTCAACACAAAACAATATCACTATCCATACCGACCACCAATTTCACCCGTGCACCATCAACACATTAAATATCAAATTCAACATAATGAAACAAAGGCCTAAAATATAACCTTCGCCCCACAAACAAATGTCGAACATTCTTTTAGACACTGAAACAGCAATTCAATACACAGATCCCACACACCATGAATATATTAGACAAGACATTCAACATAAAATGCCCAACATAAACAACTTAAACAATAAACCTATCATAAATAATGAACTTTCAACCCTTAAATCAATTATACAAAAACGCGACAAACATAACCTAAACTTCTTAAAAAGCAGACAAAGGTAATGACAAGCAATGACCCTTGAGTCATACACTCTTGTTTTGCTAAGGCCTCTGCTCTCTCATTCCCTATCCATCCAGAATGCCCTGGAATCCAGATTAGGTTGAGCGAATTATACTTAGCCATCTATGTTAGAGAAGCTATAGTCCCAGCCACCAGCCTAGAGCTGGCACTAGCCTTACCTAAAGCATTCAGAGCTGACTGACTGACCAAGCAAATCCAAATGGTCTTGCCTTTCTTGCCAGACCCTATTATTCCCTCAGCACATAGTTTGATCGCGAGCACCTCCGCCTTGAAAACAAAATTGTAGTCTTTCAGGCGATGACAAAATCTGTCTTGGTATCTCGGCCTACTAAAGCTGACTCCCACTCCTTCCTTCATCTTGGACCCATCAGTGTACCAGATTTCACCATGTTTGGGTCTACACTCTGCCCATGCCTCTCTTGCAGGGGTAGGGATTTTGTAATTTTCTTTTTTCCTTTATGAGAGGCAGTATCTTCTACCCAGAGCTCCTTCAGTGAATCACCAAATAGCTGTTTATGGTGTTTGCTACTTGTGTTCCACAGCCCATTATAACTTAGCTACTATGCAGTTTTCATTGCCTCCATCCTAATTTGAACACCCAAGGATGAAAAAACCAGCATAACCCTCATGGCCGCACATGGTGTGCTACTCCTCAGTTGTTATTCCTCTAAAGAAGAGCCCTTGCACGGGGTTCAGAACTCTTCTACTTGTTTCTTTCTGGGCCCTATCCTGTCTGACGATTGAGGCAAAGACTAACCTCGGCACCAGGATGGCAGAATAAATCCAGTTCATCTGAACCCAAACCCCATCTCATGTATATCACTACCTTGCATTGGCCGAACATAGCTATGGCTTTTTTACACTTATCCTCCAAGAGCTCATGCCAGAGTAACTTCCTATCCAGAATGACTCTCAGATATTTAGCGCTCACAACATAGCTTATCATTTATTACCAATTTCCATCATCTCCAGCGATTTAGTTTTATATTGCCTAGTGAAGATGAGTGCCACAGATTTCTCTCCTTGAATGCATAGTGCTTTTTCCCTGCACCATGTTTATGTTACCTTAATTGCCTCTTGAAGCAGATCTCTGAGGACCTCTTCAAATAGCCCCCTAACAAGACCTCTTCAAATAGCCCCCTAACAAGGATAACTATGTCATCCGCTTATCCTACTTTCTACATACGTTAAAGATTGGGAAACTTTACCACATTATACAAGGAACATAAAAAAGACCTGAAAAACACAACCCAAATCAAACTTCACCATACGCATATAGAACACACTACACACATATACCATTATTGACACAAATCTAAAAGTCCTTTACAACATCAAAAAAAAGAAACAAACTAAATACATCAGAAAACTACGAGATATACAAAAACCATCCCCAATACTTTATAAACGACAAAACACACTCACAATCTAACACTATATTTCAACACATAATTAACAACTACTCTATGAACAATATCACTCCAATGCCCACAGACTCACACTAATACAAAACACCTGAGGAAACACCTGCCCATGAGTCACAGCATTGGACATTGCCCTGATTTAGTGAGATATGTGTTTGCTGAAAAATATCAGTAAGTAATGGTTTTTTGTTAAGTGATACGAAATAGCAGTATTATTTATAATTTATTCAATTTATTTGTCAATATATTCATGAACTGACAAATTTTAAGTTCATGGTATTAATGTAGTCTACGCTTCAGATGTAAGATTTAAATCATTAAAAGTGTACTAATAATAAATACAAACTATATTAGAAGAATATTTTTAGAAGATGTATTATTTTCTGTGTGATGTTTCTGAAAATGATATTTTTAATACAAAATTGATAACTGATATTAAAAAAAATACTCTTTCTGTTTGCAACTATTACTTTCCAAGAAAGGAGCCTTTTGCAATCAGAAACACAAGAATAGATAGTGTTATAGTAACATGAACTTATTGCATAAAAGCTTTAAGAAACAAGGAAAAAGTAGAAGGATACAAGATTTTTCTAATAGGTAGTAAGTTTAAAACCCGACGGGTAAAGAAAAGAACGTAATTAGAAAAAAGTAGGATTATGACTAAGAGAAAGTTAGTTATAAAATTTTCTTGTTATAAGGAATGGTCATAGTCACCATTTGTACAGGGTCACTTACCTGAAGCAGACCTACTTTCTACATGAGGAAGGGCACCTAATATATTTATTTCATTAAGAAAGAATGGTAAAGGACTATGAAACGAACATAATGATTCCATGGTACTTAATTAAAAATGGAGAAAATTGTAGTATCAAATAAGCAGGTTTTGTTTTTTAGAAGTAGATTTCTTTCTAGATGACTCTACCTGCCTCCATAGATAAGCAACAATGAATACAGAGAAATTCAAAACTGTATGCTAGGTAAGCCAATGTTAATGAAAAGTCAGATATTACAAAAAATCATTTTCTTCAACATCATAAAATTAGAACTATTATAGGTATAAGTTTCAACTCCTTTTACAAAAAAAAAGTATGGAAGAATATAATTCTTGTTTGCAAATGAGAAAATGCTAACTTGTTTCAAAACACTATATTTTGATCTGTGATCTTTTTCCAAACAAGAACCTGACAATGCAATTATAGGTCTGGTGAATACAGGACTAGGCAGTGATGATTTCGGTATTATGTGTCAGCAATGTTCATTAGTTTTCTAATGAATTTCTAATTTTCTTCATAAGTTTTCTAGTAGGTTACATCATACTACATTTAAGTGAAGAAGACAGCTGCCATCCCATGGTTGAAATTAACCCAGGCTAAGCAAGCTTAAATTTAAAAACTTATAGGGTGCTTACAAATAAGGCAGCTGCACAGCAAATGTAAAGCATTGTTATACTTAAATAAGAAAAAAATACAAATCGTTCCAGAAAAAGCTATAATAAATGTTTTTTTAAGTTCCTCACAAAATTTTAAAACATGTGGCTTAATATATTTGTGCCTGTTTATCTAATAAGAGTAATAACTTTTTCCTAATGTTAAGTTTTAGATCATGAGTACAATACCAAATGTGCTTTAGTGTATTAGAATTAACATTATATTCTAACTTGATTTTAAAAAAAAGTGTTATACTTTCTGGTTATCTATGGAAATAAAATGAATCTTTATCATTTTAATTTTATAACACTGTTTTAAATGGGTTTGTGTTATACTTTGATAATACAGTATTTTAATTATTTATATCACAGCATGTTTAATCATTCTTTGTATCCAATACCTTGAGAAAATAATTTAATTAATGAATAAACAGTTATAATTTATTGCATAATTATTTTGCATTTGTCTTAACCCATACAACCTTATACAAAAGATTTTCCCAACACAGATTGAGGATGTCACTAAGAAATGCATATTATAATGTTTGCAAATGCAGTGTAATGAGCAGAGTTTGTAGTTTTATATTTTATTTCGCATGAAAATGTGAAAGGTTCTCTGTCATGCTGTAGCAAACATTATTATATATAAATATCAGAATTATTTTAGATTTGAATTTATTGCATGATAATTTTATTGTTATTCACAAGTTTTGGTCATGTTGGCTATTGTTGACCTTTAGCAAATCTATTGGTGGTAAATTGCACAATAAACAAGTAATTTAGAAAAAGGTTTTTTTTAAAGTTAATTTCCACTTAGGCTGACAAAGAAAAATTTTATTTTACTTACTTTTTATTTTATAATTACAAATAATATATATATATATATATATATATATATATATATATATATATCACTTTCACTTATGTATTTAAACAAGAATCTTACTTGGTATTTATGCGAGTACTTTCAAAGACTGGTTAGTGTCTCCATCCTCGGGCATACTGAACAGTGTTTTGGACTGCGAGCTGCGTGGAATTTTCCGTTGACCTTGGTGTACCGTTAACTTCTATTTTTAGATTCATGCACTGTGTGAGTTTTTAACGTTCGTTTAGGGGTTAATATTGTCTATTAGATTGAATAATTTATCGTTTTTTGATTTTATTTGTATCTGTTCGTTGATGATGTTATTTTTATTTTTATAAATTTCTAGTTGTTCCCAGATTGTCATTTTGAGGCCTTTTTGGACCTTTTTTTACTAGGTGTGTAATATTGACATAGCCTACAAAAACACAGGAAACATAATCAACAAAATAAACCAACCAGAAGAAATATGTCCCACACTTAATAACGGAATATACAAAATCGAATGCCCAGACTGTAATAAAATATACATAGACCAAACAAAAAAGAAATTAAAGGACAGATATCAAGAACACCTCAATGCATACATCAAACCTGAAATTTATAACTCAAACTTAGCCACACACGCAATCAAAAACAAACACACATTAAAAAACTACACCTACTAAAAAAGGTCCAAAAAGGCCTCAAAATGACAATCTGGGAACAACTAGAAATTTATAAAAATAAAAATAACATCATCAATGAACAGATACAAATAAAATAAAAAACCGATAAATTATTCAATCTAATAGACAATATTAACCCCAAAACGAACGTTAAAAACTCACACAGTGCAGTGAATCTAAAAATAGAAGTTAACAGTACACCAAGGTCAACGGAAAATTCCACGCAGCTCGCAGTCCAAAACACTGTTCAGTATGCCCGAGGATGGAGACACTAACCAGTCTTTGAAAGTACTCGCATAAATACCAAGTAAGATTCTTGTGTAAGTACATAAGTGAAAGTGATAAGTGTATACAAGAAAACAGTGTTGCATAATCTACAAATATATATATATATATATATATATATATATATATATATATATATAGGTTTAATATTCCTGATGATGTTGGTACTGTTAGCCAACGAAAAGCTTTGAATTGTAAATTCAATTATAATTCTTGTATTTGTATTTTGACTTTTGTTCTTTATTAATACACAAGGAAACATATTGCGATATTTATATATATATATATATATATATATATATATATATATATATATATATATATATATATATATTTAGGTTAGTTCTAGTAGAGCTTAAAGCTTATTTAGGAATTTTTGGACTAGATAGGAGACTGATAGGTAAGTCTGTCAGTCTCCTATCTAGTCCAAAAATTCCTATATATTTATATATAGTTATTATTGTTAATTGTAAACAATTGTTCTGCCACTAAGTGTAATTAATGTTTACCTTTTGTGATGACGCACCTTTCGGTAGCTAGGACCACTATCGAATCACTGATGTGTTCGTTGTGAATGGTAGGTTGATGTATTACAAGTATATCATCTTAATTATTATTTCTTTGAAGTGTTTTATATATATATATATATGAAGTTAATATATTACTATGTAAGTAATTTTATCCACCATTAAGTGCAATAATTTTACCTTGAGTGATGAGGCACCTTTCGGTCAATTGACCATTGTCGAATCACAAACAATTGAGTGATTCGACAATGGTCAATTGACCGAAAGGTGCCTCATCACTCAAGGTAAAATTATTGCACTTAATGGTGGATAAAATTACTTACATAGTAATATATTAACTTCATAAAGTCAGTGCAACGGAAAAACAATGGATAACGTTAAATATCAAGAATATATATATATATATATATATATATATTTCTGACATGACTGATGATATGGGTGATCTCATGGGAAGTCCAGTTGTTTGTTTATATTACTGTAAAATTGGAAGCCGTTTTGGTTGCATATATGTTTAATTAGTGTAACAATGCTATTTATTGTTTTTCTTTGTTGTTTGTTTGTTTTTTATTATTTCTATAGTTGTTTCTATTGGAATATTAGGGTACATGTTGGTGATGTCATTACTAATCATTTTTGTATTGCTGTTTGTTTCTATGTTTTTTATTTTATTAATTAGTTCATATCCGTTTGTTTTTATATTGTATGTGTCGTTAATATGTATTTTAGATCTTATTATTTTGTCTAGTATTTTTGGGATTACGTAAGATGATGCTGTTTTGAAATAACATAATATCTTTTATGTGGTTTCTCATTGAATTGATGTATTTAGTGTTTTTGATTATTACTGGTGTGTTTATTTTATCTGATTTTAGTATTATGTTGTCACTATTTTTTAGTTTTTGTTTAAGTTACAAAAATTGTTTTGTTGTTGATGTATCGTTTTGTGTTTTTATTAGGTTCATGCTATTATTAAGGATTTCTCTTATATATTATGGGTTTTTGTGATTGATTTAGGGATGTTTGATTCGGTATAAATTATAAGGTTTTTTATTATTTGGTTTTTGTTGAAATTGGGTAGGTTATATTTGAAAAAAATTGTTATTATTATGTTTTCTTTTTCAGTGAATTGTGTGTTAGTTAGGTTTATTAATTTTTTTTTTTTGTTAGGTATGTGATTTGGTTGTTGGTTTGTTTTTAAGTTATGTTGTTTTTGTAAATTTTCGATTTTTTTATTGTATTTATTTTTTGTTTGGTTATGGTATTTTTCGTGTATTATTGGTGTAAGAGTATCAAATGTTTTCATGATTTCTAAGTTAGCTGTGTAGTCACAGTGATTCGACAATGGTCATGCGACCGAAAGTTGCCTAATCACAGGAGGTAAAAATGGTTCAAATATGACATACAGCTACAACTATTAAGAAAAAGAATTTATAAGAAGATGAAAGTTATGAATAGTTACATCCAATTCAAACTATTGCTCTGAAATCAGTATTCCCAAACTCATGGTAATACAGTCGGCGCCGCTTATTGTGATCACGGTTAATGTTATCATTCGGTTATTGTTATCGTTTCATTGAAAAACAAACACGGACGTATATTAATACATTGTAATTAGGCCGCTTATTGTAATCATCTGTTCGCTTATTATTATCATTTAATTTGCCATTCAAAATCATATGCGTCAACGTATACTAGCATAGACCAAGTAAAAATGTCTACAAAGTAGTGTAAATAGCACGTGCAACACACAATGACGCCCAATTCATAGAATGTTTATTTTTAGAATGACAGAAATACCTAGCACAGTTCTCAGAATGTCTCCCTTACTCTTTGTTTACGCAAACACCCTAGCCTCGCTTGAGTCGACTTTAGTTGTTTGTTAACATTAGTTGATGTTACTACTGAACCATTTACAGTACAGTCCTACTGTATTTCTTAACAGTGAATTTTTATGAACGTTTATTACAGTATTTCAGTGTGATTTTACATAACTTAATTTTTAAAGATCTTTTTCGTTTCTTTTGTAGAGTTTAGTCTCACTTGAAGTTTCAATGGACAGTATAGCAAGATGTCCGAATCTCAAAAGAAACGACGCGATTTAAGTCTTAAACAAAAACTTGATATTCTAGATACGCACAGTAAATTACCAAAAATGAGTAAAAAAAAACGCTGCTTCTCAACTTGGCGTATCTCAACCTCTCTTATGTAAAATATTGAACAACAAAGAAAATATCTTGTCATTATCAAAGTGTAATGCAAATGTTGACAACAAAAGACATTGTTCTGGGAAGGATCCACAAGTGGAATCAGCTTTGAAATTGTGGTTTAAAAATGTTCACGAAAACGATGCTCGAGTTGACGGCCCACTAATGCGTCTAAAAGCTGAGAGGATCTTGCCAAAAAAATAGGAAAACAGGATTTTAAAGCCACAGATGGATGGTTCAATCGATGGAAGAAAAGGGAAAACATTGTTTACAAGAAAACGTGTGGTGAAAAAAGAAAGAGTGCTGATTTTGTTGGAGCTGAGGACTGGTTACAATACAAATGGCCAAAGATTTTGGCCGAGTATTCTCCTAGTTGCATATACAATGCAGACGAAACAGGACTTTATTATCGTGCTTTACCCGAACATACTTACTTATCTAAAAATGAAATTGCTAACGGCAAACTCCAATGCTTGGATGACATCAAAAATTTTTAATGAATGGCTGATTAAATGGGATACCAGCCTCAAACGCAACATTGTCCTTCTACCAGACAACTGCACTGCACATAATGACATAAGCACCACGCTAAAACACATCAAAGTGATTTACCTTCCGGCCAATACTACATCAATTATTCAGCCATGTGACCAAGGCATAATTAAAAATCTCAAAAGTTTTTATTGACGAGAGATGCGTGCTAGAATTATAGAAAATATGGATGAATTTCAAACCCTTAACTCAAATGAATTGGCTAAAAAAACTTCTTTACTCGATGCTATTCATCTGATAGCAAAATTTTGGAATGAAGTTTCTGAAAAAACTGTGAAAAATTGCTTTAGAAAAGGCGGTTTTTTGTTGAAGAAAATCAAGAGCAAGCTACATCTGAGGAAGACTCTGAAGAGAACTTGAAGCCTTTCGATTTGTCCTTAAAAGAATATACTGAGTGGATGGAAGTTGACGATAGTATTGAAACAGCAGCGGAAATGACTGAAGACGATATTTGTGAGGTAGTTGCTTCAACATCAAAAGTTACTGAAGAAGAAGAAGGCACCGATGATGACGAAAATGATAAATGTGTACCGCAAAGATCTAAGCAGGAAGTTCACCAAGCTCTTGAGATTCTAAGGCAGTTTGTTCAACAAAAAGCAGAAAATTTCAACAAACATTATGAATATGAACAATTTATAAACAATATTTTACGAGAAGACTACAGACAGTCACATATAGAGGAATTCTTCGAGAAAAAGTAAATGTAAATTTGAAGTGTAAATAAGATTGAAGTGTTTTATAATGAAGTTTTATGTGTTAAAATGTTTTGATCAAGTGTTTTACGTAGTTCTATATACTGTATTTTTTTCAATTATGCTAGATTCAGTGTTTAAAAAAAATCTACAGTGGAATAAAATAAACTGACATGAAATATGCCCACTAATTTTAACAAGTAGAAAACTAAATTACAGAAATTCTACTACTGTACATAAAACTGTCCAAAATAACATCAAAATTTGGTAAGTGCAGTTAATTATAGTGTTACATAATTAGAATTACTTAATGTAATGATAGGCTTACATCTCGTTCAGAACAAACAGTTGTGGCAATAATACAGTGAGTTCAATGCAGTACGGCTGTAGACTACATCGTGATTAAGCGTTCGGTTATTGTTATCAAATATGCTTCTGACAAATATGATCACAATAAGCGGCGCCGACTGTATTACTCAACTGATGAAAAGGACAATAATTATCCAAATATGCTGTTGGAATAAAAAAAATTTATTAAAACTAGAACATATTCTTAAATTATTAATATTTACAAATGCAGCACATTATTTTAAGCACATCAGTCATTTATTCATATATATTATATATGTAACTCAGGTTTGTGTTCCACAGACAATGGCTGTGATGCTACTCGCACAGGTATCTCTGTTGTATTTGTATCAATGTTGTCACTAGTTGCCTGCTCATTAATTATAAATATCCGGTTCTCATAAACATGGTTATCACCTGGACTTTCTGAATAGGGCGGAGGCTCTTCATAAACAGGTGCAGTCGTTAATGTCTGTAAAAGTATTAAAGGAAGATAATTTGAAAATTAATTTTACAGTATAGTTAATGCTAAATTTTTATATTTATTTATCAGTATAAACAGAGAAATTGTGATTATAAAGTAATGTTTAAATTCATGATGATTAATTTACAAATAACTGATTGATATTTAGTAAATATTTGAAACAATTAATACTTTATAGTAGTTTATTGAAATTAGCTTTTTCTACCTATCGTATACCAATTAATTATACTACAGTTATTTCAAACTTTTTTTTAGTCACATCAAGGGCAGATGATTAGTCTCCCTTTTCAAAATTATTTGTTTCTTTTCTATTCAATTATAGTATGTAATTAGATTTATTCTATTCAAGTTATAAGTGTATAACATTGGTTATAACTATTTCCCATTGATAAGAAAAGTTTGGTTACCTTCAAATTGCTAGCAGGATAAAATTTATTGGCTTTAGATTGTACACAAAGCAAGATAAAAACAGATAATATTCATTGATTTGGTATAACTAGAAATATCCTACATTTCTAAAAGATATCTAGTACTTTTACAATAAAAAAACCTATATATATATATATATATATATATATTTAGGTTAGTTTTGGTTGGTAAAGATTATTTAGATTTTTTGGACTAGGAGACTGACAGACTTACCTTGGTAAGAGTCCCTCTGTAGTCTTGAAATAGAAACACATAAAAGCACTTAAACAATGATATATTTCAACCACACAGTGGTCTTTGTCAATCGAAGAGAAAACACAAAAAGAAATATGAGAGAATGAAATAAAATAATATATATATATATATATATATATATATATATATATATATATATATATATATATATATATATATATATATAGGTTAGTTCTAGTACAGCCTAAAGCTTCAGTCTTTTGTTTTTCTCTTTTTTGATTGATTAAGATAATTTTTTATCGAAATATTTCAGTAGTGTGTTAAGTTTTTATGTGTGTTTATTTCCAAGAGATTGCATTTTTGGACTATTGCCATTAGGTAAGGCTGTCAGTCTCCTATCTAGTCCAAAACTTCCTATATATATATATATATACTATATATATATATATATATATATATATATATATATATATATATATATATATATATATATATATATATATATACTATATATATTAATTTCATATAACTTGATCTTTCAGTCCTTGACAATCGGCGAATCTTTCAAGACATAAACTTTGTAATCAAACTACTTTATTAAATTTAAAATTAAAGTACATTTAAACAAAAAATAACTAAGAAATTTTAATTTCGCTAGCAAATCACCATCATTGATTTTATAATTGTAATTACACATATTATATATCATAAGTTATGGTACGTTTTAATAACCTTGGTACCTATTGATATGAACTAATAAAAATAACATTTAACAACTTATTATAAAATAATAAGCTACCTATTATTTTACTATATGCATTTTACACTTTGTATGGGTTATTTTTGACATTGTTTACCATAACATCTGTGAGCACTGAATTAAATGTTGCTAAGTAGACTTATTCTCCTACAATTCCAGCAAACTCCTTTTTTTAATACTGATATGATGTAAGTTTATACTTTGGGCGTTTACCTATGGTGGGCTGTAACATGTAGAAAATCATCTAATTTAGTTTTTCAGATATAAAATTTATTAATTTTGGGCTATACTTCTGGGCCAAATTATTTATTAGTTTACACCTCTTTTATGCATTTATGTCTTCTGTGTATAGTTTAATGTCTTTCTGCACCTCTCAGATTTCACTTTCTGCATTTTCAAATTGTGGTCTTGTTTCGGTTATAAGGTTCTTGAAGTAGTTCTTCCATTATTTTCTACTCTTTGCACCTTATTTATCTCCCATATACTTTTCAATATTAATAATGTAGGTTTTCCCAGCTAAATCTTTTATCCATATTAACAATCCTTTTTACTTCCATGATAATTTGTCTATATTTCCTCAGATCTTGGTTTCGTACTCTAACCATTTGTTATAAACGAACTGATTTTTTTAAGAGTGCTTTCGTGTTTTCCTAAAGCTAACAATAAAATACGTATATATTTGTTACATTTCTTCTCTCCAATGGTTCTCGTCTATCCCCTTAATGAAGGTTATGAACATAGATAATAGAATACGCGTTTTTTGTAATAACTTGGCAAAAAACCACTACTTACTGATTTATTCAACAGACGCGTTTTGCACTAGGTCAGCGCATTATTCAATGCTGTGAGCCACTAACAAGACTGTTGCTCAGGTGTTTTGTGTTGGTGTGAGTCTTTGGTGTATTTCTGTTCTGTGGTGTGCTATTGTCCATAGAATAATTGTTAATTATGTGTACAAATATAGTATTAGATTGTGAGTATGTATTGTCAGTTAGAATTTGTTGTGGACAGTATTTATGGTGTTTGTATATCTCGTAGTTTTCTACTGTGTTAAGTTTGTTGCTTTTATTGATGTAATGTATGATTTTTAGATTGATCTCTATGTCAGTCTTTAAGTGTAGTGTGTTTTGTATATGTATGGCAAATTTGATTTGGGTTGTGTCTTTTTTATCTGCTTTACTTGTTCATTGTATCTTGTGCTAAATATTCTCCCTGTTTGTCCTATGTAAAAGCTGGGACAGTTGTTGCATGTAATCTTCTTTACGCCTGCCCTGTCATGTTTTTGAACTGTGTAGGTGTTATTTTATTTGTGTTGGATGTTGTGAATGCTACTTTGTATTTATGTTTGTGGAAGCTATTTTTTGTGATGTGTTGTGATATGTGTTATGTATTTTTGTGTTTGTGTATTATTGCTTTTTATTGTGTTATGTGTGGGTTGTTTTTTCCCATTATGTTTGTCTATCAAGTATGTTGATTAGTCTTTTCGCATGTTGCCGTTGTATAGGATTAAGATGTATCTATGTATCTGTACCAATATATTATGACTCTAATTAACATACATGAACAATGAAGACAAAATAAACAAACTAAACATAATAAAACAGATGAGCTATAAAAACGGATACAAACACACCTTGATAGACAACATAATGCGCAAAAAACAACACTCAGATAACACAACAAAAACAATAACATACAAACACAAAAATACATAACACTTATATATCACAAAAAATAGCTTCCTTGCTCCGCAAACTTAAATACAAAGGGGCATTCACAACATCCAACACAATTAAAAAACACCCACACAGTTCAAAAGTACACCAGGGCAGGCATATACAAGATTAGATGCAACAACTTTCCCAGCTTTTACATAGGACAAACAGGGAGAACATTTACCACAAGATACAATGAACACATAAAGCAGATAAAAAAGACACAACCGACATCAAATTTTGCAATTCTCATACAAAACACACTACACTCACAGACTGACATAGACACCAATCTAAAATTCCTACAGTACATAAAAAAAAGCAACAAACTTAACACAGTAGAAAACTACGATTTATACAAACACCATAAATACTATCCACAACACATTCTAAATGACAATACACACTCATAATGAAATACTATAATTGAACACATAATTAACATCTACTCTATGGACAATAACACACCACAGAACAGAAATACACCACAGACTTACACCAACACAACACACCTGAGCAACAGTCTTGTTAGTGACTCACAGCATTGAATAACTTAGTTCTGCTTCAGTCAGTTAAATAACATTGATATTCAATAATTAATTATCTATTTGAATATTCTTATCATGTCTGCTTTTTATTTCCCTTACTCTGAATCTTCTGAATATGAATTTGCTTGTTCTTGTTTAAGTGAATAAAATTTACAATTTGTCAACTTTATAACATTTTCAAGAAACATTCCATGACAGTAGCAATAAAAGTATTTCTTTTTGTTCCAACTTACACTTTTTTAATTTCCATTTTCTTATTTGAAATTTATATATAGCTTCAACTATTTAAATTGGTTTCTATACATTTCCATATTAGGTTTTGTTTATTCTAGAATGAGAATAAAACTACAAAACTTTAGTTTAGATTAGTGTAAAAATAAAAATTTTTAATAAATGAATTCAGAAATTGATTTATACAAATGAATTTGTAGGCTATAGGAGGAAACTTCAACCTGGAAACTGGAGAACATTTTTTGGAGCCAACGCCCAGCCTAGCATGGATGCTGAATTGCTAGCAATTAATGCAGCATTAGTAAGCTATCAATCTATCTGCGAATCAGATATTTGTTTACTCACTGACTCGAAATCAGCCCTCCAAGTATGCATTGCCATACAGTATGTCATACTCATTTAGAGTTGCTGAATTGAGGAGGTTAATTGTGGTGTTGCAAAAGGATAATCTTCCAGTGGGTCCCTGCCCGATGCGGGTTGAAAGGGACAGAGAGGCTGATGAAGTAGCGAAATTGGCCTCAGCAACCCGGTGACTGAGAGATATACTCCCTCTTACATTGTCAAAAGTCCGCAGAGTGATTTTTCAGGAGAAAGTGGACTAAGGAGTGGTCACGATGTCCTGTTGGCCAATCCCTATTTAACCTTTGGAAAGAACTAGTAAAAGTAGACATCTATAGAAGACTCGAGAGAAATCTATATACTTTTGTGGCCAGAGCTCGGACTGGACACATTTTAATCCAGACCTACCTTTACTGGTTCAATTTAGTGGCATCACCAGAATGTGCCCTATGCCAAAATGGAGAAGAAGACCTGGAGCACATCATCATTAAATGCTGTTATCCAAATCTGGCCAGGGAGCTTTTAAGGGCAGAGGGTTTGGATATCAATGCCTTACTCACAACAAAAACTATTGGAACTCTGCAATGACAATTTATCATGGACATCAGGCCATGCCTACAATTGCAGCTAGGCGCCTGCTGGAAGAAGTAAGTAAGTAAGTATTTAATATATCTCTACTATTTTCTTCACGTTTATACATCTCTAGTCTTTTAAATGAGTATTTCATATCTATACACAATTTCTACCTTAAAATTATTCAAATATTCTTCAGTTAGTTTTTATTGAATGTAAATTAAGCCATAACTTAAATGATTTGGAAGACAAAAAAAAAACATAAAATTACACTAGGTATTCAATTAAAAACCATAAATATAAAAATAATAACATGTTTGCATTATTATTTAATTAACTAGAAAATCATAACTGTCTACATGTATAAAAACTTAAAACATGATTAAAACTATTAAAACATAATTTATTATTTTATTTAATACAGAGCGAAAGAGAACTGATTGACACATTAAAATTATCACAAACTATATATAGGAGCAGAGAAAAATGAGTAATAACATTTATAAATACCTACAAAGCCATTTATTTTCCCACACATTACAAAGTAATATTGTCAACAAAATCCAAAGTATTTGAGAAAGATTTTTTGAAAAGTTTGAAAGCTATTATTAATAGGAGAAACCTTTTCCACGCCATCAATTTGGTTTTCAGAATAACCAATCTACAATTGACAAGCATGAACAAAGCATGACATTACAAGAAAAAAAGGTATTCTCAAGAATATTTCTTGATTTAGGACAAACTTTTGATAAGTTTTGGCATTAGGGCTTAGTAATTAAACTGATAATACTCCTTTTTGCACAGTTTATAGCAATAGTATATAACTGAAAGATCCTAGTATTCAAACAAGAAGGTGCCCTACACTGATCTATCAAAATTCCAAGCAGGAAGTGTATTTGGACCAGTCTTAGATCTTTTAGTTACCAGTAACCTTCCTGAAATGAAAAATAGTATAATTTCTACATTCGAAGATGATACCTCAATTATGGCACTTAGCTAATTGATAGCAATAATGAATCAACAGAAAAATTATAAATACCCATTGGTATAGGTACAATGCTGGTCCAAGATATGGGAATCACATTAAGGGCACTCTAAATCACAAACAAATATTTTTTATTGATTATTTGATTTTTTTATTGTTGATTATTATTCTTTGGAATCTCCTCTTTACAATGATATACAACACTAAATATGAAATACAAATATTCGCTACTTTAAGAATGGTTTATTCTGTGTGTTACCTATGGTGCAGGGCATGTTTTTAAAAATATATTTAGTATAGTAAATAATATAAAAATAATATATTGGTACAGATACATAGATGACATCTTAATATTATACAAAGACAACACATGACAGATAAACACCTTCCAAAAATACATAAACAAATTACAAAATAATATAAACTTCATACTTGAAACAGAACAAAATTAACTTCCTAGATCTCACAACAATACATAACAACAAACAGACATTCAAAATATACAGAAAGCCCACCACTGACAGAGTTATACAAAACACTTCCAATCACCCTACACAATACAAACATGCTACCTTCCACTCCATGATACATAGACTAATGAATATACCCCAAAAAAGAAGACAAAATAAACAAACTCAATCAAATAAAGTACACAGCCTATAGAAACTCATACAAACACACCATGATAGACAACACGATGAAAAAAAACAACATATATAACACAAAAAACAACAATAACAAACAAAAAAATACATAGCATTAACATATCACGCCAACACATCACCCAAAAAATACCTTCCTCATTCCGCAAATTTAAATACAAAGTAGCATTTAAAACATCCAACACACAATAAAAACACCTATACAGTACAAAATCACACCAGAACAAACACAAAAGGGCAGGAGTAATACAAGATTACATGCAATGACTGCCCCAGCTTAAACATTGAGAAACTTTACCACATGATTCAAGGAACACATAAAAGCGATAAAATAATCACAACCAAAATCAAAATTCACCATACACATACAGAACATACTACACATATATACTGTAACATTTTGAAAATAGCAAGTAAGAAAGGCACTATATATAATATAATATAAATATGTAATTAAATCCAAACCATAAAATAACCAATTATGAAAAAAAGAGAAAAATGTAAACATAACCTAAATTGGCAAAATCGTAATATTTAATCAAGTTTAGAACAATAACCACTGTAAAACAAACAATATAATAGAAACAATTTAATGTGTAACAAGTTTAAAAAGAACACTAAAACAATGTAAATAAAAATAAAAGCCTTTAAGTGTTAAGAAAAGTGAAACCATGTTAAAATTCACAGAAGTTGACCAAAACCGGATGAACTAGCACATTATAAATAGAACATCTGACAATTTAAACAAAGATATAATATTTAAACGCGGTCATCTGGGAAGAAATTAAAATCTAGTTATTAAGAACATGAAATGAAAAAACGCAGTGAATACATCATCTGTGAAGCCGGTAACAAGGATAAAAAAAGAGAAATAGTTTGTTCTAGCCATTTTTTTAAAAGCGTGGCTTGGCTTGGCTTCAGTCCTACTCACATGTTCAAGCTAGAAGGACGTGTTTCAAAGTTGGCCAGCAAAATTTAACAAATTCAACGTAGTGCGGGAGTATTGGTTTTGGAATTGAATTAACACTACGGAATACTTACAAGAAGATAATTAAAACTATTTATTTAAAAAAAGATATTATTAAATACTTGATAAAAGGCTGAAAAGTGGATTCTGCAATCTCAAGACACTTAAGTATCTAGGCTAGATCCATTAATATATTTTGAAATCAGACAGCTATAAAAGAAAACATTTAGAGAAATTATTAACGAACAATTTTAATTAGAAATAGATCGATTTGTAACATAGTTTATACATTTATAGATTAGATTTTTATTGTTCTTGTACTTTAGAGTGCCAAATAAGATTTCAGTATTCAAAATTTAAACCCACCAGATAACCCGAAATTAAGAGAGCTTGTGCTAAATCAAAATTATAATCAATTTAGGCTAAATTAAATAAAAACTGTTGCTGCCCAAAAAGAGAAATACCACTTAGAATAATAAGACTTGTAATAAAAGGGGAAACTGTTGTAAATTTGTAAAACTTTTAAAAAAGGAGAAAATTTTTAATTTATTAATAAACTTATAATTGTTAAGAAAGTGTGTTTTTTTTATCATACATTAAACTTGTTATAAAAAAAAAGAAAGCTCTAGAAAATTTATTTATCTTAAAACAAAATTAGAAAAGTAACTAACCTAATTTGAAATAAATTATTATTATAAAAATTACATTTTAAAAACTTCATTCATAATATAATTGTAAATAAAAGAACTTATTACATTTGGCACACCAACGTGGGGCACAATCATTAGAAAAATAATAAGAAGAAAAAGGCACTCTGAATTATATAAATAATTGAATATTTGTACTAATATTGTTTACCTTTCAGGACTTTACAATCATAAGTCGACCTTTTAATTAATTTCAAAATTTAAATATAAAAGGGGGTTTTGAAGTTTTAACTAATAAAATATAATGGAATCTGAAACCGGTGCATACAATGTAAGGGGAAGAAAGCTAAAATAGACGAAAAGGAAAAAGAAACTACCATAGGCAAAATAGAACTGGAAAAAGGGACAAGCTTGGAAGTGCAGGAAATATAATTGGAAGGCACAGATTTGCCAATAGGAAACATTGAGGTAGAGGAAGATAGGGGACTACCACCTATGCAAACCCAACAGGAACGGGGAAATAATGAGAATGTAGATTTAAGGGATATGATGAGGACTTTAATGGAAATGAGAGTAATCATAAATAAAGGGAGAGAGGATCTAGATAGAAAATTAGATATAAATAATGAAAATATAAATAGAAAATTAGATAAGATAGATGGAATGAGTGAGGATATAAGGGAAATAAAAAAAGAATTAAAGGAAAATAGAGACGAAATGAGAGAGATGAAGGAGGATTTAAAATTCATAACAGATGAAATAAGGGAGGATAATAGGAAAATAATAGAGGATATGAGGCGACAGTTGAGGACAGAGAATAATACTGAAATAGAGGATGTGAGAAGAGACTTAGAGGAGAAAAATAGAGAATTAGAACAAAAAGATAAAGAGTTAGAGGAAACAGTTACAAAAAATCAGGAGGAATTTAGGGAGACATTAACGAGAGAGACAGAAGTAATTAAAATGGAGATAGGGAAAATGGGGGACAAAGTGGAGAAAAACACAGAAGAGTCAGGAGAGTTAAAATTAAAGGTGATAGGGGAAAGAAAGATAACAGATGACAGTTTTAGGAAAGTCGAAGATGACAGGGAGAAAATGTTAGGAGAGCAGGGAAGGTTAGGAGATAGAAATAAAATAGGAAAATAGAAATACTGCCAATAAAAAATTTAACAATTCGAACTGCAACTAATAAGAAGACTAAAAAGATTAATAAAATGATAATGGTAATAGGAGAAATAGGAGTTAAATATCCGTTTCAATGCTTAGTGGTACCAGGCTTATTGAGAAAATATATCATAGGTACGGATATGTTAATGGATGTGGAGGCACAACTCGATTTTGGAAAATGGGAGATAGAATTTAAATATGAGAATAACAGAGAAAATAGAAACTATGAAGCAGATGAGAGATACAATGGAGATGTGAACAGTGTTGAGGCAAGGACAGGCGTGGGGACAAGAAAAGAAGATGGTGCCCACAGTCAGTCGGAAAACTAAGAAATATGAAACCATAATAGGAGCTCCAAATATACTAATAATGTAATTATAAATAACGTACTTATAAATATGGAATTTTTGGAACAAGAAGATGAGGAGAGAAATTATAATTTAGGAATTAATAAGAAAATAAGAAACCCAGAAATAGAAATTAAAATAAAGGAAACAAGTTTACAGGCATTAATAGACACAGGCAGAAATGTGACATGTATCCAGGAGAACTGGATATTGGAAAATAAAAAAAATTAATAAAATAGGAAGGGAGATATTAAATATAGATAAAGAAAGCAATATGAATAAACTAGGTGATTATGTGTATAAGAAAACGTTAGCAGGAGATAAGTTTTAAGGGATGGTAACTATATCTACGATAATTTATTAGTAACTTCGTTGAATATTGAGAATAATGAATAAAGATAAATATGAGTCTATGATAATAAATATTGAAGCATCGTTGTAATAAATAAAATATGGTAATTGTGTATTTAAACTTCGTCGTATTGTAAGGGAGAATCTGCGTTGATAAATAATGGAACTTCGTCGTATATATTATATATTATAAAAGAAAAATGAATCTATGATAAATAAGTATTAAAACAAAATTTATATTCGTTGATATAGGGACAGTGTAATCGAAGGAGCTATAGATATGATCAAATAGAGGATATAAGATTGCAACCTTTAAAAATATTAGATGTTAAACTTCATACAAAATAAACTGAGATGATATAAGAAAATAATTGAAATGGATGTAAGATTGGAAGGGGAGATAAAATACTAACTTAGAACTGGAAGTTAGATGAAGCTAAAAGCAAAATATGACATATGAGAGAAATAATAAACAAGGAATAAACAGAAATAAGGGAAAGAGAAATGTTATAACCAATTGGACCAAAAGGAAATATAGAAAATACCAAAACTTTAAGAAAGGAAAATCAGAACAAAGACCTAACCTATAAGCAAGTCTAGACATACTATGAGCTGGATAGGCTGGAATTTAAAGACACGGTATCAGAGAATATATGTTAAATAAATATTGAATCAGACTTATGATTGGAAAGATTCCAATATAGTAAATAAAAAAAGAATAATAATAATTATAGAAGGAATTGTAAATACCAGAACATGATTTATTGTTACTATATGTTAGAATTGTTAAAGAATTGTTGATAGAATGTTAGTTATAAGTATATTGTATTGTTAGAAGATAAGCTAAGTAATATGTAATTGAAGGGCAGCAAACAAACAAAAATATTAAGAGGTGATTTCCAAAATGTGGAAATTGAGATAAAAAAAAGGAATTACTACTCTATGAACAATAATACATCACAGACTCACACCAATACAACACACCTGAGCAACAGTTTTGTCTGTGACTCACAGCATTGAACAAAGCACTGACCTAGTATGAAACACGTCTGCTGAAAAATATCGGTAAGAAGTATTTTTTTTTTTTGCCAAGTGACACCGAAAGTAATGTTTTATAAATTTCTATTTAAAGTTAGTAAATATTAGTGATTAAGAAGAAAGAACACTAGCTACAACCAATTAGAAAATTAATAAAGAGAAGGGTGAAACAATTTATCCTGAAGTTATCCATTCTCTTTGGAGTATTATACATGTCGGCAAGTCACATCGATATCACCTCAGCTTCGATACCTGTAGGACGAAAACCTAATAAGGACTTCAGTCAAGTGGTGTTTATATATATTGGCAATTAATGCCATAGGACATCATTTCATACTATGATGACAGTTTTAGGAATTGGTTTATTTAAAACTAATAATTTTATAAGAAATTCCTTATTTTGATCAAATAAGATGATTATTTTGGAAAATTCTGATACTCACTTGAACTCTACGTGAAGTAGCTTGTCGCTTCATTGGTTGATAAATTTGATTATATGTTGGAGGTCGGTCTTGAAGACGGAGTAGAACAAGGCGTTGGATTGAGTTTAGACTGACAAAACTATCAACATGTGGTATTGCAGTATGTACTCCACTGAAATATAGAAATACAAGAAAGGCATAATATTTTTCTCATGGATTTTAGTGTGCAGTACTATGCTAGTTACCAGCAATAATATGCATTGTGTAAATAATAATAATAATGTTTTTGGTTCTGTAGTTCCAATATAATTGCATTATCTAGTGTGTTTAAGGTTAATGACAGATCACAGACCAAATCATGCTAATACAAATACACTATATGTTTCTAGTGTTTGCACAATATCTGGAAATTCAAGATATTTCCAAAGTAAGTGGCACGATGAAGAGGAAAGTAATGGAGATGCCATACAAGCCTTGACTTTAGCCACTTATAGTGACACTGTACAATGAGTCATTGATGGCGATCCTGACAAGGAATTTTTCAAACCTGAAAATAATGACATGTTAGAACCGTTTATGATTCCATCTCAACTTAAATTATGATTCCAGATAAATAACTGAAATTATGATACTAATTACATTTATTTACAGGAACTTCGAGATTGTCTGTGCCCATTTTATATGGAGAAATTCCAAGGACTGTTTCAACCTCCTTTTTCAACTTCCTGCAGAAACAAATGGAAAGACTTGATTATGCCTGAATGTTTTCTTTAAACTGTTTGTTTCATACTTTTAACTATTAAGCTCAGTCATCTCCTGGATTACTGGGAAATAGATCTCTTGTCTAACCTAAAGCTTTACATACTTACGGCTTTATATAACGTAGGGCTTAACCCTACTAAGGAGCATGGTGACAAAAGCTATGCATGTTTCTTTGTAATGTACTTGAACAAGAATCTTATTTGGTATATATGTGAGTCGACCTTTGAGGAATTTAATTATGTGTCCTCATTTTCGAGCATCAACTGATTCTTAAATGAGTCTCAGTTGATTCTCAAAAATGAGGACATGTAATTAAAGTCGACTTGCATATATACAAAGTAAGATTCTTGTTTAAGTACATTACCAGTGTAAGTGATATGTTTGGTACAGTCCTTGAAATTTTATGTCAAACTGTGCATAAACTATTATGCATGGTCTATGACGCAAACTCTACTGCTCAATACTCTCACCATTTTCTGCCAGTGTGAACTCAAATCCTGAAAGCATTTTTTGCATCTCTTCTTTTTGCCATTTTGGGCTCATTTCTTGTACGTTGTTCATCCGATTTTATCTCCGCAATCACTTATCTAATAAGTGTGATGAATATTCTCGTAACAAAGTTAATCATTTTATAATCTTTAAATAGTTATTAACCTCACATTGTCATTACTTTATAATTAAAGGTTATTCAACAAGTGTTTAGTTCGTGGTGATTTAGTTAGTGAAACTTTTGTTATTCTTTTAGTGAACATTTGTAAGTATTTTAGCAATTTTCATTGTTCATAACCCCTCTGTTACATTTACTCAAGACAACTCACAGATTTACCCCTTTAAATTTATCTGTGTGGTCCTCTGCTAGTTTATTATGGTTATCTATTATTTTCTATGTCTTTTCATCAAACTTAAGGGCTGAACTCCACGAATCAAGGGCTCAAGTGAATACAAGAAAAGAGTGTTGTAAAGTTAAATAAATAAGTTTAAAAAATATAGAGAGAGATAGATATGTGTGTGTGTGTGTGATGATGATGAATCACACATTAAAATAAAATGCAAACCAAGCACTTTAGAAATCTGCAATAACAAAGGGGTTTTGTATTATAAACAAGATGCTGAATGTGTTTGTTCAGTCATAGGTAAGAGATAAATGTCAAGATGTCAGTGTATTACTAAGTGGAGATCTCAAATAGTAAACTTCATCCAGTCGCGAGGTCTGTTTGCTCTTCAATATATATGTTTTACCGTTACTATCTTTATTACGGGCGTGCCTTTGTCTATTTGTAACTGCTTTTGGAAAAGCAGGATGTTTTCTGCCAAACTAAACATATTGGTGAAATAATTGTTTCACAACAATGCTCTACTTACCTTGAGCAAGCTTTCCAGAATAGAATAACAATAATAATAGAAGTGAAAATGAGTCCAATTGCTAAAATAAACTGTGCAACTTTTTGAAACCTGTAGCGCTGGTTAGAGTTGATATTCCTGAAAACAGTGATAATATGAGGAAAATACCATAATAGATTATAGTGCGTGTGTGTGTGTGTGTGTATTCTGTTTATACTAAAGTCCAACAATGGTCACCTAAAACAAAGCTCTTTAAAGATAACACAAGTGATTTTTCTAAAAAAATTGTTTATATCTTTAAAATAGATAAATGTATCAAATTTCAACTTGTCACAATTGTTAGTCTAATCAAAATCTTATTTTCAAAAAGTTCCAGAAACACACCATTTCATATTTTGAAATGGCAGACATCAAACTTTCAATGGGCTAGATATATCAACTGGTAAAAGTATTAATCAGCTGACTATCAGAGATTAAGTAAGTATTACATTAAACAAGAATGAAACATTATAATCTCTATATATAAAAATGAATGTACCTTTTATAAAATTGAATGCACCTTATGCACTACTAAACCACTGAACCGAAGTTAATGAATCAAGGTATTGTTTAACATATTCCTAGGATGATTCCTATGAAGTTTGGTCCAGATCCATATACAAGGCTCCGGCCCGTAGAATTAGAATGGTTCAAAAACCCATGTATGTATGTATCGTATGGACGCCTAAACAGCTGAACAGGAGATAATGAAATTCGGAGGAACATATTGTTTAACATATTCCCAGTAAGGTTTGTGTGAAGTTTGGGGGGAGGTCCATCCACAGTGCCACACCCCAGAGGCTTAGGATGGTTCATTGTACAGCCTGCCATAAGTTTAATGTTAAATTGTGTATCCATACTACCATTATTTAATTAATCTAACTATATACAAATTAATGTATGTATGTATGTATGTAAGCTTCTCACATTGATAGTGCTATGTGGCTTGCTCACGCATCGGAAAACCTTACACATAATGTGAATTACATTATAACTCACACACACTTTTTAACATCATAACTCTCAATACTCACCAAATACACCATCACCCACACTATATTATCTCACCCCACCCTAACCTATGAAAACCTTGAGATCAGTTACGGTCTGAGTTGACAATGGGACACATCTCTCGAAACGTCCGTCCTCAACATATATAAGTAAGTGCTACTTTAGGCAAGTTGTAAAATATTTACATGTGTTTTAGTGAAAATTAGTAGCTCACATGAAGATGTAATCAACTAATATGAAAACTTATTGGTTCTCTTGTATCTTGGTAAAAGCTCTATATACCTAAACTTCAACTATAATTTAATACTTTAAATTTAATATTATGAAAAAAAATATCTGGTAGAAGTTAAGTTTATTTAATTGTATAGCTTTTATTCACAAACTGTAATTGTGATACACACAATTATATTAAAAAATGGTAACAGTCTATATCCAACAGTTAAATGTATGAAATTTTAAAGAAAAGCTGACAAAGAAGGTGTAACTAGCCAGCTTAACATTATAAATCGGTAGCTTGGAACACACAGAAAAATAGTGGGCATTTTTTTAATAAAAGTTTTAACTATTTGGGGTTAAAACTTTTATCGAACTTGGAGTTTTTGTGCTGTACATCTTGAGGTTTTTTTATAAATTACACTTTTGGTATCGCTTGGCAAAAAATATCAGTAAGTAGTGGTTTTTGTGCCAAGTGATATACCAAATGTGTGGTTTATGGAAGGTTTTGATATCTGCTAATGTCAAAAATCTTGTTATAGTAGTCTGAAAAAATTCTAGATACTGATATATTTCTAATGGTAAATTTGAAATAGAGAAACCATTGAAAAATCGTTACAGTTGTTTAAAGTTTAAAGATTGAATTCTGATTGGCTGAAACATATTATTGGGAGGGGGAGTGTAAGATTGTGTGAGTCCAAGTAGAAAGGATCGAAAAGGGACTAAGTTTTGAACATCGAAAGAGGACAGACTTATCCTAGAAAGCTTGTAGGATGAACAATTTGGTAGTCACATTGGTATTTGGTTTTTGGTTATGAGGGAGTTTTATGAAAATAATTGTTAAGTAAAACAAGACAGTTTTTTATTAAAATAATTGTTACAATTGAAAAAGAATTTTAGAAAGTTGTAAGGAAGTAACTAAGAAAATTATTAACTAAAGTACTGGTATAAACAAAAGAATAAATAGGCTACGACTCACAATTATAAAAACTTTATTATCAGATGCATTTCAATGACATTATGTTATCATCTTGATGCTACACAATCGAAACCTAATTAAAAAAATTGAACATAATTATTTTAATTAAGTTTCGATTGTGTAGCTCACTGAAGATGATGACATAATGTCATTGAAAAAGGTCTGATATTAAAGTTTTTATAACCTTCACTCACAAGCCAGCTCGAATATTGTTTATAAAATAATGGTGTTATGTAATTGTGAAGGAGGGGTTAGCAGACAGGGCTACGATAGTAATAGTGTGATCATTGAGATCAAACCTAAATAGGGTTTACAGTATATTCCATCAGGCAATTAAGGAAGAAAGGACTTGGAACAACTTCTACATAGACAGTAGTTAAATCTTGTTTTAGTAATAGTTTGTCATCCGAATCAATCTATTCTATTGATCAACAATAAATCTATTTATTGTTGATTCTATCAACAGAATCTATCTATTGTTGAGGAATAAATTAATCAATCTATTGCTCAGGTATTTAAAAATCCTTTTGATTAAAATTTGCCATCAAAACTTTTACAAAATCATTAAAACTATATTTTTAGCTGTAGAGTCTCAAAATTCCGAGTCACAATTTTTTGAGCTTCTGTTAAATTTGAAATGAGGCCTCCAAGAAATGTTCATATCAGTATGTCATGCAAGTGAAATGAGTCGGGCTTCCAAGAAATGGTTATATCAATATGGTATACAAAGTAAATTAGTCGAGCCTCCAGGAATTGTTTATAGCCATTCGAATGCAAATTAAAAGAGCCTGGCTTCAAAAAAATCTTCATATAAAGTTCTATAAACTTATTTTGGTTTTGTTGTAATATATATATATAATTTTCAGCAGGTGCTAAATGGGTTTAGTGGTTATTTTAAATTAAAGTGAATAAAAAAAACCAGCACATTTCCCTTTGTTCTGTACGTTGCCTTTTTTTGCAGTAAGACATTCCCATTATATAAATAGTGTATTCCTACTCTGCTATGATTCATCATTGACATTTAACTTGATAAATGAGATAATCTATTTGGTAAAATAACCAGCTAAAATCAATCCTTTTTAAAATATTTTATTTCTTTTTAAATAAAAATAATTAAATAAGCATAAAAAGTTTTTGATATTGTACCAAATGAATTTTCTAAGAATGTTTATGTCAACATTTATATCACTTCAAAAAAATTTTCTATTTTGTAACCATAATACATTTTTTTGTAAAAAAAGTCTTTAAAGAAAACATACCAACAATTTAATCCACTGTAGCTTTCCATACATTGACATACTCCTGAAATACATGACAAGTACACTGAACTTCTGGCACAGCAATTTAATGCTCTACAATCTTCACCTTCCCCTGAACAAACAGAGAACATCTTACTAGTTATATGAGTGAACATGATTCACTCATGAACTACTATTAGGTCCATCTAAGTATTATAATAAGATTTAAATTATTTAAAGTAGTTTTCAAGCAGCCCTGATTGTTTTTAAATGTGTTATTTATTTTCATCACCCCCTCTGAAGCTTGTACTGATTTTAAAATATAAAAGGTGTCCAAGGAATTTTTTTCCAGGTCCATATAAAAAGCCCTCCTTTAAATAAAATTCAGTACATTTAATTTTTTATATTTAGCATAAAAGGATATTTATTGATGTTTTGTCTAATACACTATTCTAATTTTAAAACCATTAATTTAGAATCCAAAAAACTAAATTGTGAAAAAAGTAATCTCTGCATTTTAATAAATTATTTGCTCATAGCCTGTGTAGTTAGTTACCAGTAACTCGTATGGGGTTGCTAGTCCCACCTCTCAAGGTGGTGGTATGGTGGGTACCGGGGAAATAAAATACCTGAGGTGAACCAAACTTAACCGATTCCTCCCGCAATCCTGCTCCCATTTCTTCAGAAAAGACTATAAAACAAAAATAACACAACTTCACCCTCAGAACCAGGACAGAAATATCAGAAAACGAACTAAACTGAATAAGAAGAATAGCCATCAAAGATGCAATGCACTAAGCAGCAAAAGAAGCCCTGGGAATGATAGACGAGCCAAGGAATAGTAGAAAAAATCCGGTATAGCTAGAATATAGATATAAGAGTTGGTGACAAGAAGAAAGCATACCTACAATTACACTTTTGTTATCACTTGCCAAAAAAAAACCACTACTTACTGATATTTTTCAGCAGATGTGTTTCGGACAAGGTCAGTGGATTGTTCAATGCTGTGAGTTACAGACAAGTCTTGTTTGTGACTCACTGCATTGAACAATACTGGCCTAGTGTGAAACAGGTCTGCTGAAAATATCAGTAATTAGTGTTTTTTTTTGTTTGCCAAGTGATACAAAATCTGTAAGTTTAAGAAAACCATTAAGATATACAACACACACAAAAAATACCTACAGTGGTTAAACAAAAACAAAAAAATAAACAACAACAGAGACAGAGAGACATACAAAGAGAAACAAAGGGAAGCTAGAAAGGTAGTAGTAAAAGAACAACAGATTAGTTGGGACCAACGATCTAGAGGGAGAGAGATATACAATGGGGGAAGGAGATGTACTGAGGCCTGGAAATTCATCAACAAGATAAGAACTGACAACAATTCAAGAATCCCAAATATGCCAGGAGAAGCTTGGGAAGAGCATTTTAAGAAACTACTAACGGAAAATCGAGCAGAGTTTAATACCCCAATAGAAATAGAAGTAGACTGGGAGGAATCAGTGCGGAAATGATTAAGAACGGCACAAATAAACTCAGAAGAATGATTATGAGCCTTATAAAAGTTTGTTTACGAGAAAATCATACACCAGAAGAATGGAAAACAGGATACATGACAGCAATAAAGGAAAGAGACATAAATGCGATATTTATCACGGTATAGCAGTAACACCTACTCTGAGCCAGGTAAATGGAAGAATACTTTTAGATATCATATTAAAGGAATATCAAATGAAAGAGGGAAAAGAATAATCATGATTGCGGGCAGGAAGACCGTGCATGGGTATCCTTTGTATAAAACAAATCTAGAAAAAACATTAGTGAGAAACAGAGAAGTGCACACGTTATTCATGGATTTATCAAAGGCAAATGATAATGTACCCAGTGTGAAATTAAGAGAAGCCCTATAAGAAACCAACAGCAGTGAGAAGATCATTAAAACTGTCCACGAATTATATAAGGACTTACATAATAAGATCAAAGTGGGAGGAAAGGTGTCATGAGAATTTCCTGTGTCAAAGAGACTGAGACAAGGGCGCTGAGTCTTTCCGACTCTGTTCAAAATATATGTGGACAAAGTTCTCCTTAACTGGAAATAGAAATGCAATTGGATGGGGTTCCAAATACACACTACAGATGTCTTTACACTACAATTTGCAAATGACCAAGTCATTATAGCTGAAGAAAAGAAGACGTGGAGTACATGACATGAAAAATAAAAGAAGAATACGAAAAAGGAGGCCTGCAAATCAATATGGAAAAGACAAAATACATGTGTGTTGGAAACCCAATTGAGGCTAAATTGGTGTGGGGAGGGATGAAATCTGTGACAAATAAAAATACCTAGCAGTTGAAATAACAAAGGATGGTAAAGAAAAAGAAGAAATAGAATAGGACAGGAATGGAGAGCAGTAAAAAGACAACGGAATATGGAGGAACAAAGAAATAACAAGATATAGGAAAATCGAATGTATAACACCACAGTTAAGAGTATCTTGACGTACGGAGCAGAAATGTGTGTAATGTCTCAAGCAGCCAAAAAAAATATTAACAGAGTAGAAATAGACACTGTTAAGAGATTATGACAAATTTCAAAATAAGAACATAGGACAAATGAAAGCATTAGAGAATTACAGAGAATAAGGAGGTAGTGGAAGAGGAGACAGCTGATATGGTTCGGACATATAAAGAGGATGTCCAAGTGGAGATTACCTAGTCCTAAGTTGGAATGGACATCACTGGAGAGAAGAAGTAAGCCTAGACTAATACTAACATGGGGAGAAACCATCAACATCAAACTTATCGGACAAAAACTACTATAATAAGAAAGCATGGAGGCAAAAAATAGAAATTTGGCCAGCAATAGGAGAAATTTATTGCTTACTTTATTCATTCCTCTTGACTCTGTGTCATGATTTTTTTGGGCATAGTTTACAAAAATTGGTAAGGAAGAATGTTCCTACAAGTAAAAATTAGTTTTGTGTCTTTCTTGGAGCAGGTTGATTAAACTGTTACAATGGATCTTTAACAATATGTTTTTTTTTTTGCTAAGAAACTCATTCAGACTTTAAATTTAAAGCATACCACTGGTTTATGTTCAAGTGGGGCTCATCCAGGACCAAAGCCCATACATTTATAAAATCCATAGCAGTGCTCCAAAAATGCTTGGAAAACTTTTGCCTTTTCACCTTCCGGAAACATTCTATGTTCAGAGCAGTCACTTGATCATTTAGCATGTGACTTTTTTTAAGGTTATCTGAAGCTAAAGTTTGATAAGCCACACACTTTGTGTGATTGCTACAGAAATTGAATTTAACAATGCTATACAATATTTAAACAATACTAGTAAACACGCTTGATGATGTCATGTCAGATGTCTGGAACGACTTCAGCAATGTGGCTGAAAATAAAGGACTTTTGCAAGACAATTCATTCCATACCTATTTTTTTTTTTTAAATGAATTCATGTCATATAAATCAAAGACAAATGATATCATATGCTGATTATGACTGAAAAAAATCAAAAATAAAAGAGTTATTACACTTACAAAATGGACAGATGTTTCTGCTATACTCATAACAAGACAGAAGTTTTTGCGTTAACATATTTTGCCACTGTCTTACATGTTAATGATGACTTGTACCAGTAAAAGATTTTGTTTCATGAGATCTGGGATTTTATGTGGCGTAGTAATATTTTACTGAAGATGATGTTTAGTCACTCCATGTTAACGTTATCTTGTTGGAAGTATAATTTCAAATTGAAGGTAAAATAGTTTTGCTTTCTATAGTTTGAAGGATGTTCAGGATTTTGGTAATATGGGTTTGTAGTACAGTGTTCTACATGAGCTGAGATGATTAGGGTTCAGCTACAGAAATATTTGTTGTATAGTTTTGTTATATCAAGTAAAAGTAGTGTTGATCTGTAGTTATATTTACATCTTTTTTTTTGTTTATAAGATTTGTTTTGATTTTTTGAATATTTCTGTGTCTCGATCGATTTGTTTTCCAATTATTTTATCCATGTGTGTACCAAGCATGTGCTGATGTATTATGGCAGTTTAAAGTGGTGCAATGGGAATGTTTGGTTTGAGGATTTGTGTGAAATCTTGTATGGTATGTGCTTTTAGGTGGATATGTTTCAGTTGGTCTTTTTAATCTGTGTTTGTAATACATGTAGGGTTGCTTATTAATTTGTTGATAGTTTTTGGTATTTATCTTTTGGATTTTTAGTTTTGTGATGTTAACAATGTATTCACTTAGGATGAACTTAGGGTAACAATGATTTTTTTACTTAGGGTGTTGGTGTTTATGAATAACTTACTATGCTGCTTTTATCAAATTTGGTGAGAGTGATTTTGTTTTGTTGTTTTTTGTGCTTGATGTTGGTGACCAGAGTTGTCCATGGAGGAGAACTGGTGGCGAAAGGTTCACCATTGACAAAATTTTTGGAGAGGAATCAAAATTTGTGAGGGATTAAAAAACAAACAAACAAAGCTACTAGTTTGTAAGGTTTACTAGTTTTCAGTACAGTAATTCTAATACGTTTATGATGAAAAACAATAAACCCAATTAAAAATAAGATTAACCAAGTTAAGTTTTTGCATTAGTAAAGAAGATTTTTGTAGCCACTCTGTCAGACATAATATTCTATTTTTAGATCTTGTCATCTTTTATCTCAGTAGACAATCTTCTCATCCTTACCAATACATCCTCGGATCCCCTTCTCATCATGTGCATTTCCCCCTTTCCCCTTTGTGATTCAATTGTGATCAAAATTTGACTTGTCTAGTAGTACAGTTTGACTTGTAATTGTTAATATTTATTAAGAATGATTAAATATTTGATTGTAATTATGCTAAAAGTATTGTTTATGAATGTTATAAATTCTAACTTATGGTTTAATATTAGATGAATAAACTTTCAGCTCTTGAAAACGATTTTCTGTTAGAAAATCAAAGCATAGAGTGTATTTGTAAAAGCATGAATTTGCCTGTTATCTGTCATTAACTTTAAACACATTATGTAGTTATTAACAGACATTAAATAAAATTTTAATTATATTTTTACGATGATCTATGTTCTTTGTGTTGTGTCAAAGTGAGTTTTAATTTTTATTGGTGGGCAATCTGTATCAAGTAATATTTTTATGTACCTGTTGCTTAATTTGTACTGTAAGTTCTAACAAAACCCAAGGGGAAAATAAATTTGAGTTAAAAACAGGGTTTAAGGAACCATTACACCTTCAGTTCTCATGTTGCATATTTGAGGTGCCACTAGCAATGCTAAGGGGCACATGCCACAGTTATATGATATTCCGACATTTTGTTAAATTTATCTGTGAAGGTTTAGTTTTTTTTAACATGTTATAACTATTTTTGAGGATTAATATGTTAAAAAAATAACAAAAAACTATAACATACTACACAAAACAGAGGTAATTACTGATCATCGCAAGAAAATTGTATAGACTGTGATGCCTAGAAATTTTACTTTTGATAAAGAGGCTAAAGATTTAAAGAATGAATATACTCTATTATAAATGATATGACTCATCATTTTATTAACCATATAATAGAAACAGGTTACACTTACAGACAAAAAAATTACAATCTAGAATTCTTCTCAACAAAAAAACTGCATTCCAAAGCACTAGAGCAATGTTGAATTACAAATACTAGAATTCATAATTAAAAACATACTAATTGAACTATTACATTTCAGGACACATTTGACTCCGCTACTATTTAACTTTTAAAACCACTGCTACTTTACTCAACAACATATTGAATAGCAGCCAACCTAGTCAATTATAAATGTCACCTACTGCTAAAAATGTTTTGTCTAAATACATTTTTTATAGGTTTCTTTTAGATACAATATAACAAGTCATAAGTTTACTAGGTTTAAACCTAATGGTTTTGCCAACCACTGTGAACAAAAAAATCTAAAAGTATCATGCTATTGGACGTTTTAAATTAAAATTTCAATAGACATAAGTCAAAATTATTAAAATATTTACTAACTTTTTTAAATAAAGTTTAATTTTATGATTTTTTATCATTTGCTTTTGCTAGAGATTATTAAATCTATTTATATAAAATTTTTAATGTCCTACTTTCAAATTGTTTGCTTCCATTCTGACCTCATATACATCTATGTACACACTTTAGGATATATTCACAAATTAAGCTAGTATCACTCATTTTGAGTATAAAGAAGAGTTGTTGTTTGAATCGAAAATGGGTCACATCTCCTGTACAAACATTACCCATTCAAAAACAAAGTAGAATGGGCAAACATTTTTTTATGTTAAAGTGTATAAGTTATATTTTTACTATATTGCTTTCATTTTATGAAGATTTTAATGTTTCAAGATATAGGTCCTGACATCTATTAAAAACTAATAATGGTTTAGCCTGTATATGATTAATTAAAAAAACAAACTTTAATTAAAAAGGCAGTCCTAATATTTGACTCTGAAAGTTCTGAAGTCATTGACATATTCTACCATATCATTGTAAATATTTGTACTAATTATAATAGGTTTTTTTAATTTTAATAAGTGGGATTTTTTACTAACCTGGACATTGCACACAAACGGTAGAATTATATTGATAATATCCATAACTACATTCACATTGTCCACTATTACAACTACCATTCATCATTTTGCCATTACATTCATTATCTTCAGTGCAAGAAGTATTATCTGTAACATTAAAAATAATAACTACTTTATTTATTTTACATAAAATCAATCTTATTTTAAAAATGTAACAGCTAAATGTTAATTACATTATTTATAGGTATTAACTTGAAAGCATTTTTCTATTAAACATTTAAACTAATGATAAATGAAAAAACTCTGAAATCATATGAACGATATTTGCTACTATAAGTATATGACTAACATTGTTTGATGCCATCTTCACATGATCTATTAGTCTTGAGCTAAATACATTTGATTATATATTGGTATGTTACACTTGCCTATAATAGCATTTACTTTTTTGATTATTGGGGACAGCCATTTTGGGAGCAAATCTACCATCACCAAAAAAATAATCAAAAAAGTAAAAAATAAAAGCTATTATGGGTAAGTGAAACATACTAATATATATTTTTATTGTAAATAGATAAAACCTCTTAAACCACAAAACTTTAATTTATGTCCTGATATACATTTCGATTGTAAGGCAATTATCTTCAGAGGAAATTACTTCAAGAATAACTTGAGAATACCAGACTTGTTAGTTGAGTTTGTCTTATAGTAAATTACTCTAAAGATGATGCTTTGCAATCGAAATGTACATTAGGACATAAATAAAAGTTTTTGTAGCTTAAGAGGTTTTATTTATTTATAATTACAAAAATTATATTATTATTTTAATAGCCCCAAGTTATTATACTAGGGGCTAATACATGTTCACATGTTCTTAGTGAAGTATATGATATTTCTTAAATAAAGGTTTTTTTCCACTTATGACAAATTCTTTAAGACTTAAAATTCTCATACATTATATTTATGGTTACATATTGGGTATGCGCAAGAATTAACCAAAAATGTACAAGAGTCATTTAATTGAAAAGAAACATCTTATTGCTGATAACAGTTTAGGGAGAATTTATAGAAAAATAAAAATTTTGAATTCATGCTATAATTTCAATAATTTATCAAGTATTTAACTCACCAATTGATTAGTTTTTTAGATTATAAAGTCGAACTCGGTTTTGCGTCATTGAATGGGTCGAAACATTTATGACATTACATCCGAGTAACGCTACATCCGCGTCTTGTGCGGAGGTAATACAATAAATAGCTTATAATCCATGTATAACTGAAAAATGATTTCAATGTTTATTAAAAGATTAGATTAAATAGGCTATGTCTCACAACATAGCCTATTAAACCGTTTCAAAATACGTACATAGAATGCCCAAATAGGTGTCAATTAAAAACTCATTCTGTTCACACTAAAACTACAGTAAATTTATTGTTTTGTAATTATTTTGAAAAGATTTTACTTACATTTATTATTTCAAAAAGTCTGTAACTTTCTTCTGCACTCTCCATTCCCCAAAATAAATTCTCTCTGTCACCTTGTAGAGATTGTATGTCCATCAGTATTTTGGCAGGTATATCTCTGTAGCGGTAAAGTTGTCACTACTGACATAGCCTCCTGCACTTTAGGACACACAATGCTAGATTCTTCATCCGGTATTGCTAATTCCTCACCATTATCATCTAATCCGGCATTTTTAACACTTTCCACAATCTATGTATAGCTAAGAATTTCAAATGTTTCCACATGGTCGCCCAATGTTTCATATGAGTCAAGCTGATTTCCAAACTCATCCGCTGTAGAAAATTGTTGTATCGATAGTGAAAGAGGTATGTTGTCTTCATCTTTTTTCATTGTCATCATTAAACTCGTTATTATTACTTAACTTTACTTTCCCAAAACAATTGGCTATCGTTTGCGATGTTACATATTTCCACACCTTTAATAAAAATTCTATTGCCTCTAATAGAGAAATTTTGACAACTCGTTGAAGCCATGTAAAATAAAATCTTTAACAAAAGTTTGTAGTGGTCGCTTTTTAGACTTCTAATGACTCCTTGAATCATGGGTTGAAGAATACATGTGCTATTGACGGGAAGGAAAAAAGTTTAATATTGGTTAAATTTAAACTTGGGTGGGTTGGACAGTTGTCAACCAATAGCAGAATGTTTCTTTTTTTGCTGAAAGTTCTTTGTCCATTTTTGCAATTCCTCTTCAGATGTAAGAACTCATCCAGGATTTTTAGTTTGGCAGAATATTACTCAGGAATTTTGTTTATGTTTTTAAAACACTTAGGGTGGATACCTTTACTGATAACAAGAAGATTCCTTTTTTCCGAACCTGTCATGGTAGCAAAAACTAAAGCCGTTTAAAGATCTTTAGAAAACTTGATGCCTACATTCTTTTTTTGTTTGAAAGTTTTATCTGTTAGTCAGTAAAAAATACCAATATCATCCCTGTTGAATATGTCTTCATCTTTTTACATTTTTCTAATTCCTTGCCAAGCTTTTTGTATCCAATTGTCAGTTACTGCTGTATCAACACTTTTAGCTTCACCGCTAATTTTATAGAAAGGGTAGAATGTTGAGCTTTAAAACCGTCAAGCCATCCATTTAAACAAACAAATTAATTAGTCTACCAAACAATTTACCAAATTCTTCAGCTTTTGCTTTCATCAATGGCCCACTTACTGGTAAATTCAAAGTTCTGCATTGCTTAAACCATTGTAAAACGCGTCATTGATATCAGTTTTTTTTACATTTTTGAATCTTCTTCATTGTGCCCAAGTTCTTCAGAAGTTTTTAAAATTTTGACTTAATTTTTCAAAAGAGTACCCACTGTCAAATTAAATTATCAAAAATTTCTACACACCTCAACCTCCTTTTCCCATCTTTCCTGTGTTCTAATAAAAGAAATTTTCTTTTCAATCTATAGAACCTTTCTCTTAACACTATAAGTGTCCATGCTGGATTGTCATAAACAGCATAGAACAGTGACAATCTAAATTTATTTACAAGATAACAGTAGGTAAAAATTTTAAAAACCTCGATTACTACGTGAGCTGTTTAAACGTTACAGTGTAAACAATTTGACGGATGAATTTTGTCCGTACAGTATGGGATACGATATCGAACTGAATAACTAAACAACTTCAGCCATGGATTTTTAACGTTACGTGCAGTTGCAGAACCTTTATAAAAAAATTATAGTAGACCTACTATCCAACTACTGTTCGTTTCCAAAAAAACCGTCTGTGGCAGCAGCATTAAATATTGTACTCAATTCTTGGAGCAAGAACAATAGAAATACTGTACTGTAGGCTAATAGATATTTCGGCCTTATATTTTTCTTGAATTTTATAGTCCATTACCTTCGGTTGAATCTTATTAATCACTTAAACAACAGTTTATGACTATCCGAACTTTAAATTTAGTAAATTTGTTAAAACTTACTGAGACAGAAAGTTTTCGATCGCTATGTGCCGATCTTCATCAGTGTCTTCTGCTTGGAGATGTTGGGTCAAGTGGTGACGGTTTTAAAGGTAGGTTTTCGATAGTATCAAAGAGTATGTGCGATTTGTATTGTGTTTGTTCGTTTAATATGTTTGTACTTTGTGTTTTTGTGTGTCTGTAAATTTCATATTGTTCTAGTGTGTTGAGATGCGGTCCTTTAAAAAAGGAACAAACACAATACAAATCACACATACTCTTTGATACTATCAAAAACCTACCTTTAAAACCGTCACCGCTTGACCCAACATCTCCAAGCAGAAGACGCTGGTGAAGATCGGCACATAGCGATCAAAAACGTTCTGTCTCAGTAAGTTTTAACAAATTTACTAAATTCAAAGTTCTTATATTTTTATTTCGATGAAACATAATACTTTTTTACACTACATTTTGACGTTAGATCTGAGGGTAAGGCAATTTTCTTGGCGCAAAAGCAGTTTTTCCATAAGGGAATTGCATTATATTATGGCGGGGCTATCAAAAAACTGACGTGCGGCCGAGGAGATGTTATATTAGAGAACGTTATAACCAAGTTCGACTGTAATTCTAATTAAAATAGGAAATTCTTTTTTATTTAATTTACTTGACTTAATCTTCTTTTGCCAATGAGCTCTAATTCATTAAAGACAATTAAGTTTAATTTCAGCATAACTATTCATTTTCAGTTACTTTTGATTTAAGAAATAAAGTGAACTAAATATTTACAATAAAACTAATTGTTGAATATGATAACAAACAAAACCAAATGTGAAAAATAAAATATAGCGGTGGCAACAAATATATAACCAATAGCACAATTTATCAGTGAATGATACTCCTGGGATTAAGCATAAATATATACATATATATATATATATATATATATATATATATATATATATATATCACTTTCACTTATGTACTTAAACAAGAATCTTACTTGGTATTTATGCGAGTTAACTTTCAATGCCTGGCCTTGTCATTATCATCGGCAGAGTATACCCGATGATAATGACAAGGCCAGTCATTGAAAGTTAACTCGCATAAATGCCAAGTAAAATTCTTGTTTAAGTACATAAGTGAAAGTGATAAGTGTATACAAGAAAACAGTGTTGCATAACTACAAATATATATATATATATATATATATATATATATATATATATATATATATATATATATATATATATATATATGTATATATATATATATATATGAAGTTGCAACTTCATAAAGTCAGTGCAACGGAAAAACAATGGATAACGTTAAATATCAAGAATATATATATATATATATATATATATATATATATATATATATATGTATATATATATATATATATATATATATATATATGTATATATGAAGCTATTATTATTACTTGTAAATAATTTTTTCGATCACTAAGTGCAATAGTTTTACCTTATGTGATGAGGTACCTTTCGGTCACTTGACCATTGTCGAATCACTCAATATTTATATATAATAATAATGACTATAGATTAAATAATAAATGTATATTTAGAATAATGTGTGTTAATAAAGATTAAATAATTTGGTTAGAAATACTCGTAATTAATATTAAAAGATTAATTTATATGATTTCTGAATCTTTTTTTTAAAAAAAACTATTACCTACTATTTTTAACCGACTTCAAAAATAGAGGATATTCAATCTGTACGTCCTTTTTCTGTTTGTTCCATGATAACTTTGGAAGTATTTTATCGATCAAAGTGATTTTTTAGTAAATGAAAGAGGAAACCTTCCCGGTGGTCCCATTATAGTTACATCCCAATCCGTCTGATTTGGAGACAATAAAACGATATTTTTAATTTTTTAAAAATATATATAAAATAAGCACTTTTTAGCTTATTAGTTGGATGATGTCTTCATCATCTTGAATTCAAATCATCGACAACATTTAGAAAGTATGCTATATGCTCGTTTCCAGGGAAAACATAAATCATTGCTTTGGCTACTGTTCTGGAAAGAAGTTCGGCAGCTTTCTTTACACTCTGTCTTTCACTTTCTAAGACAAGTAAGTAACTTGTAATTTTATATGCAAATTTCAAATCTGTATTTTTCTGCTTTTTAACTAAGTCAAGTAAAATGCCTTTGGTAACCCTTTTACCATCCTTCAGTTCATATGTATGATCTAAAAGATGATTCCGAATCAGTTTTAACACATGAGGAATGTCAGAAAAAGAACTAATCATTCATTCTCCAGGGCATGGGTTTCATACTGAAGACGCTTCTGGAGATTGTATACCCAATTCCGTTTTTAATTTCTGGTTAGAGCTTCCCATGTCACAAACAAATCCTCGTAAAATCCACTTCCCTCAACAAGTTTTGTTGCTTCAAAAAATATATCCGTTGTAACAGACTGATCAAATTGGTAAAAAATAGGCTGCTTCCACTTGACGGTTAGGCTTCTTATAACAATTATTTGTACACTATCATGCGGCCCTATAAACTATCTGCTATGCTGTCGTAGCACATGTCCGATCGCACTTTCATCTCATCGAAACTCATGATAACATCTTTTTCAAACTGCTTTGTAATAATAATAGCCTATCCCTTAAGTAAATTAAAACTTATATCTCAGAACCCAGGAGGTGTGGAAAACTGTGTCAGACGTCTTGAAATTGTTGCTTTAATGGGAAGAGGCTATTGAAACACTTCTGTAACATAAGATAACCATTTTTTGGAAATACTGTTAGTGACAGCTTTGGCTTCATCGTCTGATGACCAATTTGTACATTTCCCTTACAAAAGAAATTGTTTTTGACATTCTGAAGACATATCTTCATAGCTTGAGTTTAGCATTTATTTGTAAAATGTGGCTATTAGCTACTTCAAGATCATTTGTTAAAATAAAATTTTTTGTCTTGGAGCATTTTGTTTTCAAGTAAAACAAGTAAATAAATCTAGTATTTGTTATACACAATTGTTCTAATAATGACTGCACCAATCTGTTGCCCTCCCGAACTTTTGGTCTACAGCATCTATCTTTGTTAGTCTTTTCATTTTTCAAGTCTGATAAGGTGGGTATTTTTTTGTGTAGGAAACAAATTTACCTATCGATTTTCACCAATATCAGTGTATAGGAGGTATTTAACCTCAGGAATCCATTAAGCAAAGTACAAAATTGCTATAAAGTTGTCATGAACAGAATTCGAAAAATTGTATATATATATATATATATATATATATATATATATATATATATATATATATATATATATATATATATATATATATGAAGTTAATATATTACTATTGTAAGTAATTTTATCCACCATTAAGTGCAATAATTTTACCTTGAGTGATGAGGCACCTTTCGGTCACTTGACCATTGTCGAATCACTCCAGTGCAACGGAAAAACAATGGATAACGTTAAATATATATATATATATATATATATATATATATATATGTATTTGTAAATTATTTCTCGGTAACTACTCTTAACGATTTTTACCAAAATTGGTGTATAGGAGGTTTTTAACCTCAGGAATCCATTGAGCAAAGTAAAAAATTGCTATAAAGTTTTCATAATCAGATTTCGAAAAATTGTATATATATGTATTTGTAAATTATTTCTCGGAAACTACTCTTAACGATTTTTACTAAAATCGGTGTGTAAGAGGTTTTTAATCTCAGAAATCCATTGAGCAAAGTACAAAATTGCTATAAAGTTGTCAATCAGATTTCGAAAAATTGTATATATATATATATATGTATTTGTAATTTTTTTCTCATAAACTACTCTAGGGATATTCATTAAAATTGGTAAAGGGCCTATAAGCAATCCAATGGGCTAATTGAAAATATAATGGAAAATCACCATCAAGTTTTCGAAAATTGTTAAACTTTGGAAACTACTTTACAGATTTTCACTAAAATCCGTATATAGGGGGGTTTTTAACCTTACCATTGCAATGAGCTAAGTGAATATTTTGTGAAATTTTTAACATTGGAATCTACTCCAAGGATTTTCCAATAATTATATACCAATAATAGGTATATAGGAAGTTGTTAACTTCTTAAATCCAATGGGCAAGTGAAAATTTTGTGAAAAATCATCAAGTTTTCGAAAATATTTAAACATGTAATGCTACTTCAAGAGTTACTGTATATAGCTGGTCACAGATTCTGAGGGGGTTCCAATACAAAACTGGAAGATCTAGGTCCCCTGTGTGCAGAGATGTGACAAGGACCATGAGATGTGCTCTGCATTGGAAGTTGCAAGAAGAAAGTGGTTTGGCTGGCAGGTATGTACACCAGAGGATATCAAAAGATTTAGCATCAGGTGGGTACTTTTATTCTGCAAAGAGGTAAGTATCCACTAAACTAATCCTGTGGTAGGGATAGGAAGAGATTACAAAGGCTGTACCTAAGTACTCTACACAGATAAGGTCCCTCAGAATTTCTAATAATAACAATAATAATAACCTTTTTCAAAACTTCATCAATGAGTAAGAATATCAGTAAATAAGTATAATTTTAAAAAAAGTAAGCATTTGAAGCCTAAATTTTAATAAAATATTTCTCTACCTCACTTGTTTTCTAATACTAATTAATCACCCAAGCATATAAAATTTTATATTTTACAATCAATAAAAAAGATACTTATTAATTGATTCCAACTTCATACGAGCAACTAATTTTTAACAAAAACACTTGAACATATGTTACACTTGCATATAGTATCACTTACTTTTATGATTGTTGAGGATGACTGTTTCCCATTAACAACTCAGATCGTAACTCTGTCTAACTGAAATCTCCCAAAATGGCCATCCTCAACAATCATAAAAATAAGATACTGTTAATAAATACACAAAAACCTCTTAACCACAAACTTTCTTTATTTTACCATTATGTACATTTCAGTCTTAGGGTAAAGTACTCATATCGTAAAGTCTCAGTCTTTGTATGTTATCCCTCTGAGGATGGTTACTTGGTAACTGAAACGTACATAAGGGTAAAATAAAGAAGGTTTGTGGTTAAGAGGTTTTGTGTATTTATTATTAAATTCAACCACAGTATATTCCTAATAAATAGTAAAGATACTGTTGCATTGATTTCAGTACAACTTAATTTATTTAATTAATTTAAGACAATAGAAAGTTGTAAATATTAATTTTTAAATTTTAATAGTAAACGAAAGATAAATGAAGTAGTGGTATTAATTTTAACAGAATTATATGACTTATCATTCTACCTAAACTTTTTGAAAAATCTGCTATTGTTTAAAATACAAAATGTTTATATATAGAAACGTTTAGCAATAATTCTTATGTACTTACTATTCCACACTTATAAACAAAATTGTTACAGATAGTAATGAATAAAATTTAATGCAAACACGAGTAAAATATTTGAGATATGATAAAAACTGAAGGTATTTCCTTGTTTAATTTTGAGATTAGTGAAGTGTTACAAAATACCTCTATTAGAGATATATCACGGCCACAATAAAGATATTAACAAACAAAATATATTCCTAATGTTAACGTCACTCAAAGGTGTGTCAGTAATCACACCTCGGTAAGAAATTAGTGTTTTTATAGAATTTCTGGAATTATGAAATAGCAAAGTTAAATAAAACCAATTGTAATAATAACTATTATCATTTATTCTAAATTTTGCCTTCATTGTTATGTCCATAATTAAAATATTTTTAATGTGTTTTAAAAATAATAAATACAAACTAATCTGTAAATTTCATTCAAAAATTTGCTATTTTTTAAATAAATTTAACAATAGAAAATCATGTTTATAAAGAAATTACATTCTTGCTTTCTCTTTACAATTATCATCACTAATATCAACTGTTGAACAGTTTTAGGTTATCATTACCGAAATACTAACATTACTGAATAATAAGAGAAAATAAGAAAAAAATCTCTAGAATATCCTTTAAAGCGCATAACAACTAGAGATGTAAAGTTGAACAAAATGGATCATAGTTATTTATTTGAGTAACTAAGTGAAACCTTTCACTCTAAAAAGTGAGTAACAGTTTTCACTTAGTTACTCAAATAACACGATTTATTCAATCGATTCAATAAAGATGAATACAAGCACTTTAAAACAGATGGGATAAAAATAGACACAATACTAAGTAGAAAAAGGTATATCACAGCATTTTAGAAATATTTTGATGGAGATTGGCAGATGTTAATCTTACAATATAATACTAATTTACATTATTGTCACTTGATACACAATTGACCAACAATATGAACCGAACATTTATTAATTTCACGAGCACATTTTTTTTTTTTTTGTAAAGAGGTGTAGTTAATAAACCATTGGAAACAAATGTTTAATAGTTCAACTGCTCATTAATAAATTAAAATGTGATACATTAATAACCAGAAAAAAGTTAATCAATAGTAATCAAAGGAGTTGCTAAAAAAACTGCAAAGTGATTGAGTAGTAATTTTACCAATTTCTGTCAGTTATAATATTATGTATTAAAATATGATAACAGTTTTTAAAATGTATACATATAAATAGTTAATAAAACACAGATATTGACACTATAAAAATAAATTTTATAAAAATGTCATTATAAATTTATACCTTGACTCTATTCTAATAAATCTATTTTCAACATAAATAACTCTACTGTAGAATTTCTAACAGTCTTATAATACCCAAATTCATAGAAAGAAAGAAAACAAATTGAGTAACCTACATATAGTACATACCTGATTTGACTCCATAAAGTAATAATAGGAATAAAATTGTAGTGGAATACATTCTGTTTGTTATACACTTACTAGCTTGCAATTTTCATTTTCTGTTAAGATTAACATTGGAGTTGATAAGATATTGGTGGACACTCAGGTGTTTCTGATAAGCTAACATGACTGATAACAATGAGTTTTGTTTCACCTATATATTTAATTGAATTTATTACAATTTGATTTCCTTAGACATTAAACTTTTGGATTTATAACAAAAATTATGTTTTTTTAAACAAAAATCTATACAATAATAACTCAAAAATATTTTTTTACTAGTGTTAAAGCTAAGCATGTAAGAGAATTTTGTTAATTTTTTGGGGAATCAAGAATGATTTCTATTCTTCCAGGCAAGAATGGTGGATTAAACCAATCAAAAATGTTGTTAGAAAAAATATATATTTTTCCTTATCTACCCTTCATTAAATTATGTTGGTAATGAAAATCATTTAAAACATTAAATTAAAAAGCATTAAGCATCTACATATTTTTTAAAATTAACAATACAAATCCCTGAACCAAATTAATACTAATATTTTTAACAGGTATAAAAGCTTAAATATAAATCATCATTTATGTAATACATATCTCATTAAATTTGGTAACTCACTAGAGATATTTTCATTATTATTGAATATGGTTCATATTTCTTTTCATCAGATTATTTAAATACACAGGATAAAGTGAGAAATAATTTAAAATGTTTAATGTATTAGTCATATGGATAGTAATCATTACACTGCTTTTATGTTGCAAAAGTGAAAGCAGTACAAGAATAATTATTATTAGTTCCTTCTCTTTCTGTCGGCAACATCTGTATACAGATTTAAGCTGGCTGACTGGTCAACAGCCCTTGAAGACAAGTTTTTAGGTCAAACAAAAAGTCTTGAGCTTACATAATGGTTCCATGAACATTTTAAATGAGGTAGTCATCATCATTTTAAACAATAAAAAGACTGTACGAAGTACAAATAATTTGATAGTGTTGGTTCAATAATTGAGAGTAAGGACAATCTGAAACAGTCTTCTACTGATTTATTCACTGCGGAATATTGAAACTTACAGGGCAACCTTGCTTAGGAGCTCAGTAAAGTTTCCAAAAAAGTAACAAAATTGATCAAGATTTTATGTTCTCTGAACCGAGGAGGACAGTATGGCATTTATTAGGTCAAATTTTAAAATATTGTCAGCAGCTATATTACTGGATAAAATGAGTATGGAGATGGCAGATTCCATTTCGTTAATACAAGTGGACACTGGTGTTAACAATTATCACGATGAAATTGCCTAAAGCTATTACATGTAAATTTTGAAAAATAACTAGACCAAAATATACGTGGTATAAAACTTTGTCAAATCTTGAATATACTGTGGTAAAAACTACTCCATGTATGGAATTGAGGCCATAATATTTTGTATAAATATCTGGGGCCTAGTTAAATTGTGAACCAGAATAAATTACTATAAAACTTGCATTTTTTGTGTTGTACATCTTGAAGTTTTTCTTAAAAATTACACTATTGGTATCAATTGCTAAAAAACCAGCCACTTACTGATATTTTTCAGCAGATACGTTTCATACTAGGCCAGTGCATTATTCAATGCTGTAAGTCAAAGATATTTTGCAAGGCTTTTATAAGTGAAGTTTATTTTAAATTGTATTTTGCAAGGTTTTTATAAATACATTAATTTTCATTTGTTTTTTGCAAGATTGTTATGAGTGAATTTTATTTTGTGAGGATTTTATAATTTAGGATTATAATTTGAGGTTCGTTTTAATTTATAAACCTAATTATCTGTTTTAAATTATCTATATTCATATTTTGTCATGCCGATAAGAAACGACACAAATTTTATAAATCGCTTGTTACAAGAGACGGAAAATAAAGTATATGGAGGATCGTCAAGTGAAGAAAGTGATAATGTTGAGGAAAGTGTTCATTAATCCGAGAGTGAACAAATTGGTTATAGGGATGTTTGATCAGGCTAGTTTTGTTTATGAAGACGTTGAACGATATTTAGATTTTGGAATTGAAAATCCAAGTAACTCTGGTAGTATAAATAACGTTAATGATAGTTTAGAGGAAAATTATGCTAAAAACTGTCGCTTAGAACTGAACTTAGATGATTACACCTCTGACAAAGATGATTTATCTTATAGAAACATGAAGTTGCTAGATGTAATCATCTTGAATTCACTGATTAAACTAATTTTAAAAGTATGCAACTAAGTGATTATGTATTCACTTAGTTAAGTATTTTTAAAATTAGTTACAGGAACATGTTATTTGTTACTGTGCCAAATCTAAAATTGCCAAAAAAGTAGAGTGATTGTGCCATTGATAAAATAGTATTGCAAAGCCTACATTACATCTCATTTGCCAGGGGTAAAGGGAAAAGCAAAAATTTCAAATACACCCCTGAAAGCACGAAATCAGTTGTTTGATGACTTGATTAATTACATAGTGTATCGCATAAATAAATATATACAGACAAAAGGTTAATTTTTTCAAGGGAGAGAGAAGCAAATGAAACTTGTTTCAAAGAAATTAATGCTTTGATTGGGGTTTTGTATATTTGGGGAGCAATGAAGTCTTCGCACAAAAATTCTAAAGGTATATAGACAACAGACAGGTTTGTTTGGATATAGTAACATGTACAATGTCAAGACACAGATTCTATTTTCTCTTGCAAGTATTACATTTTGAAGTATATTGTGTTTGTAAACTATTCTTGTTTATGAAGTATTTTGTTTTCATGATTATTGTAACTAAAAAAGTTGATTTAAAATATAGGCTATAGCTTTATACTTGACAATATTACAAAAAAAAACATTTTAATTTCAGGTGTGATTTTTGCCTGAGGAACTTAGACAAAAGCAACAAAATGCTGTGCTAATTGTGGGAAAAGTGTTTGTAAAGACCATGTAGTTGAAATATGTGAAGAGTGTTTTGACGTATAAAAAAGGAAATCATATTGTATGTATTTGTTCATATATTTCATAATATAACAAAATATGTTCAAATATTTTTTTTATTTATAACACCAACTCTATGGTGATATTAACCTGAAAACTAGTTGGGGTAAAAAATTACCCCGCGCGAGCTCTGGTGTAACGGGTATATAGGAAATATTTATTGTATCTTTTTTTTTTTAAATGAAATAAAAATATCACACAGGGAAACAAAATATTGGATCAATCGAAGCGTCAACCTATGTTTTATTCCAACACAGCAACCAAATTTATGATACAAACATTATGGCTACATAACTGATTGTATAGTACTATACAAAAAGTATATTGGTAATGGTATAAATATAACACAAATTATAGTTAAGAATAAGGACAAAAATAATTTGTCTATTAAAAAAAGGAATTCAAATTATTTGTAAAATGTAATTAAATTTAAAAACATACTATGTAATAAAACTGTATGAAAAACTAGTTCTATCCACAAAACATTTTCCCAATTTCACTGAATGTAAAAATGCATTCTTCAAATTCCTATAAAACCCAGAACAATCACATGTCTACTATTTAAAATCTTGTTATTAAAAAAAGAATTAGTTTCAACAACCTTCTTGTGTAATGAGACCTATGTGTATAAATGTTTTTAGTCTTGTTTTACATGTATCATTTTTTATCTTATGAGTAGGCTCCAAATCTATGTGAATTAAAAACCACCAAAAATATCCATGAAAATATGCACTAAAAATAAAAGAAATATCCAATAAAAATTAAACAATATACTCTTGGTAAAGGAATTGTTTTTAACTTAACAACATACAGGTTTCATTTACTTGGTTAATGATGAAGCATATTTTACCAAAAGCTCTTAACATTCATCTGGCAATGATGTAATTTCATTCATTTAATTGAATCTTTTTTAGTCCTGGGTTTCAGTCCAACACTGCATCAAGGGTAATTTTAACTTTTTCTCCAGCTTCATCAGGAACAGCATTGAAAAAAATTCTGGGTAATGAAATGAAAAGACACCTCTATAGGGTTGTATGTTTTGCTCCCTCTGTCATTTTTCAGGAGTTGACATTGGTCCTGTCTTGTTTTCAAATTTAAACAGAATTTCAACATTCAAGTCTCATTCTAGCAAACAGACATTCACTGTTAAAAGAAGTACCTAAAAATATTGATCACGTCGTTTACACCTACTAGATTGTGTTTCACTTACAAATTTGTTAATATAATGAGAACATTTTGGGAATACATATTAAAATTTTTTTCGAATATTCACAAAAATATTGATGATTAGTAGAAAGCAAATGACAGCTGTACTATAATATAGACACATGCAGTGTTAAAAAAATTCTCTTACTGTAATTCTCCTGAACACTTTTTCACTCTTATTTGCCCAGTGACATTATTTTAAAAACATTGCAAGATGACCACATCGATGTTTAACTCCTTTAAATGTCATTCAAGATTTTGATAACCAATTAAAAACTAACCATCAAGGTTATATTCACTGTGATGGAATGAAAAGTTGGCCATCAAAAAAATTACTAACAATAAAAACTGTATCAACTGTGAAAAAATAGGTTTGCAGGCTGTTTTGAAAAAAATAGTTCTATGGTATGAACCCCACCTTTTTTTAAAACATAGAAACAAACAAAAATTGATAAAACTTTGACCAATGAAAAAAGATTCAGAACCCTCCATGATAAAATTATAGACAATCTTTTAGACCTTATAAAAACACTTCTAGTTGTTGAAAATTTTTTAAGTTTTTTGAACTTTTAAATCCAAGAAACTTTCTCTGAAGCCAAACTCTTCAGAAAATTTATCCTAACCTTTTTGAGAGGCAAGGACTTAAAATGAATTGAATGTAATTTAAGAACTGCTACTTTAAATGATAAAAACTTTGGATATTGATAAAGTTTAGCTAAGCTTATTTGCTCAATAACTGGAACTATTGTCAGTGAAGAGGTGTTTGACAAGAGGTCGACACAAGGGGAAGAAATGATGAAAATTATGACATTAATATCTATTAAAAAGGAGCTCTTGGGAAAAGTTAGAGCTAAATAAGTCTTTTACAATAGTCTTCTTCATAAGTTCGCTTTGAAAATTAGAAGAATCAATTTTAAGGTGTATAAGTACTTACAATAAACTCCCTATCTGAGACTACAGATTAATCGAAGCATTCGATGATAAAAATAAAAATGTCTGAGGAACTGACAAAATGTGTAAACAAAACTGTAACTAGGGGTAGCGGTTTCTTGTGGAAAACAATGAAAACGAATATGAGGAGCTATAAGAAGCATTATTTTTATGGTTTTCTCAAATGTGGAGTTTGGGAAACCCTATAACTGCCGAAATACTACAAGCAAAGGCAATAGAATTTCACAAAATGTTTAAGAATGGCAATGGAAGTTTTACAGCCAGTGATGGATGAATGAAAAAATTAAAGAAAAGATATGGCATTAGAGAGCTGGATGTAGTAACTACCTTAGGACAAGGACTATTGTTATGATTGTACAAACAGAAGATAAATAACTGTTAAATCAATAAACAATCCTTTAATTTTAATAATTCCCCATAATTATCAATTATCAAGCAACTTCAATGCTTATTTTGTTATACGTTAAGGTGCCAACTCAAACACTGCAAATTTACCCCAAAGCGAAATGTTAAGACTTTTTAAAATTAATGATACATTTAAAAATTGTTAACATTTTAATACTATTTAAAGCCTAATAAGGATCTTAAAAAAGATACTTCAAACACATAAACCATGTATTTTAGCCAATGGAAGATGGTGCATTTAGAATAAATAAAAATATCAGTCTTTTCACTAGAGAAAATACTAATTCAGAGAATTCAATTTACAAGTAGGGTAAATATTATTTTCTACTGTCGTTCGTATTACCCTACACCTAATTTGCAGTTAAGTATATAATATTTTTCTTGTAATTTTAAATTTATTTATAAATTCTCATTTTTTCTCATGTGTGCTCCCATGGGTGCACTGAGCCTTAGCTTTAAATAACCTAAGGTTAATCTATTTTTTTCTGTGTGAAAGGAAAAGTTCATATGGAGGTTCTTCTGAATGAATGAAATTAATTCCTCTAAATATTTATTCTAGAGATTTGTGAAAAAAAGTGGTGAGGGGTTGCTGTCCCCATTTATAACATTTTTGTTATCTAGCTGCTTTAAAGGAAAGTAATTGGCACGTCAAAAAAATAAAGGAACTGAAAAAATCAATAAAACAAATATTTACTGTTATAAGTGTAGTACTTTGAAGTAAACTGCAGTGTCTGTAAGATGATTTGTATAGAATTATTTTAAAATTATATTTATTTCTTGATAAAGCAGCCTACATAGACAAGAGCCATAGATTTCAAGACAGCTAGATGAAATTTATATTCCTAAATAAATTTAAATGAATGAATAATACAAAATGTAAAACTAAGCAATTACTTACTAAAAAAAGTGTAATTAATTTCAAGCTAAGGCATGTGATACTGCAATTTTAAAACTTGTACCTTACAAATAAACAAATTGTAACTAATGAAAAACTCTACCTATTGGAAATCAAATAAAACTATAAAGGCATTATTTGACAATAATTTATTATTTCAAATGGTAAGAAATTGGAACTTATCTTGATAGTAGTTATTTATTAAAGACAAAAATTTGTTAATAAAGTGTTGCATCAATTAATATTACAGTAATTTAGCTTAGTTTGTAAGTGCAATGAGTGCATGCACAACATTTCCACAATGTTCTCTCAAAGTTCTTTCTGCTAAGTTCCGTGAAATCTCCATTTCTTTTACCTGAACAAAAATCAAACAAATTTATTTAAATACAAATTTCACTCTTAGTAAATATTTTTAATAATGAGAATTATGTTTTATTTAAGTATATATATATATATATATATATATATATATATATATATATATATATATATATATATATATATATATATATATATATATATATATATATATATACAGTCAAAATCGTTTATAACGAACTTCAAGGGACTGGCAGATTTTGTACGCTGTAGCCAGTGTTCTCTTTAAGCGGTACTATTGGTTATAACGAACAGTTTGTTATAAACGACATTACACTATAATGGCCATTTCACTAGTTATTGACAGTCAGTTCGTTATAAATTTATGATGCAAAAATTTTGAACAATCCATACCTACAATATATGCATATGTATGTAAGTACAACATACATAATATGTATTGAAATGAGTACAGGTAGTCAATAAACAATAGTCATAATGTAATAAGTTGTGAAAATCTTTGTATTTTAAAAATGTAGACATACATAATATGTACATAATGTATGTATATGTACTACTTATGAATTTATTTTAAACAACGAAAGAAAAGAAAATATTTACATACATACATATGTATTCATTTTGAATTAAACAAAAAAATCTGTAATTTTTGTTTGACGCCTTCCTTGTACTTCTGTAAAAAACATTTTCTCGATTGAAGTGGAAACAACCAATAAGGATTCTTTTACATTTTGCGAAGTTTCGGAAGTCTGAATAAACGCTCTTATGGTGGAACAAGCAGCATACGCTTCCGCAACAGTAGGGATTTTGCCGAAATCTTCCGATTCTTCGCCAGCCTCATCAGTATTTTCTTTTTCCGTTTGATGACTCAGTGCGATATCATTATCTGATAGTTCTTCGCAAGTTATGATTTCGTCATCCACCTGCACATAGTCATCTGCAGAGCAGTCAGAGCTGAGAAGGGAAACGGCATCCTTCAAATGTGTTGGTGTAATATCTTCGTATGTGATTCCTGGTTGTGGGTCCTTAGTTAGACCGGAAACACGAAAACAGTTGGTGATCGTTTCCTTCCGCACAGAATCCCATGCCTTGGATACCATTAAAATAGCGTCAAGAATACTAACTTCCGTATGGTCATTATTTTCTCTTTTCTCGATGATTTTATACACCAATTCTTTTCGAAAGGATACTTTGAGACTTCGTAAAACGCCTTGGTCCATAGGCTGCAGTACGGACGTACAATTCGGAGGTAGGAAAACGAGTCTTATTTGTTTTAGCCTGTCAACTGGAGGATGGGCTGGGCAATTGTCTACAATTAAAACAATATGTTTGTTTTGTTTTAAAAGTTCGCTGTCCCATTTTATCAACGTGTTTTCAAAAATAGTCGAAGTCATCCAGGCTTTTTTATTAAAATCGTAATCAACAGGGAGATTTTTTACGTTTTTAAAACATCGTGGCATTTTGCTTTTTCCGATCACCAAAAGCTTCCTTTTTATGGAACCAGACATGTTGGCAGCAACAAGAACAGTAACACGCTCTTTGGACAACTTACCACCAGAACATTTCTCTCCTTTAAATTTCAAAGAGTGATCAGGTGTCAGTCTAAAAAATAATCCCATTTCATCAGCATTAAAAATGTCCTCATCGTTGTAGCCGTCCCTGAGTTTAGGCCACACATTTTCAACCCAGTCATTTGTAATTGATCGATCAACTACTGCTGACTCACTTGAAATTTTTCCATGAACAATGTTGTGGCGAGATCGGAAACGTTGAACCCAGGAAGCATTACACTTAAACGAATCCTTCTTCAAAAGCTTAGCGAAGGCTTCAGCCTTTACCTGAAGCATGGGCCCACTCACGGGTATATTGTTTGCGCGTTGTTGTTTGAACCAATCGAGCAAAGCATTTTCAATGTCCGCGTGATTGGAAGACCGAACGCGTTTTCCTTTTTCGCACTTGTTAAATTGCGCAACAATTTTCTCTCGGGGCTTAAGCATTCCAGCAATTGTTGAGCGTGACGTTTTAAATTCACGCGCAATCGAACTCGCGGAATCACCGGAATCAACTCGACAAACGATACCGAATTGTTCTTCAATTGTAAATTGTTGCCGTGACATGATTTCGTGTATGAAGACAAGAGACAACTGAACTGAGGAACACTTGGGTGAAATGGTAAGGCGAACAAAACCTTTGTTTTCATTTCGCAGAATATAAAACTCGGAATTGTACGCTGTAACCAATATTTCAACTACTCAGTGTTCCAAGAAACGTGTTCGCTCTAACCGATGTGTTCGTAGAAAGCAATGTAAATGCTTTTTCCAGTATGTCATTTTATGGTTCTGACCTTTTTGTTCGTTATATCCAGTTTTACGTAATAGCAGGTGTCGTTGTAAACGATTTTGACTGTATATATATATATATGAAGTTAATATATTACTATTGTAAGTAATTTTATCCACCATTAAGTGCAATAACTTTACCTTGAGTGATGAGGCACCTTTCGGTCACTTGACCATTGTCGAATCACTGTGATTCGACAATGGTCAAGTGACCGAAAGGTGCCTCATCACTCAAGGTAAAATTATTGCACTTAATGGTGGATAAAATTACTTACAATAGTAATATATTAACTTCATAAAGTCAGTGCAACGGAAAAACAATGGATAACGTTAAATATCAAGAATATATATATATATGTTTTTATCAGTCCACGATGACATATGTCACTGAAATTTATAGAACTATTTAAGTTGTCTAGTTTTCTTGGTGTTAAAATAAAATATTGTTAAATATCATTAATAAATTAAAATTAAATTGTTAAGTGTCTTTTAACTAATATCGACATTTTTTACTGATTGAAGTCTAATTAAACACATTGGTAATCTCATGATCAGACATTTATCTGTACAGTAAACTCCCTATTATCCGTGGGCGGATTAACCGGTTTGCGGATTATTCGGGGTCTGCCATTGTTTTACAAATATCCAATTTTTATTCCAATCAGATTCATGTGTTTAAATTTCCAAATGGTGAATTACGACGTAAATACATACAAGGCCTAATAGAAGTTAATATGAAGGGAATAGATATGTAAATATGTACGTAATAATTTTTACATTGAAAGGGAAGCATCCTGGCGCGGGCCAGCGAAATAAAAGGGGCGAGCAGACTACTGTATATAAGAGACAATGACAAAATGCTTGGACGCCCGAAAACCAAAATTGTATCATAAGATTGTAAACAAATGTCAGCTAGTCTCGGCAATAAATAGTCTAGGACGTGACATATGCAATATCCATGTCTGTCATATACATTATCGATCTTTATGGCTTTGTGACACACGTGACACAAGTAGACACTGTGCGTCAAAATGGTTCTCAAGAAACTTAGATTGCACATTAAAGCTAATTCAATGCTCACAAAAAAACAGACGAAAGTGACAGATTTTGTTGTTAAAAAGTGGGTATTATGTGTAAAGGAAATTACATATGTACATACATACTTACTTTTGACACATACTTATGTACGTATTCTAAATAGTTAGGCATATAAATGTACATGTTAATATCCGTCAAATACATAGACATTTTAAATTATTTTCTGTATTTATGTTGCTCTCTGAAGATTATTTGTGAATTGTATTAACCGGGGTCATTATTTGTGTAACTTATGGTATAATAATAGATTATCGATCGTTTTGCGTATTCTTTGTTCATAGCGGATTATCCGGGCAATTCGTTATCCGGCGTTGCCGGGCCACCCTATTCCACGGATAATCGGGAGTTTACTGTATTTAGTATTCCCCTGAACATTATAATTGAGGAACTGTGAAGAGAGATTTTATAGGTTTACCCCTTTGGTAATGACAAGGGTATATCTAGTTTGTTATTTATTGTATATTAGATTGTAATAAGATCCTCTGATGATGATGATGACATGGTCATTTAAATGTATATAAGGGTTTTAATCTTAAATAACTTGTATTATTAATTATTTTTTATTATTATTGTGATATTGGGGTTGTTTTCAATATTTTTATTTTAATATATTGTAAGACTGCGCTGTTGGTATTGTATATTTTAATTTTTTAAATAACTAAAAAGTAATAATTACAAAATTTAATTAGGTAATTAATACTCCATAAAACTTTTAATACTATTATTTATAATATTACTTACAAAATTAAAGTTTGTATTCAACACAATTCAACTGCAGTGACCACGAGTACAAAACCATTTTGTACGTGCTGGGTCGCTCGGAAATGCAAATAATTTAACCAGTAATGGTTTAATTATATAAAAAAGCAATTAAAGTTTATAATTACATTACTAATAGTTTTACTTTAAATACATTTAGCTTTCTCTATAAAATGTGGTTTATACTAATTTGTTTGGGCCTAGATTATAAGTCTTACTTTATCCCAATTTTACAATTTCAAGTCTATTTACATTCAGGACTGACCTATTATTGATCAATTTCTATTATCCCCGGACAACTTCATGTCCAAGGACATGAGGAATTTTTCAATTTTCATCAAATCAATAGAATTTCTTTATTCTTACATTAATCATGACTTTTAACATAAGAATATATTTCTGACATGACTTTTGAAACATTGTAATTTAAGAAATATGTTTTTGTTAGTAACTGTTAAAATATATTTTTGAAAATACTGTTTATGAATATTTAATTTAATTAAATTGAAGTACATATTTAATTTTACTATGAATTACAAATATAGTATACAATTGTACTACATATAACCAGGGGCACACCCGGGATTTTGTCAAGGGGGGGGGGGCAGAACTACAACGGAGCCGGGAAGGTTCAGTTTGTTCACCCTCCGTAGAAAATATTGAATTTTTAGGCTAAAATTAATTTTTGTAGCATGTGCAACATTAAAAAGACTCAAATTGAGACTAAATCTGTGTATCTTTTATGTCATAGCAAAGTAGGTTGTTTTTGTATTTTCGACAATTACCTTGGGCGTTTTTACATTTTGATTTCTGTACCATTAAGTTTCATTGAAGTTGTCTTTTTTTAATGATAATAATCAAAGAACATTTACTAACTACGATCTAAAGACCATGGATAGCAGAAAAAAAAACAAAACAAGTCAACCTTTGACAAATATATGGAATATTTATTGTTGCAAGTTGATTTGGTTTTTCATAATGGCTTTAAAATTTACACCGAAATATGGACAATGTTATTAAAAGAGTTTGCCTGCTCCTCTTGCCATGACATCTCGGAAATGTGTTTTAAAGTGACGGGTCTAATGCCTCCTATTTATTATGTTGTTATTCTTTAACTAACGATCGTACTATAGCGATACCCTTTGGCGATTGCAGGGAGATAATAACCGCCGCCGAAACGGCCATAAAGGACAAGAACAAGGCTCCTAAAACAGGATACTTCAGACACAAATAGAAGTAATTAAAGCATGTATTTACTAATAAATTTCTACTATTTACAGAAAATATAATTTATAGACGTAGGGTCTATAATCCATTTGGTTATAATGAGTCCATTTATAACCACTGTTTAAATAACAAAATCAAGGCGTCTTGTTTTTGAGTTTGCTAGGAAATCTATTACATATTCAACATCGATATTTATTTCTTGGTGTATGTTCAACGCTGCTAAACCATTCAACCTGTTTTCACCCATTGTGTTCCTTAAGTAAGTTTTAATACGTTTCAGAGTGGAAAATGATCTTTTTGCGGAACTAGTTGAAATGGGAAGAGTAGTAAACACTTTGAGTAGCCGATGCACGTTCGGAAATGCATCTTCTTCACAATATATCAAAAATTCCAGAGCCACGTTGTTTTTGCTGGATAGATGTTTTGAGTGCCAGTGCGCATACCATAACTCTTGTTCCGCCAGCAAACACTTTTCACTCAGAGTGTGGTCTAAATAGCGGGCCGATAGAAACAAAATGCTTTCCTTATCAGTTTTATTGGGGATTTCTCTTTTTGGCAGCAAACAGTCAAAGCTTTTTAATATCTCCTTGTGTTTTAGAAACCTATTTTGCAAAGAACCAAGGAAAGAGTCAATCCAAGGAATGAAGACTGACACTCTATAATAATCGGTGGCTGACATGTCTGTTCCTGAGACGACATTTGTCCGGTGAATTTCCCTCTGAGTTATTCTGGGAACGGTTATAGTCTCTCCATATTTACTCAGCATCTTTACACTTTCTTCAAATATCTTATGAAACTCTTCCTTAGCATTCCGTCTAATGTTTTTAACCACAGTAGAAATGTTATCAACTGAACCAATTGCTGAACTTAGGTCAATTTGTTCTTTTTGTAATTGTTTGCTCAAAGGCAAGGTGTAACTTAATGTTTTCTCTGCTGATAACAAAGGTATGACAAAATCTGGTTGTAACACTGCGTGAAGCAATGTTTTGGCACTTGATGAGGTATCTGCTTCTCTCCACTGCTCTATTTCAATGAGTGACTGGATAACGGGATCATAAAAGAGTACCATAGCAAACACAGCGTTATGACGGTCAACCCAACGTATTGGGCATAAGTTCTTCAGTTTTGTTTTCTTATTATTTTCAATATTGGAATCTTCAATATTCCGTTTTAAAACCGCATGCCTCTTTAAAAAATTCATATATCTGTTTAACTGTACCAAAACAGTTTCTGATTGCTTGAACTTCACTTGCATTTGAAATTGCAAGGTTTAAATTGTGAGATGCACAATGTACATGAAGTGCTTTGGGTACTGACTTTGTATATGGGAATGTGCGCCACTGTAGATGCCGCTCATCGCTCCAGCACCATCATACCCTTGTCCACATAAATTATCTATATTGATGTTACAGTCTGCCAGTCCTTGCAAAATTGCATTTGCTATAGCAATTCTGGTTGTTTGATGTAAGGGTAAAAACTTTAGAAACTGCTCACAAACTTTTAATTCATTTTTGCCATTTTTTTCAGATACCTAATACAGAGCATAAGTTGTTCGGTAATAGATATATTTGCTGTTTCATCAGCTAATACAATAAAACATTTGGCTTTTACATCTTTCACGATGAATTAAAATTCTTATCTGGATCCCAACAATTTTGTAACACTGTAAGTATTTCATGATCACTTAAACTTAGCTTATTTACAAATAAACTTATGTCTGTAGCAAACAAAGGTTTCATATAATTCGAATCAACAAAGATGTCACCTTATCCACACAATTTCATGTTGATGGCTCTGGTATTTCATTCTGCTTTTGCAGTTCGTCTTGAACTTCAACACTATGTGAAACGTGATCATTTTCTGTTACGGTATGTTGCCTTTTATTGCAAAAACTGAAACAGTGTCTGCCGGTCATTTCTTTTCATTGCTAACAGACTTTATTATTACTGTTTATAACTGACTAACACACTTTATTACCACTGTTTATAAATCACTAACACAGATTAATACCACTGTTTATAAACTATTAACACACTTTATTACCACTGTTTATAAATAGCCAACACACTTTATTACCTCTGTTTATATACTACTAACACACTTTGTAAATCTACAACACACTTTATTACTACTGTTTATAAATCACTAACACACTTTATTACCTTAGTTTATATACTACTAACTCACTTTATAAATCGACAACACACTTTATTACTACTGTTTATAAATAACTAACACACTTTATTACCTCTGTGTATATACTAACACACTTTATAAATCAACAACAACTTTATTACTACTGTTTATAAATCACACACTTTATTACCTCTGTTTATATACTACTAACACACTTAATTACCTCTGTTTATATACTACTAATACACTTTATAAATCGACAACACACTTTATTACTACTGTTTATAAATAACTAACACACTTTATTACCTCTGTGTATATACTAACACACTTTATAAATCGACAACACACTTTATTATCTCTGTTTATATACTACTAACACACTTTATTACCTCTGTTTATATACTACTAATACACTTTATAAATCGACAACACACTTTATTACTACTATTTATAAATAACTAACACACTTTATTACTACTATTTATAAATCACACACTTTATTATCTCTGTTTATATACTACTAACACTCTTTATTACCTCTGTTTATATACTACTAATACACTTTATAAATCGACAACACACTTTATTACTACTGTTTATAAATAACTAACACACTTTATTACCTCTGTGTATATACTAACACACTTTATAAATCGACAACACACTTTATTACTACTGTTTATAAATAACTAACACACTTTATTACCTCTGTGTATATACTAACACACTTTATAAATCACTAACACACTTTATTATCTCTGTTTATATACTACTAACACACTTTATTACCTCTGTTTATATACTACTAATACACTTTATAAATCGACAACACACTTTATTACTACTATTTATAAATCACTAACACACTTTATTATCTCTGTTTATATACTACTAACACACTTAATTACCTCTGTTTATATACTACTAATACACTTTATAAATCGACAACACACTTTATTACTACTATTTATAAATCACTAACACACTTTATTATCTCTGTTTATATACTACTAACACACTTTATTACCTCTGTTTATATACTACTAATACACTTTATAAATCGACAACACACTTTATTACTACTATTTATAAATCACTAACACACTTTATTATCTCTGTTTATATACTACTAACACACTTTATAAATCACTAACACACTTAATTACCTCTGTTTATATACTACTAACACACTTTATAAATCACTAACACACTTAATTACCTGTGTTTATATACTACTAATACACTTTATAAATCGACAACACACTTTATTACTACTATTTATAAATCACTAACACACTTAATTACCTCTGTTTATATACTACTAATACACTTTATAAATCGACAACACACTTTATTACTACTATTTATAAATCACTAACACACTTAATTACCTCTGTTTATATACTACTAATACACTTTATAAATCAACAACACACTTTATTACTACTATTTATAAATCACTAACACACTTTATTACCTCTGTTTATATACTACTAACACATTAATCGACAACACACTATATTACTACTGTTTATAAATCACTAACACAGATTAATACCAGTGTTTATAAACTATTAACACACTTTATTACCACATTTACCACTGTTTATAAATAGCCAACACACTTTATTACCTCTGTTTATATACTACTAATACACTGTATAAATCGACAACACACTTAATTACCTCTGTTTATATACTACTAATACACTTTATAAATCGACAACACACTTTATTACTACTATTTATAAATCACTAACACACTTTATTATCTCTGTTTATATACTACTAACACACTTTATAAATCACTAACACACTTAATTACCTCTGTTTATATACTACTAACACACTTTATAAATCACTAACACACTTAATTACCTCTGTTTATATACTACTAACACACTTTATAAATCACTAACACACTTAATTACCTCTGTTTATATACTACTAACACACTTTATAAATCACTAACACACTTAATTACCTCTGTTTATATACTACTAACACACTTTATAAATCACTAACACACTTAATTAGCTCTGTTTATATACTACTAACACACTTTATAAATCACTAACACACTTAATTACCTCTGTTTATATACTACTAACACACTTTATAAATCACTAACACACTTAATTACCTCTGTTTATATACTACTAACACACTTTATAAATCACTAACACACTTAATTACCTCTGTTTATATACTACTAACACACTTTATAAATCACTAACACACTTAATTACCTCTGTTTATATACTACTAACACACTTTATAAATCACTAACACACTTAATTACCTCTGTTTATATACTACTAACACACTTTATAAATCACTAACACACTTAATTACCTCTGTTTATATACTACTAACACACTTTATAAATCACTAACACACTTAATTACCTGTGTTTATATACTACTAATACACTTTATAAATCGACAACACACTTTATTACTACTATTTATAAATCACTAACACACTTAATTACCTCTGTTTATATACTACTAATACACTTTATAAATCGACAACACACTTTATTACTACTATTTATAAATCACTAACACACTTTATTACCTCTGTTTATATACTACTAACACATTAATCGACAACACACTTTATTACTACTGTTTATAAATCACTAACACAGATTAATACCACTGTTTATAAATCGACAACACACTTTATTACTACTGTTTATAAATAGCCAACACACTTTATTACCTCTGTTTATATACTACTAACACACTTTATAAATCAACAACACACTTTATAACCTCTGTTTATATACTACTAACACACTTTATAAATCGACAACACACTTTATTACCTCTGTTTATATACTACTAACACACTTTATAAATCGACAACACACTTTATTACCTCTGTTTATATACTACTATCACATAAATCGACAACACTATTACTACTGTTTATAAATCACTAACACAGATTAATACCAGTGTTTATAAACTATTAACACACTTTATTACCACATTTACTACTGTTTATAAATAGCCAACACACTTTATTACCTCTGTTTATATACTACTAATACACTGTATAAATCGACAACACACTTAATTACCTCTGTTTATATACTACTAATACACTTTATAAATCGACAACACACTTTATTACTACTATTTATAAATCACTAACACACTTTATTATCTCTGTTTATATACTACTAACACACTTTATAAATCACTAACACACTTAATTACCTCTGTTTATATACTACTAACACACTTTATAAATCACTAACACACTTAATTACCTCTGTTTATATACTACTAACACACTTTATAAATCACTAACACACTTAATTACCTCTGTTTATATACTACTAACACACTTTATAAATCACTAACACACTTAATTACCTCTGTTTATATACTACTAACACACTTTATAAATCACTAACACACTTAATTAGCTCTGTTTATATACTACTAACACACTTTATAAATCACTAACACACTTAATTACCTCTGTTTATATACTACTAACACACTTTATAAATCACTAACACACTTAATTACCTCTGTTTATATACTACTAACACACTTTATAAATCACTAACACACTTAATTACCTCTGTTTATATACTACTAACACACTTTATAAATCACTAACACACTTAATTACCTGTGTTTATATACTACTAATACACTTTATAAATCGACAACACACTTTATTACTACTATTTATAAATCACTAACACACTTAATTACCTCTGTTTATATACTACTAATACACTTTATAAATCGACAACACACTTTATTACTACTATTTATAAATCACTAACACACTTTATTACCTCTGTTTATATACTACTAACACATTAATCGACAACACACTTTATTACTACTGTTTATAAATCACTAACACAGATTAATACCACTGTTTATAAATCGACAACACACTTTATTACTACTGTTTATAAATAGCCAACACACTTTATTACCTCTGTTTATATACTACTAACACACTTTATAAATCAACAACACACTTTATAACCTCTGTTTATATACTACTAACACACTTTATAAATCGACAACACACTTTATTACCTCTGTTTATATACTACTAACACACTTTATAAATCGACAACACACTTTATTACCTCTGTTTATATACTACTATCACATAAATCGACAACACTATTACTACTGTTTATAAATCACTAACACAGATTAATACCAGTGTTTATAAACTATTAACACACTTTATTACCACATTTACTACTGTTTATAAATAGCCAACACACTTTATTACCTCTGTTTATATACTACTAACACACTTTATAAATCAACAACACACTTTATTACTTCTGTTTATAATTCACTAACACACTTTATAACCTCTGTTTATATACTACTAACACACTTTATAAATCGACAACACACTTTATTACCTCTGTTTATATACTACTAACACACTTTATAAATCGACAACACACTTTATTACCTCTGTTTATATACTACTATCACATAAATCGACAACACTATTACTACTGTTTATAAATCACTAACACAGATTAATACCAGTGTTTATAAACTATTAACACACTTTATTACCACATTTACTACTGTTTATAAATAGCCAACACACTTTATTACCTCTGTTTATATACTACTAACACACTTTATAAATCAACAACACACTTTATTACTACTGTTTATAAATAGCCAACACACTTTATTACCTCTGTTTATATACTACTAACACACTTTATAAATCAACAACACACTTTATTACTTCTGTTTATAATTCACTAACACACTTTATTACCTCTGTTTATATACTACTATCTCACTTTATAAATCGACAACACACATTATTACCTCTGTTTATATACTACTAACACACTTTATAAATCGACAACACACATTATTACTACTGTTTATAATTCACTAACACACTTTATTACCTCTGTTTATATACTACTAACACGCTTAAAAATCGACAACACACTTTATTACCTCTGTTTATATACTACTAACACACTTTATAAATCGACAACACACATTATTACCACTGTTTATAAATCACTAACACACTTTATTACCTCTGTTTATAAATCACTAACACACTTTATTACCTCTATTTATATACTACTAACTCACTTTATAAATCGACAACACACTTTATTACTACTGTTTATAAATCACTAACACACTTTATTACCTCTATTTATATACTACTACACACTTTATAAATCAACAACACACTTTATTACTACTGTTTATAAATCAGTAACACACTTTATTACCTTAGTTTATATACTACTAACACACTTTATAAATCAACAACACACTTTATTCCTACTGTTTATAAATCACTAACACGCTTTATTACCTCTGTTTATATACTACTAACACATAAATCGACAACACACTTTATTACTACTGTTTATAAATAACTAACACAGATTAAACCACTGTTTATAAACTATTAACACATTTTATTACCACATTTACCACTGTTTATAAATAGCCAACACACTATATTACCTCTGTTTATATACTACTAACACACTTTATAAATCAACAACACACTTTATTACCTCTGTTTATGTACTACTAACACACTTTATAAATCAACAACACACTTTATTACTACTGTTTATAAATCATTAACACAGTTTATTACCTCTGTTTATATACTACTAAGACAATTTATAAACGCTGTACTCGGCATACCACAAGCCAGCGAGGCGCATACGCACTATTTCTGTACTAACAAAAGATGGCGCGTTTAGAAGAAATATATTACAGTCCGTTCACTAGAGAAAGATCTGATAAGGGAAATTCCATTTACAAGTAGGCTAAATATTATTTTCTATTGTAGTTCGTATTACCATAAACCTAAATTACAGTTAAACATATGATATTTTTCTTGTCATTTTTAATTCATTTATTCTCAGGCTAAGGGGAGCCCGGGCCCCCTTGGGTGCGCCACTGCATATAACTACAACCTAAATACTAGGTTGTACTAAATATAGTTTATATAGCTATATACTAAATGTAGGTTTATATAAATATAAATTTTGTATTACCTTTCACAGAAAATAATTACAATTATGCCAAATCAAATTAAATTGATCTTTTTTTTCTTTCAGATTTAATGTGTTTTACTATTTTGTTTAAAATTGAAATTTAAATACCAACTAAAAAAAATATTTACATTTTGCCAAGAAAGGGTATGAAAAATTCAAGATTTCATCACTGAGTCTCCATCTTTCTCAACATATCTCTATCTTTCGTTAATGATTTCCTTTTTTTGAGTCTTATTTGCTCTTCCATGATCCACACTTTATGTATCTTGAAGGGTTTTTAATGCTGTATCAGCTCAAACGCCATTTTATAGTGGATAGTGAGCATATTTTATTTTTTCCCAATATTGTTATTTTTATAACAAAAATATATTTCATTTATTAAATGCAACAAAACATATACCAGTGAAAGGCTCAGATTTTTAAACATTTTATTCGATAATATATTTAGTTAGAAATCCCAATAGCGTCTATGAGAGGTTGGCTTTAAAGTATGGAAAGCCTTAGAGGAGCCAGCATTGCTTACAGATTGCCACTAGTTTTTCCGCAACCAACCAAAAGGTAATTGCAGTTTGAAGAACTACAGTCAGCCGAATTCAGCACTCCTGAACATTGAACTGAGATAGGCACAGCCCTGCATATAATCAATAAAGAGTACCCACAACCAAAGTGGTAACACGGATGTATATACACGGTTTCAACAATACCGGAAACAGATGCAACCAGAGTTGCCTGCTACAGTCGTAATTTTGAGGGATACCTAGCAGTGGGAGTTCCCCAGAGCAACTATGTTGCAGAATTAGCAGCCCTACAAGCAGCAGCAGCCGAAATAAACAAAATAGCCCATACACAAGCAGTTTTTTTCGTCAATTCACAAACGGCCATCGGAAATCTATCACGTAATATGGATACAAGCTGCGAAAGAACAATGGAAACAAGAAAAGCCCATTGATCAATGTACGTTTTTGCATTTGTGTGTCATTGAGTGTATCAAAAATATTGAGTGTTTAGAAATACTATGAAATACAGTATTACTGTGTTTAGAATACAGTAAAAATACTGTGACAAAATATTTTTTTTCTAAAATACTAATAAAATTATATAAATACACCAATACTTAATAATATTGACCTTTATTATTTGTGATTTAAACCCCTTTCTGCTATTGCTTGTTTTTACAAAACTCAGCTACAATAACTCATGATTATTCATTTGTTTTTCTGTACATGTGGGTTTGTGTTTTGTCAATATACGTTTTTGCGTTTGTGTGTCATTTAAATTCAATTTTTTCATAACATGTTTTCTTGACATTTATCTATTTTGATGTTGCAGCAAAGAGCAATGGATAACCTATTTATATATATATATATATATATATATATATATATATATATATATATATATGGTGATATGTTTTCTTGTAATATAGTTAATAAATTTAAAATATTTCAAAAACAAGAATACTTTTAATGCATATATTATTCTTGTATAATAATACGAGTATAAGAATGCTTGTATTATTCTTAAGAATAATATATGCATTAAAAGTATTCTTGTTTTTGAAATATTTTTAATTTATTAACTATATTACAAGAAAACATATCACCATATATTATATATATATATATATATATATATATATATATATATATATATATATATATATATATATATATAAGGTAAAATTATTGCACTTAGTGGTGGAAAAAATTAATTTACAATTAATAATAACTTCACATATATATATACATATACATATATACATATATATATATATATATATATATAGCAATATGTATTCTTGTGTATTAATAAAGAACATATAGGTCAAAATACAAATACAAGGATTATAATTGAATTTACAATTCAATTATAAATTTTGTAAATTCAATTATAATTCTTGTATTTGTATTTTGACCTATGTTCTTTATATATATATATATATATATATATATATATATATATATATATATATATATATATATATTATGATTCAACTAATTTACTAAATTTCTTAGTAACTTAATCCATTATTAAACGTGTATTCTAGAGAACTGAATAAAGTACAACTCATGCTAAATGAATCTCCTGAAAACAAGGTTTATCTTCACATTTTTATTTCATAAAATGTTCAATATCTAAATGCGCTTTAATATAAAACAAAAAATTGCTCAAATATTATGGTCCCACCTATATTCTAGACTGTACCTACAAAAATGATTTAATAAGATAAATTTTACATACAATTAAATCAACGTCTTCTTTCTTAATGGAAACCTTAAGTAGTTCTCTTTCCTTAGCTAATTTATCTGCAGCTTCTTTGTTCCTGCGGTCACCAATAATGGACATGGCCTTAACAAAATTCAAAGAAATTAGACTTTGTGAGAATTATATTTCATAATTGTTTCTTGGCATATGAAAGGATAAATATAGTAATGGATTGAACAAAACATTATTTTTTATTTAAAAACAAACAAGTATCTATTTAATCAGATCACAAGAGCTTTTATTATACACATGGAACTACATATCTGACCCACATCTAATAAAAAAGTCAACAAAATATAGGAATTTTTTACCAACAAAGTATGTATACATAAATGTAAAGTAGAATGATTTACCTGTTTACAATTCACCTCCTTAAATGTACACTAATAGAGAAATAGACATTTTGTTCCTTCCCAGTAACTTAGCATATCAACAATTTGACCAGCAGTTGAAATATTCTATACTTCAATTTGGTTCTTCAACTTATTATATTTTCAATATATATATATATATATATATATATATATATATATATATATATATATATATATATATATATATATATATATCGCAGTATGTTTATATGAATTGTAAATTCAATTATAATTCTTGTATTTGTATTTAGATTTTTGTTCTTTATGTATATATATGTATATATATATATATATATATATATATATATATATATATATATATATATATATATAACATAATGCTAGCTGCTCATGCTATTGGAGTCAACCTTAGCATACCATTTCTATGTTACTAAAAGAACACTTGGTGATGTATTACAAAACAAATTATTAAAAAATATTAATTTAATTTACTATCAACTGTTCCTATGTCATTAAGTTTTTACCTAGTTTATTATTAATGAAATTTATTGTTGGGCAGCAAATATGTATTTTGAACAGATTGTTTAAGTATGATTTCCAGAATTTCTGAACTTGATAAAAAAAACTCACTGATTACTTAAACTTCAATTCACCTAATTACCTAAAACTTCAATTAAACTTACTGAGACAGAACGTTTTCCATCGCTATGAGGCGATCTTCATCAGTGTCTTTGTTTCAAAAGACACTGATGAAGATCGCCACATACGTTCGAAAACGTTCTGTCTCAGTAAGTTTTAACAAATTTACAAAATTTAAAGTTTGGATAGTCATAAACTATTGTTTAAGTAATTAATTAAAATTCACCAAACGCAATGGACCACAAAATTAAAAATTTAGGATTATTAAACCCATTTACATTTAGGTTTATTCTCTACGTAGCATATTATTATAGAATCAAAATGATAAAATTAAACTAATAAAAAGTGGATTTTATAAATTCTCAATAGTAAACTTTGTAGGTCATTTTAACTGTTTATTACTTAGTTAAGGGTATTACGGGTTATGAACAATGTTGTAGAGGACACATTTCTAAAAATAATCATGTCAATTACAATTTTATAATGACCCATTGCAGAGATATTCAAATTAACTCTAATCTCTCTAAATTGAAAAACCATCATATGGTTACAAATAAACGTGGCCGCCTTTCAATAACAATACAAGATAAAATATTTTTAACACTGTTTTCAATTTATCAATTATAGGGTAATCTATATTATTATATAAAAATCTAATGATATCTGTCTGTGTGAGTGTGTTACTCAATCACGTAAAAACTACTGGACCCCTCGAGCTGAAATTTTACATGGGCATTCTTATGGTCCCTGGTTAAAACATAGGCCTATTTTTATTTAGAAATTTTGTCAGGACACCGCCCCACTGGTCTTGAAAACTCCCTCAACATTCAATTATCTATACTCTATTACATACATGACTTGGCCTAATCAGCTGATAACTACCTGTAAGTCACTTTTAAACAGCTGATAGTAATTGTTTGTTGTTAATCATCTTTCAAGGTTAGTTATACTTAACAAATGTTATCAGATGCTATTCCTTTTCATGGGTTTTCAAAACAATAATTGGTAAAATTTATAGTTTGATATATTTATAGACATTTAATCTATACTATTATATAAAAATCTAATGGTGTTTGTCTGTGTGTGTGTTACTCAATCACGTAGAAACTACTGGACCCACTGAGCTGAAATTTTTCATGGACATTTTGAGAGTCCCTGGTTAACATGTGGGCCTATTTTTAATTAGAAATTCCAATAGGGCACCACTCCACTGGCCTTAAAAACGCCTTCAACAATCAATCACCTATACTCCACTATATACTTGACTTAATCAACTGATGGTAAATGTATTTATAATCACCTGTAAAACTTACTTTTAAATACAGCTAAACAGGTGTTAGTAAATGTTTGTTGTTATTCATCTTTCAAGGTTAGTTACACTTCACAAATGGCAGGTTACAAGCAGAAGTTTTTCCATCTCTTGGCTTTTCAAGACAATAATCAGTAAGTTTATAAACTATAGTTTAATATATTTATTGGGATTTAATTTCAGTAAATTAAATTCAACCCAAATACAAATTAAATTAATACAAATATATGCCAATCCCGTACAAAGGACGGGTACTCTGCTAGTCACATATAAACAAAAACAAAATATTTTAAAATGGTTACGCAGCCAACTTAATTGTTATTAGATCACTTCAATTAGATTGTCTTTTTTGTAAACCAAATATCTATTAGACCGACGTAAACCAATCCATGTTCAATGATGTTGGTGTTATGGCAAAACCAACTTAATGTTACAGTTGGGGAATTTTTAATTTTTATACCAGATTTTGTCCTAACTTGAAGATTTGTAACAATGTCGTAATATAGTGCTTTATTTTATCAAAAACAGTGAGTTTATAATACTTTTAGGGGTTTAGTAAGTTTAGGTTGTTCCAATTTTTAGGACTATTTATGTCTTCCAACACTTAAAATAATTTACTTCATGTATGACAAGCATTTGGTCAAATATTACTACATAATTTCATGGTAGCAATGCACAAACACACAAAAAAAGATTGCAAATATTTATAACGGATTTTGCTATTTCATGTTCAACATTTCATACTGACAATGGATGGCAACTGATTGCTTCATAACCATTTGGTTGAAACAGTGGTGTAGCTAGTGCGGTTCAAGCCAACCTGGAGCCCTATATCTCAAAGGGCCCACCTCACCTAGCACTAACTTGTTACTACAGGACAAACATCCGATTTGAGAAAAATTATGCAACAAAGTAAAATACATATGTAATAGGTAGGCTATTTACAGTCTAAAATAAACTTTAAATATACTTTTTCACACAGTTTGAAATTGGTACAACCCTTGGATTCCTGCACCCTAGAGCAACTACTCCATTAGGTTGATGTTAGGAATCTAAATGTTTTATATTTTATAACCAAATGAAAAATCGTTTTTTTTTTTACATGGTTTAGGTGACCATTTACTTTATAAGTATGTTTTCATAAGCTAAATAATAACTTAATAATATGGTCATTCATAATTAATTACTTCACAAAAAACATGTTTTAGTGGTTATTTTTCCAAGAGGAAAATTAATATATTAACAACTGTTTATGGTTTGTGACATTCAACACTTTCATGAAGTTTAGAATATATATTCATCAATACGTAAAATATGAAAACAAAAAAAATGTAACTACACGTAGTCTTTATTACCTATATAGAAGGAAACTAATAAATGCCATTAAATTATTAGATACATAGAAGAATATGTAATAAGTAACTGAAACCAAAAATAGCGAAGCTATTGTAATAGTTTAATACAAAGTAGGATAATTATTTTAGAAAATAGCGTTTATCATATTCAGTAATGCTAAAACTAAACAATGTTACACCAAATGCAGGCTGCCTTGAGGAACAGCTAAATGTCCACTGATGCTCAAAAAGTTAAGTTTAAACTGATGCCCCAGTTTTGAAAAAAAAAACATAATCAAACACTAAAACACATGTAAATCCTTACAACACTTCATTTTACTGTTACAAAGTCACATCATGCCTTCAAGGAGACAGTACTATCAAAGCCACTACAAAAACACAAAATCTGCATTATTTGTGACATATTGACTGAGAAAATTTTTATTCACATCATATCATTCTAATGAGAAAACTGAAATTATAGCTGATTACACAAATATCTAAAAAATAGTTTGATATAGCAACTCTGTTTTAGTTCAAACTTGATGACTAGCTGCTCGGGTCATCTATCATTGTTGTGAGTAATGAGTGAGTGGTATGTTAGTTAATCACAATTTTGTTGTGTAGTTGATCTTTTTGTTTGGAAGTTTTTTACATTGTTTACAACAAGTTTATTATTGTTTGAAGTGGTTTATGTTAGTGTATATAACATAAAAACCTTTTTTGTGTGACAATAAGACAACACACAAAATTACAGCTAAAATAAAATTATTTGTGTTTATTTTGTAATTTTACAAGTGACTTAATTAATTACTCTTATTTTTATAATTGTCATGTGTTTATCGCAAAGTTGTGCTGCGGAACTAAATGTGTACTTTTTAGTTATAAACCAATATCTCTGTTGTTTGTGGATATAACTAAGTGAAAATTTGGAAACAAACTCATTTTTATGTGTACAAAGACAAGATGCTTTTATTCAGGAACAGATTTTTAATTTTATATACTCAATATAAAATGAAAACAGAACAATTTGGAAAAATGTTTTTTAGTAACATTTTTCTCATAATTGTTTTTGTTGCATGTTTCTTACAATTCTAGGTGAGTGTATGTTATGGTAGAGTCTTAAGGAAGTAAATTTTTTAAAAAATCATGAAAATCCATTAATAAATAAAAATTTTGTGTAAGTTTTGTCAAAGTACTACATTTTCAATAAATCATGGCCAGGACTGGAGCAGATGCCCTAGCAAGACGCCTCGAAATCAAAAGTGTTAGTCAAGATAAGTTTTGTTTATCTATATACTTTACATTAAAATACATATGAAACTAAAATGAGTGATTATGAATGTAAAAAATCATAAATATTGATTAAAACTTACAATAAGAATCATACAAAAATAACTTTAATTAATAACCAGTCCATTATCAGACTTTTTCCAAATCAACATACTATTATACAATATTAACAGCAATCACTAAATAGCTACACGGTAGCCAGGTAGAATAATTGTCGTTAGAAGAAAAAATTATTAAATTTTCAAATGTAAGATATATACTGTTGCATCATCTGGTAAAATAGAGGTCGTTCCCTGACTTTAACAATGAGTTTGGATTAGGGAATTTAATCTTAATTTAATTTGAACAGATCATAACCCACTCTGTAGGGGTGGGTGTATGTATATATATATATATATATATATATATATATATATATATATATATATATAAAAGAGTGTGTTTGTAAAGTGAGGTTATTTTTGGATATCAATTGTTAATATAAGGATATTTATTTAACATGGTCACGTGTACAATTTTATTTCCCTGAGCAAGGTTTTTTTTTTGTATCCCTGATGACTTTCTGCGTTGGCCAGTATAATTTTATTCGCTAAAATCGTAGACGTGGGCACGGTAAATAAATACCAACATAAGCTACAACTCCTGTTGATGGTTTAGGACATATATAAATTGTATAAAATCAGTTACCTAGAGGTTCGTAAATACCTCTATGTATATCAAATAGATTTTTAAATACATCTATTTAAATATATTTTAAACAGATGTTCTTGATATTTGTAACTTATGTAAAAAAAAAAATTTTTTTATTAATCAAGGTTTATAAAAAAAAAAAAAAAATGATTAGTGTGAACTGGAGAAAACATACATATTAATGACCTTATCTTGTAAATTTTTATTTGTAGCGGAAATCTTCAGTTTGTCAAATACTTAGTAAACATAATTATGAAACAAATGCCGAAAGCCTTGAATGTAGAACCTTTGAAAAATTGAAAAGGATTCGCTCTATTTTGTTTAAAACAGATGTTATGACTGAACTGTAATACTTGACAAAGTAGAGCCAATCCACATTGATTATTAATGTAGGTTTCAATCTCTATTTATGGTTCAGTCATCCATAATCACTTATCTTTGTTTAAAATGTATTTTAAGTAATGTGTATACATAAACAAAACAGATCACGATTAATCCAGTGTAATTAGAATAATTTCTGAATTTTGTAAATACCAGATTTTCCAACAAATTTTTAACAAGCTAGATGTTTAGAAATACCGCTAATTATATTGACTTAAGGACTAAATGCTAGTAAAAAACAATTACTAGGCAATGCAGACTTAGGGTCTATCCCTTTCGTTTATTTACTTCTCAAAAATACGCTGAATACATATGTTATTTAAGGTACATGAAATTTGTTTAACCTCAAAAAATAGGTTTACTTACACCTTTAAACTCATCAGCAGAAAATATTTCTTTTTCTTCAGCATAGTCGGTAACTTTTTCTAAATCCGCTGCAGCAAAATTGTCAAAACGAGCTCCTTTTTTTTGTAAAGAATCGTCATTATCTTGGTGTGTTTCATCTGAATCACCATTTATTTCGTGCTCATCATCTGCCATTTTTAATTTGAAGAATGTGTTTTTGTTTTTTGTGCAAGTTTCAAAAATATAGGATCCACATTGTTGCCAACCAAAACGTAAATATAATTATTCAATATACAGTATAAAATTATTTGAAACTCTTATGATCAGCAATTGGTGGGAAATGAATATGAATAATGCAAATGAACACTAAAGACAAATTCGGAAAACACTACTGAGGTCGAGATTTTACGTATTAATAGGCTTAGAAGAATTTAAAAAATGTATTGTGTTTTACAAACAACAAATGTTTTATCAACTGTCACATAAAACAGTAGCTCAGTTATAGCACCTAACTGCCTTAGAACTACAAAAAAATGTACAGTACTGAATACTATAATAAAAATAAAAAGTAAGATACACTGCTTATAATGTAATGTATGTTGTGTGTATATGAGCGTGCACATGCATGCGTGAATACTTAAATTAAATGAATGGAACAGTTGTAAGGGAAATTGTAGTCAAAGAATTACTGTGTCCAGTTATTTAAAATAAAAGAATTTCAAATGCTTGGAAAAATTAAAGTAGGAGCTATAAAAGTAAATCTCGTAGTTAGGTGAGGGAAAGCCCACACGAGGTTCCAGTTCCTAAATTAGACCTTTTTCGAATAAAGACGTAACTTCCAAAATTAGGCATATGGGAAATCGCAAAGGATTTTGATCTGGCCGAGAACAGATAGAGTCAAAGGAGCAGATGATAGTGGAATTGTATGCCAAGTGAGCTACAAGTTCCTAAAGGAGCGACATTCGACCAACCAAGAATGGAGAAGGCTGAGGATTGACCAATCTTACTCCAATTCAACTACCTAATTATTGAAAATCAATTTTGTAAGATTGAATTTTTAAAGTCAATTCAATGAATGGGCATCATAAATAATTTTATACTACTAGTCATAACTCAGTAACTCTACAATCCCGTTATAAATTTATCTGCCAGTCAAATTTTCTTTTATTTTATCTACAACTTTCATTTTCTAGAATAACTGCATCAAGTAATCTCTTGCCTACAGATTTACAACAGTTCCATTCATTTTAAAACTACTTTGTGGGGTTAAGCCCTTAACTTTGACACAATGACAGAAAATAATAAATTACTGGATGACCATACAGATAAATTTAAAAGTGGCAAATCTGTGAGTTGCTTTAAGGTTAAATCTAAAGAAGAAATTAAGCACAAAAGTGGAATAAAGGAATTGACTAAAAACACTTGATTTACGGGGAATAAATGTTCTTCCTAAGTGTAGTTGTTGAAGCTAGGTGTACACACTGCCTTTCTACTAGAAACTGTTCACTGAAACACTTTAAAGGAGATAACAATGTTCACTTATTCACTTAATCCAGCGTTTCACTAATAAACGTTTACCATGTGGTAATCATCTCTAGTATTCCATAATGTTCAATAATAAGCAATAGGAATGGTACTTTAATAACGATTGAAGTTTATAAATAAATAACCTTTAGTTTGAGATAATTCACAACACTTAATAGATGAATGAGTATGGACATAAAATGGATGAAAACAATGTTCAAGAAATGAGCTCATAATGGGAAAGAAGAAAAACGAGAAGAGAGGCATAAATAGCTTCAAAAATGAAGAGAGTATTGCAAAGTTGAGCATGCACTGTAGATTGCATACAATAGGTTAGTTTGACAGAAAGTTAAACTAGATGAATTTCAAGAACTGTACCAAATATACCACCCTCAAAAAGTAGTAGTTTTTAACCATAGGTTAGAAGAGAGAAGAAGAAAAAGACTGAGGGGGAGATGGCCAGAGAGAAGGGGTGATGAGGGAAAACAAAGAAGAGGAAGAGATATGATGCATTATATCTTGAAGTTGAGCAGAACAAGGTCCAGAGTGATTAGAATGGTGATGAAAGTAGTCTTCTTCAAGGTTGGAGCGATGGTACTTCTTGGGTACAACCAGAGAATGGTTAATATCATGGATCAACCTCCCACCTACCCTGAGAAGACCAGGCTTGTAATGAAAAGGCATCAAAGGCAGAAGAGAATTTTGAGGTTGCTTACGGTGAGGAGAAACGGAGTTGAAAAAAAAATAGATTTTGAAAGAAGCGCATTTTGAAGCAACACAATTCAAGAAACAATTAGATTTCCCAGTGTGCGGTGGCCCAACAAAGGAATTCCAATGTGTAGAAGTGGCAGAGTAAGAGAGTTTCCAGTTTGAGGTGGTCCAGTGAAAGAGCTTTCAGTGTGAGGTGGCCCAGTGAGAGTTTTCAGTGAAATTAGGAGATGGGCATTAAACAAATTTTCTGTTTGAGGTGATTCAGAATGAATTTGTCCAGTAGTCAAGAGAGGTTAAGCAAAATGTCAAGTGAATTTTAGGCTTGAGATAGAAAATGTTATTGAGATTGAGAAAGAGGCCCTTCTTCATGCAGCATGGTGTTATGCTTCTGTTTGCAATGCTGGCATTATTTATTCTAAACACATTTAGCTTGAAAATTTAGTTAACCAGTGATGATGCTGTTTTACTTGCCGTCAACATTCAGGAATTGAGAGACTATTGAAAATTTTGCAATGAAATATTTTATTAGTCCTAGCACAGAAGAAAAAATGTTGGTGGAGCTGCCAGAGTCAAAGCTTGCAGAAGAAGTTACACATGATGATTTGTGCAGTGAGATGATCTAGAAGTGGGTAAAACATGACGAGAAGAGTTGTGTGCATGGAAACGTGGCTGAGAGTGTGAGAAATCATGAGGAGAAGAGCCCTTAGCAACATTAGTGCTAGTACCTTGAGCTATGAGTACCCTTGGTGTTGGTCGACTATTGTTAGACTGTGTCTCTGGAGTCGCTCCATAGCCCTTGCCTATTCAATAACAAATTTATTTAAGTGCTTAAAAGGAGCGCAAGCTATAGTCAATTGGGTTTCAAAACTGAGACGATTTGAAGGGTTCAGATTGGTAACAGATAGGTGAAAAAGCAGGAAGTCAGCTAAGTCTGGTAATTTCAGAGCCTTAATGGCATTGACTGCATTAGAGTGAGTTGAAAGATCACTGTTAAGTGATCACTGAGAGTGACTATTAAGCTCGTCATTAGTATATCTAAGTTCATGACAGAGTAGTTATCAATTTGTTTCACATAGTAATCCACTAGATGATGCAGATTGGCATAATGTCTCTGCAAGCTAGGTGATCTGATAGTTGTAGGGCATGATGTGTCACCCTTCAACACATCTCGAAGGTACTGAAACTTATGGATGTCGCTTAATTCCTTGTTGTGGTGTTTTAGAGAGTTATACATGGCCTGAGAGTTAAAGTTGGCCCAGTCTTTGACTGTTATTTATTAATACACAAGAATACATATTGCGATATTTATATATTTATAATTGAATTTACAATTCTTTTAAAGCTTTTCGTTGGCTAACAGTACCAACATCATCAGGAATATTAAACAATTAAAATTAACATATGTGCAAATTAGATCAAATAAATAGCTATGCCAAATCAATTACAATGTTGTTAACATTTTTTTATTTTGCTGCCCTAACATTACAAACACTGAATATATTATCAAATTTAGATTTTACTTGTATTTGTTCATTTATCAACTCATTATTAGTATTATAATTATGTATTTCTAAAGCTTCATAAATATTCATTCTCAGGCCTTTGTTAATTTCTTTTACTAGTATCATATTATCTATATTAGGAAATATGTGATTATTATTAATACAATAACTAGCAAAATTTGATTTATAAATTTCTGGCTTTTTATATGCATTAAAATGCTCTTTATATCTATCTTTAAGTTTTTTCTTAGTTTGTCCTATATAAACTTTATTACAATGATCACATTCTAATTTATATACACCGTTTTTTCCATGCATATTAATAATATTATTATTATTCATTATATTTATTAATTTATTATTAGTATTTGTTGATTCTATCTTCGCGTGAGCTACTAGTAATCACTTACACTTTTAATGTTTTAAACTTGCCTATAGTAGCACTTACTTTGTTTGTTGAGGACGGCCGTTTCGGGAGATATGTCCCTTTGTCAACTCAGACCGTAACTTGCAATTTGATAGATAATGTTTTTCTCTCTTATTTTGTTTTCATTATTCATAGGTATTTTATGTAATCTATATAATAAATTGTATAATGCAGCCATTCTTTGATTATATGGATGGTTAGAATTATTAGGTATAATTTGGTTAATTTGTGTTGGTTTACGATATATGTTAAATTCAAATTCATTATTATGTCTTATAATTGTTATATCTAGAAAGTTGATCTTATTATTTTTCTCCATTTCATAAGTAAAATTAATATTTTTATTTATCACATTTATTTTATCTAAAATAGTTATTAAGTTTATACCATTATTATTAGATACATACAAACCATCATCTACATATCTAAACCAATAACCGTTTTTATCAAATGTCTGTATAATTTTATTTATTTTATCATCTATATATTGTTAAAATATTTCAGATATTATATTCGATAAGGGAGAACCCATGGCAAGACCATCTTCCTTTTTGTAAATTTTATTATTATATGAAAAATAATTTTGATTTAATATTATTTTTAATGTATTTATAATTTCTAATATTAATTTTCTATCTTTTTCATTTTGCTCTAATCTAGATTTTATAATATTGAGAGTCTCTTTTATAGGAATATTTGTGTACATATTGTTTATATCTAGTGATATTAATTTTGTTTTATTATCGATATTAATTATTTTTAATTTTTCAATAAGTTTAATAGAATTACTTATGGTATGATTATTATTTAGTTTCATTTTATCTTTAAGAATAGATGTTATGATTTTAGATATTTTATAAGAAGGGTCATTTATAAAATTTACTAATTGGTTTCTCAATTTTGTGTAATTTAATAAGTCCATTCATTATTGGAATTTTTGGATTATCGTTCATATAATTACTAATATTATATTTATTAAATAATCTATAAGAAGATTTTATTAAATTTTTTATTTCATTTTGGTATTTCTTTGTAGGATTCTTATATATTTCACTAAATTGATTTTCATTTATATATTTTTCTGTTTTATTTATGTGTTCGTCCTTATCAATAATTACAATAGCATTACTTTTATCAGCCTTTACTGTAATTAGATTGTTATTTTGTAGTTTATCTTTTAAATCTTTAACTCCTAAATATGTTTGTCTATGGGTTTTATTAATTTTATTACTTTTAATTAATTTTTTTATTTCATGAGCTTCTTTGATTCTGTTACTATCTTGTATATTTTCATTTAATTTACTAATGGCTATTTCTGTATCTATTATTATATTATCAATATCTTTATTTATGTTTCTTTTTATATTGATTTTATTATTTTCAAGTAGTTTTATTTCGCAATTATTAAATTTAGTATTAGATAAATTAACAACATTAGGGTGAAAGCTATGATATTTAACTTCAGGTATTATTTTCATTTGTTTTTCAAGTTTCAAATTATTTAGTTTTTTGGATGTATTATTTATTTTTATATTTCTAATTTTATTTATCATGAAGTTAAGTTTATTGTATTTTTCTTCCCATTTTATATTATTCATTGTAGAAGCTAATTTTAAATGTAATTTATATATTTCAGTAGTTAAAATGTTTTGTTTTTTATATAAATTTCTTATTTCATTTTTAACCCATAATTTCTCTGCTTGTTTACAAGTTTTTTTTGGCAGTATCACTTTTGTTTTTTATTGTAATTTTTGCATATTTTGGAATAATATTGTTTATAATACATTGTTTATTAAAATATATATTACAATTTGTGTTCATTAACTGAATTTTCCGTTTTTCAAATAAATTTAAGTCCTTTGTTAACCCTACAGTGAACGGGCTGGGTCTGTGAGACCCAAGCGTTTCTATATTAGGTTATTTATAAAGTCAGTTGCATTGTAGATAGCTGGTTTCCTTTGTACCTTCCCAAAATAGTCCACAGATAGCGATAGTGTCATTGTTTTTGCCAACTTGACTCTTAGTCATCATTTGTCACGTGATAAAGTATAGTGTGGGTCAGTTGGACCCGACCTGTTCACTTGAGTGACTTTTTTACAACACTCACCAATTATTGTTTTATGTTACTTTTTTGTTATTTACTTAACGTCTGTTAGTGTATTAACGTGTTTCAAGAAGTGTATAGTGTAGTGCTTTTTTTATCATTATGAGTAGCAGAAGAGTGGAAACACCGAGTGAAATTAAGCGTATTTTATTAGAGGAATCATCTGAAAGTGAAGTAAGTGACTCAGACGCAGACCCTGACTTTCAATTGTACAGTGATCTTGACACAAATAGTGATATTGAACTAGTAGACAATGATGAACTTGAGAATAATTCAGTTGGTTATGTGAGAGAACTCAGTGAGGAATGTGATGACCTACACATACCTGAAGGTTCTGGTGACTCAAGTTCAACACTTGAGGACTTTGAGGTATTTAGGACTTTTATACTTGGCTGGAGTTTTACATGGTGGACGGATGAATGTAAGGGCAGAATTTTGGGCGACTGATGGAACAGGGGTTGAGATGTTCAGGGCTGGAATGGCTTTTAGACGTTTTAGGTTCCTTTCCAGATGTATACGTTTTGATGACGTAACAAAAAGAAATGTCCGAAAACCCTATGACAACCTTGCAGCAGTCAGACAGCTTCTAGACATACTTGTCTCAAATTGTAGAAAATACTTTTCTACATATGAATCCACAACATTGGACGAGATGCTTGTTCCCTTCCGAGGACGATGTAAATTTCGAATGTATATTCCGAATAAGCCAGCCAAGTATGGTATTAAGGTCTTTATACTGGCTTGTTCAAAGACATATTATGTAAAAAACTTTGAAGTGTACTGTGGTACTCAACCCAACGGTCCTTACGAGATAAGTAACAAGGCCGATGATATGTTCTTCTGGTTAGTTGAGCCTATCAAAGGTAGTGGCCGTAACGTGACACTTGATAATTGGTTTACTTCTTATGACGCTGCTAAGACTCTGTTGAAAGAATACAAGCTAACACTTGTGGGTACCCTGCGGAAGAATAGGCCTCAAATACCTCCAAGCTTTCTTCCAACAAGAAACAAGGAACAATATTCCAGTTTTTTTGGATTCCAAGAAGATTTTACAATGGTATCTTACGTACCCAAGAAAATGAAAAGTGTTTTATTACTCTCACCTATGCACCATGACAGTGAAATTGACCCTTCTACTGAGGAAAAGAAGAAGCCCAGCATCATAACTTATGATAATTCAACTAAAGGAGGTGTTGATGTGGCTGATGCTATGTGTGCTGAATACAGCGTTGCAAGAGGATCGAGACGTTGGCCATTAACTTTGTTTTTTGCTTCAATGAACATTGCTGCTCTAAACGCTTTCATTGTGTTTAAATCAAATGGTCAGTCCATAACCAGGAGAGCTTTTCTCAAAGACTTAGCAAAACAGATGCTGCAGCCCTTCTTGACCATCCGGGCTCAGCAAGATAACCTACCACGAGAGATTCGGCAGTTAGCAACTAAATTTTCCGGGTATGAAGCTGAAGCTAAACAGAATCTGGCTCCAGGTAAGTGTGGTAGATGTTCCTTGTGTAAAGACAACAAAACAAAGTACTTTTGTAAAGAGTGTAAAGTTTGGTTATGTCTACGCCACGCTGAAATGTTGTGTAGCCAATTCTGGAAAAAGTAAAACTTTGGAACTCTATAGAAACTTGTTTTTTTCAATTTTAAGTAATTGTTATTGTTTTAATGTTAGAACTACTCTTAAATAGTGCGTGTAAAACAACCACAGTATTTTTGTTCAACTTTTAGCTTCTTAGTGTAACTTTGATAAAATTATTGCAATTCTATTGAGTAAAATGTTTAAAAAAGTAAATAAATAGTTATAAATTTTTTTTAGCAATATTATTTTGTGAAATTAGTGTTGAAATACTGAAAACATTCCTAGAAGTAGTATAAAAATATGTTTGATTCAATTACAATTGTTAAAAATTTTTTACTGATTTTTTACGTTTTGGGTCTGTGAGACCCAGCCCATCTACTTATGAAACTTTTATTTGCCCCTTCACTCTAGGATTAAGGCAGCATTACAATTATTAACTGATATCATGTCAATATATATAAAAATTATTATAATAATATGAAATAATAATAATATAATAAATATATTAAATTGTAATATAGTAAAATACCAAAAAATATATAAACAAGTTATAAAAAATAAACAAATATGGAACTTAACCTCAAAAAATACATTCACTTGTAATTCACACAAAATAAAACCCTGTAAGGCTATAGATATAAATGTCGCAATATGTATTCTTGTGTATTAATGAAGAACTAAGTCAAAATACAAATACAAGAATTGTAAATTCAATTATAATTCTTGTATTTGTATTTTGACTTAGTTCTTTATATATATATATATATATATATATATATATATATATATATATATATATATATGAAGTTATTATTATTACTTGTAAATAATTTTTTCCACCACTAAGTGCAATAATTTTACCTTATGTGATAAGGTAAGAATCAAATAAGGTCAAATTATTGCACTTAGTGGTGGAAAAAATTATTTACAAGTAATAACAGTAACTTCATAAAGTCAGTGCAACGGAAAAATAATGAACAACATGAAATATCACAATATATATATATATATATATACTTGTGTGTGTGTGTGTGTGTGTGTGTATGTGTGAGTAGTGATTGTAAGTTTATGTGTGTGTGTGTGTGAAAGAGAGAGTGTGTGTGTGTGCGCGCGTGCGCGCGCTGCAATGTCCCTGCCCCAGCGCTCTGCTTCGTTACGGTGTTGTTGCAGAATTTATTCCTTTATTATTTATATATCTGCTGCTCACACCGTTTTGTGTACCGTTTTAAGATCCCTAAATTTTGTCTTGTGTTCCCGCGTAACGTACCACGCCTAAATGCAAGCCTATTCCCGCTGACTTCTACCTTAACGTTTGTATGACCTCCCCTAAGTTGGTTGGCAGGTTTTTTTGGGTCTGTATTTAGTCACACATGTCAGTAAAATAGTCAGCTGGAAAGAAGCAACATTTATATGAACACACAAAATTTTCAAAGAATCTTACCACTTCATGAGATCTGCAGGCACAGCAAGGGGACATGCAAAATATGATCATGTTTAAGATACCTATTTTAAAAGGCTCCTGTGTTCTTTAAACATGATTTGCCAGTAGACATCGTCTCTGGGCTTCAATACAAAAAACCAACTAATTTTTAGAATAGCTCAATAAAATTGTTCTCAGGAGAGAACTCGTTTGAAGAAACATTAGGTTCTGAATTTCATATATTTATTAATAAATGAAATTTAATTAAAACTGTACTCTGATTTTATAATCATTATTTAACAGTTGGAAAAAACTGAAAGGTTTTATTGGTTGTTCAACACAGGATAAATTCAAATACTGTAAGTTTTTATAATGCATTTAATTACTGGTTTTAAACTAAAATAATTTTCTTTTTAAATAAAACATATTTAACTCTCTTTTTATCTTCACAAATTATTAATTAAAAGTTCGTTATTTTTCACATATTTAAATCCTGCATTTCATATACAATTCATTAATTACATTTACACATTTTAAAACAAAATTATTTGCAAATTTAACATAATAAAATATTTTATCTTCTCATTTCAAGATTGAATTGGTAAATTCACATTTTATTATAAATAATTTTAAAATTTATATGATTCAATAAATCTGGTCTTCTTGAAAGTTATCTGTTTTAGAACACTGAAAAATGTCTATTATTTTAAAATGGCTGTAACTTTTTTGTTATTTGAGTTTTTTAAATTCTGTTTTCACTATTGTTTATTATGGATTTTTTTGGTCATTTCAAAATGTCGATAATAGTTCTACGTGACCTAGTTCTCAAGTTAGAATTTTTCGGCACTTAGAAATTTTTCACTTTACTCTCGTTTGTCAAATTTAGTTAGTTATTACAGTTTCATGCTATTATAATTTTTAATTTGTCTTAATAATACTTATTCAAAATTTTACTGACTTCTTGACTCTTTACTATGTTTATGATACCATAAATTAAAACCTTATTATTTAAATATTAAAATTGTTATTTAAGCAATAGGAAATGATTAATTTCTTAATTTGAACGGCAATTCAGACCGTTTCAGCGCGCGCGCGTGTGTGTGGTGTTAACATGGTGACATTTTGTAACCATGAATAAGATTTGTGTTTGTGTAAATATAAATTATAAATTATTGACAGACAAATGTTATAGTATAAAATTAGGGATGGTCCGATTCCTAAAATTTTCGATTCCGATTCCGATTCTAAAATTTTCCGTTCGATTCTCGATTCTTTAGTCGATTCTCGATTCTTTCAAGTTATATTAGCTTACATTCTAGTTCTCCAATAATTAATTTATTTAACATCTTGGTCATATGGCAAAACCTTTTAAAAGTTCTGTTTTAATGTAATAGGCTACACAAAACCTTCAACCTTGATTTATCGATAGGAATTTTTTTAAACATAAAAACATATCAGGATAAACTAATGACTTATTTTAAAGGTAAAAATGTGAACTTTACTTATTTTATGATGTTTGAAAAAATTCCTAAGCCTATTTACATTGTCTCCCAAACAAAACAAAAATTAAAAACAAACGAACAACATAAAAAGTAAAAAATTAATACAAATAGGATAGTTTTTAATATTTAAAAGTCTGGCAGGTAATGTACATTTCTGTTCAAAAACACAAGCATTTGAACACGTGGGTCAAGCTAGTTTCATCACTAGTCACATATAGCTCCTGAAGTTGAGAAAGGTTTTTCAGAAAACACTGTTGCGAGTGGGCAGACAGGTATTTTATTGCCATTGCATTTAAATGAGGGTATTTGGCACTTTGTACTGCCAAATACTTCCCAAAATCACAATCTGGACTGGCTAATAGTTCCCCCAGATAATTGTTTACTTCTTCTTCTACTGTCAATTCCCCTGGGGTACCTTCTTCCCCAACATTCTGGATTAGTGGGGCATACCTTCTCCACATCTGGTGGGACCTTTTTTTCTGCAGGTGTCTGGAACAAGTGCAACTGATTCAGGCCTATTTTGTATTTATTACTCAATCCCAGTTGATTTTTAACCGACTATCACTTGTAGATCCTGTGTCTGAGGATAAAGTTTCTTCAAGTATAGATCTTTTTTGTTGATAAATTTGGGCAAAATGAATGTTGTTAAGTGCTTTTTCATATTTGATATATTATGTGGTTTTCCACTGTCAGTTTCTGTTAACCGTCATCGAATTGACGCGACGGTCAGTACCCTGAACCGAATACCGCCAGGCCTCTTAACGCTTTATGTTTATTAGTACTACTAAGCTGGTGTTGCTACTTTTGGAAAAATTAAGGCACAGTATTTAACACCAAGCTTCACACTACTTACAGATGTAATTACGATGGTTTTTGTTTGATAGATAAACGCCGACGGGATTAAAAACATGATGTTATTCTAAGAGCTTTTTGTCCGTAGTTACGGGCCGACACACATATTTGTTATAACGTATTGTAATGATTTTCACTACTGTTTTCAAAATTCCACAAAACCTTAAAAGTAAGTCGGAAATATTGACTAAATATTTAGTTGTAAAATAATCCTTAAAAACGGACTTTGTGAAAGTTAAGTACAAACATTGATACATCCTTACTAGAAAGTAAATTATAACGTAAATTAATTAACAAGTAAATTATTTGGTGTTAAAACTTTTACTTAATATGAATCTTGGATAGTATTTACTGGACCTGTAGCATAACTTATCAGAGAGAGAATATATTACACTTTAGTTCTATATTCAAAATATTTATAAACTCACAAATCAATCACATGTGACACGTTTACGTGTCTTAGTGATAGGCGCAAAAAAACTTTTATCACCAGTCTGTTTATTATTTGGGTAGCCGGGACATGAAATTATGGTTTTATTGTTTCTTGCTAACACAAAACACAAAAAATATCAAAACAGTGTTGCACAGATAATAAAATTTAATTAAATAAAAAACAATGTCGGGTAAATTGGTCCGACGGAGTTTATTTACGTTTCATTTACAGTAGGAAAAAACTATGTTGGGCCAGTTGGTCCGACACGTATTTTTATAAATATTCGGAATCGTGTGAAATCGGAATCGACACTTTTATGATGAAGAATCGAGTATCGACGATTCCTCGATACCACCTAGAATCGACGATTCCTGGAATCGAGAATCGGAATCGGCCCATATAATATAAAATATAATAAATCGGCGTATAAAATATAATAAATTATTTTAACCCGGCATAGGGTCGCATCACAGTCTTTTCCACCGGGTCTTCACCATTTTCTTAATATCTCGAAATGCCGATTTTTGTAAGCTTCCACCCCCTCAGTACCTTCAAATAGACTCGTCCACTGTCGAATGCTGTGTTTGTATTTTCGCTATTACCAACGAGTGTCTTAGTGTAGCAGCCTAAACAAAAGCCAGTGTGGAAACCACCGTGCGCGACCCCTTTGCATGTGCTAAAGTGTGACATAATTTTTAATTTCGATTATTTGTTATTGATGGTTTAGTGCGTTGTGTTATATTTATTGTGTTACTACGCAATATGAATCGAGCAGAGGAAGAAAGATTTACTAGAGTGTTAGATAGCGAGGAAAGAGAAGAAAGGCGTGAGGAATAAAGGTTTCAAGATCCTGGTAATGTTAGAAGACCACTTTTCCGTGAAAAGAAACATTGAAGAGATGCTGGGCCTACAGCCACAATGGCGAAATATTGCAGAAGATGCACATGAAGGACGATGCGTTCTATGCAACCAGAGAAAAAACAGGAAATAAAAAACTCGGTGCAACAGCTGCGTTAGATTCATGCAGGGAACACACTGTACCTTCTTGTCAAGACTGTGCCACCCAAGGGCATCAATCGGACGAGGAACTGTAAGGAATTTCATTGCTATAACCCTTAGGTGCTTAGACATATTGTATGTAACTTTTTGTTTAAAATCATAAATTTTTACAGTTTCATTTCATCACTATAATTGTAATACTATGATAAATTTACTTAAACTTTCAACACATATTGATTCAAAATTGGTTCTTTTACTTTACAGCTATTGTAAACATCCAGTACATTTTCTTATTCAGAAATTAGTTTTCTTTCAGAATATATTATTAAACATAAGTATTTGTAAAAGAGTCCTTATGCTATGACAACTTATCTGAAGTATTTTTTTAAAAAAATAAATTTGTTAAATCTTAAAATATTATTTAAAATTATTTAATACATTATTGTCACAATTAAAATCAATAGAACTTAAGTAAATATATTATACCCTATTACGATGTTTGTATTTTTAAAATAAAATATTGTTCAGTATTTTTTTTCGTATTAATAAAATGACCTGGTCGAATCCACCGTGTGCGACCCCTTGCGTTTTATTTTTCACGCGACCTCTACCAGGTTAAAAAAACCACAAAACTAAAAATTAAACCTTGTTTGTTTCATTGTGAAATTGAATAGTACATACTGGTTTTTGTATAAAATCTACACATCAATATTAAGCAAAACAAGAAAACTTGCTTTAAGTAATTATATACATTGATTTTGAATGAATGTTGGTGTTTAGGATCTTGTATATAAGTTACCAGAGTGGCAGTCTACGTTACCTACATAAAGACCTCATTCATTTAGGCAAGTGCTTTATATAGATACCTATTATATGGAGATGATATGTTTAATAAAGACATCAAATTTACTTATATTACAAAACTTTATAAAAACACTGATACAAAATTATAAACTACTAATAAACAAAGAATAAAACAGTCAAATAGAAAAATACAAAAATATATAGCACATAACAAATACTGCACTCATTTTTAGTCTTTTACTTGGTAACAACCCCCATTTTAATAACAGTTTCTGATGGGAAAGTATTATCAGATACAATATTAT